>JAMXBD010000352.1:600000-1106769 GCA_024138025.1 Combretum micranthum
CGGTGGCGACCTTGGTGGCGGCGTTTGAGTCCGACGAACTTCTCGTCGACGACGAGGAATTTGGACTAGAAGGCGGCTTTCCCTCTTCATCTTCATCGCCGTCGATTTCCACGACTCAAACCAGCCGGAGCCGCAAGAGATCGCCGGAATCGGATGATTCGAAGATCCAGTTTACTCTGGAGCATGCGTTTGGTGATTCGATTTCTCTTCTGCCGGAACTTTTTCCGCTCGCCTTAAGACCTGGAATCATGGTGCTCAGGTTTCGCGGATTATTGAAAAATCGTAATTTAGGTCTTTCTAATCGTATTGTCGTTATTATTGTTATTATCATGCTTGCTATATGAAACACAGAGGCATGGTGATATGCGATTGAACGGGTACAGACAATGTGACTCATTGCAGATGGAGAAATTTCATGCTTTATCCTTTGTTTCCATTGATTTTTTGCTTGATATCTTTCTGTCTGATATTATGTATTGGAATTGGATTGAATTCTTTGCAATCGTAGCACGTAGAAAATTCGGACTAGCTTAGATTATTTGAACTTTGGCAATGAGTAGTCTGGAGCATTAGATTAATATGCTTAATAAGCAATTTGCAATGCGCTTGTGTATCGGTGAAATTGTGTAATTAGTCTATTGAAAATTGTAAACTTCATTATTTGAGACACGAAATGTAGGACATTATCATACTTTAAGGGCAGAACCATGACCATAAGTGTTCTCTTCGTTGGCTTCTTTTGGTATCTTGTTCTTAGCTAATTTTGGTGAAACTGTGATTAAGCTGTTTGAAACCGTGAGCATTATAAAATTGCTCATAATACCTTGGTTGCTGCTGAGGTAACCCAATACCAGTGGTTTAGAATGCTTATGAGGAAACTTATAATTTCCCATGTTTTCATTTTTAAGGTCATCTTTACTTCTAGGACTTCTAGGGATCCCTAAACATATCAGCAATGTAAGAAACTTGTACTTTTAATTGTCTTTCTATATTATCCATATGGTTCTTAACTAGAAGTCCTTAGCCATGTTATTTTCGTATATAGATGGCCAAATTCAGCTATTTCTGAAGAGATGTAATGTCATAATGGCAGTCAAAAGCTAAGTTTTGGTCCTTAGTTAAGGACTGGCACTTAGTTAAGGATCCTACTTTATCCACTGAGGACTTTATAAAGAGGTTCTTACTCTGCTTCTTATGCTAAGAACACCAGGATAAAGGCTTTGCATGTGAATTGTGTAATCACTACATTGAAATTTCAAATTCCTTATAAAGTGTGCTTGACGAATGAGAGGACACTTGCCAACAAGTTCGATTATATTTAAGACACAAAAACACTGGAAATTTCGATACCTTATGGACAAGGCCATGGATTTCCTCGAGTTTGTTCATTTGCTTGCTGTCTGTGTGTTAGCTTTACACTTTCTTGACATTGAAATGATAAATGAGTCCTTTTGAATTTTATGACAAAAAAAATAAACTTCCTTGATATATTGAAGACATCACGCAATACCAGAATTTCCATACTTTCATGGATTGAACCACTAATTTACTACTTCAATTGATTAATTTTGCTTTCTTCTAACCTGCCATCATTGCTGGTGCTATTAGACTCTTACAAAGCTCCGATTCTCAAGGAACGCCCTGACTGATGTGGACAAGGACAAGTTTCTGGTACAGCTCTGTTGTTTCTTATAATTTTTCAATATACACTCAATTTTTTGGCTGTAATGTTGAATAAATGCATTGGAGTTGATTGAATTCCTGGATTTTATCTATTAATTTCAACTACTTATTAACAGCTATTCGTGTATTTTCTTGGAAAGAGAATGCGTATGACTCTATTCACGTATTTTTGTTTCAGAAACTATTAGAAGAAGATGACTTTTACCAGATCAGACTTCCATCCAATGTACTGAGTCCTCCAGGGAGGGAATACATAGTTTCCTCCGTCAAAGCAGTGAGTTGATAACTTGTGCCAGACCTCTTCTCTGCTTAATCACTTGTGAAGCCACTATTTAGAAATAATTAGATTCTGTCTTTTGCCTCTCTTGATGAAAAGTCATTCCAATTTTATTGGATGTTCCTTAAGAGACAGTTAGTGTTGACTGTATTTTCATACAACAGCTAAGGCCTGTTTAACTACTGAGTTTTGCTTTATCACGATTTCAATCATGAATTTTTCAGTTAAGTTGGAAAATCCGTTTAAAATTTAAATTGTCTGACATAAATTTTGTGGGATATAAAACCATATAGATAAAAGTTAGACAATCAAAACAGATTAGACTTATCTAGCTTACAATTTTTTGACTTCCAAGCTCAACACAATGACAACATTTTTTCTTGGTCTGACACAGCGATGTCTTGCACGAGGGGGATTGGATGAGCATATTGTCATTCACACGGTAAATTTAGCACATACTTCTCCAGATAACTTGCTGTGTGCTACCTGTAAACTTCAAGCATGATACTGGATTCCCTGTGTAGTTATACAAATATGGAAATTGCCTTACTTTAGATCTGTTGCAGGATGGTCCTCATATATTGGCAGTTAACTATGGTTCCCCTTCAGCATGTCCCTACCCACGACAGATGAAAAAAGTGAGCAACTGCTTTCTTCATAATTTTAGTTCCCTGACTATTTGGTAGTGATTAAGGTGAATTTTGTTTTTACTACAATTCATGTCTTACATAATCTACATCATCCTTTTTGTCTTCTCGGAAATTTCAAAATTTTCCTTCTGTCTTGAAAATTTTTCGTTTCTCTTGAGGATATGAAAATGTAGTTGCATCATGGTCTTGGTTGCATTGAAAACAACTGGAACCACAAAGAAAGAGTGAGGTAAAAAGAAAAAAAAAAAAAAACAGTATGTTCGCTCTGGATGAGCTGGTGTCAACTCTGTTTTTATATTTGTGACCAAAACTTGAGCTACACAAATAAAAGTAATAAGGATGCAGAATGTAGTTTCAAGGGGCAAAATACAGTTTTTTCTAGATGGAAAACAACATTTTAATAACAAACAAAAAGAAAGGCTCCTCTATTCATTCTATTTCTTTCTATGTACCTGCATGGACTGGGCAATGATGCTTGAGTTCTTTGACTACGTTTTGGACGAGATGATGAAAGATGTGATCCAGGACTAGTGGGAATGCTCGATATGAGCTACAATATTTTGCATTGAATGAGATCATTGAATGTTTGAATTTTATTGTAGACATTGTGCATTGCCATATGTTGTTATAGCAGTGAAAAATAGAGATGTCTCCTACGTTACCTGTAATATGTGGAAGTATCGACGTAATTTTAGGTGGAAGGCAAAGAAGGCCTCCTTCTGGGGGGGGCCCGAGCCATCAGTGAGATACCACTCTAGAAGAGCTAGAATTCTATTGTGGCTGTCTTTGAAATAGTTGAAAGATAAATTGTATAATGGAAGATATTGAAATAAATGATGTCTCAACTAATTCAAGTGATGAAAAATATGGAGTAGCTCCCCTTGAATGCGTACACACGCGAGAAGAGAAAATGCAAAAATCGTGCATACTGAGGTTGTGGTATGCTTGTGCAGTATGTATGTGTACTGTTGTTTAACTTGTGTCGAGATTATGCATTGTGTATGTGTGCTGTGTAGGGTGTAGTTTGTTAGTGTGGAGTTGGTTTGATTGTCATGTGGTCAATTATCGTTGTAATACATATAGGTGCAGTTATTGGCCAAAAGGGGAGTTATCTGGAGCTATCTCTTGTGTAAGAGGAGGAGGAGGAGGAGTGGGGGAGGACAAGGGGGGGGGGGGTTGTGGGGTGGGGGAAGGTGGGAGGGAAATAAGTAGTTACAATCGACTGCTCCTTGTATCAGCACATATGACAAAAATGAAAAGAAATAACATGTGTTATTCCAAGGAAATGTCACATTTGTTTTACAAAGAGATTTAGGGATCTCTCTTTCAGTGAGCCCTGAAAAAGAACTCCTGTCTCTCTTTAATTGGGTTTTTTCTTTGAGATCGTAGGGTTCTCTCATGTGGGTCCTAAACTAGTTTCACACGATTCAGTAACAAGTGACAAGAGTAGCTAAAGCATTTAAATTTTAATCGCAGTAAGTAGTTGCTGATTCTTCCATATCTCAAAAAAGAAGAAAAAGAAGAAGAAGAAGGTGAATGAAGGTTAAGAGCTCCTATGGGGAAAGAAGCTTGCAAATTGAAATTATATACATTAGGGGATTTTGTGAAGATAGGGGAGAAGTGGTGTTAGTATGTCAGCTTTCTAGCTGACACTTTCAAAATAATGCATGATAGTAATCTTTTAAAATCAGTTGTTAGGAGTTTGTGGTGTTAGAATCTGTTCTAAGAATGATTGGCTAATTATAGGAAGTTGTGCTTCTAATCCTAGCGTGTCTGAGACTTGCTTGTTTCCTGTGTTATTGGAGATGGTGGAATGTTGTTAAAACGTAAGCATGATGATCTTTGATTATGGAATATCTTCATCAATTCTGGATACTGGATTTTCACTGAAAATATTAGTCTTCTTTGTATGTAGAGTTATTATTTGCGGAGCATTAGAATTTAATCTTGATTCTTTTATCTTGTGTACTTGTTTCAGCCAGTCAAGTGGTCATTCAATTCTCATACAATTTTAAAGAACAGTGAACAGGCACCAAGGTAACTCTTCCTTCTTTATATTTCTAATGTATATGTTGCTCTTGCTTCAGGAATAGGTAACTGTAGGCTTATTGGTATCGTGGAAGTCTTTTTGAGGCTGGGCAGCATATTTGGTTGAAAAAACAAAGAGGATTTAACATTAGAACTTTTGTAGGCAGGAAGACAAATTTCTGTTGATAAGGGTACATTAAACTAGATGAATTTAGCTTCATAAACTTCCTTTTCAGATTTGTGTATGTATACTTTTCAGCAGCAAATTTGATAAATGGGGCAACTTGGGCTAGTCACTTAGCTGTTTTGAATTTACCTGTTGACTCTAATGCTTAATGGTTGGACTTGACCTACAAAGTATGTGAATTGTATGCATGTTGCAGAACTCCTATATTCACTGAAGAGGTCCTATCCGTGGGCGAGAATGGGGAAGTTGAAATCAAGCAACCAGAAAAGTCATTTTGGGCTAAATATGTGAGTAATTTTATTCTTCACTTGCATCTAGAGTTATCCATAACGGTCGTCAGGTCATGTTTCTTTTACACACACCGTGCATAAAATGAATAAATTCTGATCTTCAATCTTACTCATTTTGGTTGTTGATTTCCAGTGGATGTACCTGATCCCTCTTGGACTCATAGTAATGAATGCGATAACCCAGGCAATGAACATGCCTGAGGAGGGTCAGGCAGGGTCTCAAGCAGCAGCTGGTCAACGTGCTCCAACTGCAGCTGTGCGGAGAAGATGATAATTCGTATTTGGAGATTACCACAGCATTGTACCGTCATCAGAATTCAGCTAACTTTTGTTATCTTATTTTCTCTCTACCATAGGAGGACATTGCACCATTCTGATTGGTGATTGATCTTGGAATTCTGTAACTTATCAAGATGAAATTTGTTTTTTCACTTAGGTTATTGTTAATGACTAGTCATAGAAGCCAAACTTGTCAGGATCCTTAAGCAGCATGCTGCGGCTTCCACCTTTTTTGAGATATTAAAGACGCTTCTGTGCTTTTCCCTCTTTGCTTCAAGAAAAACAAGTTTCTCGGAACAAATTTAGAAAAGCATGCCGGCTATTTCTTAATGCACGAAGCCAAGTTTTAGTAGCATGCTGATGAGTTTTAGTGTGTACTTTCATCAGCATGCTACGACAACATCAATCACAAAACATGATGGGACCAAAATATAATTAAATAGTTCTAGTTCTATGAAATAAGATTATCATTCGATCAAAAGTTAAGAACAATAGGAAAGGACCAGTCAACCAGAATTTGAGAAGGATAATCCCATTCGTCATGATGGTGTCTATAACCTTTTACCCTCTATTCTAACTTACAGAAACAAACTTGCCAATCTTCACAGCCAAGCAATAAATAATAGTTTGTAAAGCGCTATAGAAAACGACCCAATAGAATGTTGGCGTTCGGTTTTTCATGCGGATCTGGGTTAGTTTTTGGAACTTAATCTGAAAATAGGTTATATGTAAAACTTGTTTATAAAATAAGTTACTGAAGGTGTAGGCTGGGTTGGTTTATGGAACTTTATTTCAAAATAGGTCACTTGTAAAACTTATTTATGAAATGAGTTACCGAAAGTGAGGGCCTTACCTGTGTCTTCATCTTTAGTATTGAAATGAAATAATGCTAAGGTGCATGCTTTGTGTGTGCCTTATTTATTCACTCCACAAGAATCAAACAATCAAACTTTTCATTTTCAATTTGTAAGCAATAAAAAAAATTATATATATATTTTTTTGCATTTATGGACCTAAAAATTTTCATAAATCAAATTTCGTGCTCTGATTTTGTTGAAGATGAAACAATTTGTAGAGAGAATTTTGTAGATTTTGTCTATGATATAAAAAGAGAAGCAAAAGCTTATATACATTTTTTTACATCTCTAGACCTTCATAGATCTTATAAACCAAACGTTATGCTTTACTTTCTCTAGAGATGGAAAAATTCATACAAAATATTTTGGGTTTTATTTTTGTAGTAAAGGGAGTGTTCTATTAAGAAGAAGGCACAGAGAAAGTCAATACTTTCAGTGTTATTATAAATTACTTCTTAAAAATTTTGCCATAGTACCTTTACTAACCTATTTTATAAATAAGATTGGAAGGAAGCCTGTTTCAGCATTAAATTTTGAAAACTAGCTCAGATTCGTACACAAACCACTGGTGTTCCACTGCTCCTTGTCCAGATTCCAGTGTATACAGAATCGTTATATATCTTCTTCGTGGACACCCCATGATTCAGCTTTATCATCTTCTCAATCTTTAAACACTTGCAGTTCTAATAGTAAAAATAACAAAAAGAAAAGCCCAGATAACAGAAGTAGAACCACCGAAGAATCCACAAGCCTAAACCTGGCTCTGCCAAAACTAATAGAGAATATAAATATTTACAAGCATATCAGTCGGACTCGAGATGGTCTGAAGCACAAACTTAAGAACTAACAATCTACTCGCTGCAAATCTAAACAGAAATGACGGCTCAAGTTGTGGAGAGTACAAATATTAAAAAAGGCTCATGCTTATGCCTCGTACGCCAATGTCATGTTTTGTTGGTCCCAGAAAGCATTACTTCTCCTCAAAGGCAGCACTATTCTTGATGCAAAGGTTAGGCAATTTTATGGAACAAAAACTCCGGAGTGCAATAATAACATCTGACAAATATACAAACCAGTGTTCATGTTTCCATTTTTGAAAAACCTTTTCTTACTACTGTAATACAGTTACAGCAAAAATTTTTGTTGTTCAAAAGGATTAAAGATTAGATACAGCAAATTCAACAAACCATAGAATAACTAGCTACCATCACTGGTTCTAAGTTTACATGTTTCTACAATGGACATTTGGTCTGACAGCAACCAGCGTCTATGATGATTACTTCATTGGAGAGAATGGGATATATTGCTAAAACTATTCACAACATTGAACTGACAGTATGTTAAGTTGTGATCTCTAATACTCTACAACTTCCATTTGAATTTGTAAACAAGAATGCAGAAAAATCACTGAACATTTATCTTTTCCAAAAAAATTACTGAATGTTTCCTTTCAACAAATGCAAATGAAAACCATGAGTTTTTGATGGGATAAATGTTGTGTATGGTACTTAACTTTGGAATGCAATTAGGCTCTTGAATACTAGAAATTACTCCTAGCGTACGCTATCCATTATCACAAAAATACTGTTAGTGTGTACAAAAAATTTTTTAGGTACTAAATTAATTAATTTTAAAATTCATGTACTAAATTGATCAATTTCAAACTTCAGATATTTAATTACATATTTTCCTAAAGTTTAGGTACCATTCAATAGATCAATCCTTTCTGATACAAAAGACATCCTGCCACAGGTGCTTGGGATGCATGAGATCAACCATCACAAACTCAGAACATAAAAAAATCCAACCACAAGTTCAAACTATCGATACTACACACTCAATTCACTTCCATGAGTAACTTCATTTCTACAACCACGATTTGATGGCTTGAAAGAGCAACGTTCAAGAAAACAACAGCAGCTTTCAGTGAAACATAAATAGTATGAAAATTACAATTAGCAGACAGTGCTTGCAAGTTCAGCAATATATTCAGTTTTTGACAAAGAAACAAAAAAGACCCGAATTAGCATCCACATCTCTCAAAAAACTAACAACCTCAAGTAGCATTAAGTACAAAAGAATTTCCAAAGCCTCAATGGAATCACAAAGCTCACAAAAATTTGGGGAAAATACATTAGCTCTTTACTGTTTTTTCTTCTCTCTTTCTCTCTCTCCTTTTTCTTTTCTTTCTGCAGGAAAAAGAGAGGGGGGTTGGGGTTTGTTTAAATCAAATTACATTAGCTCTATATCTTTTCTTTACCCTTTGATTTTGGAGTTATCTTTCCATAAGCCACAAGTCTTGAGTGTGACAATTTGAGTTGTGCCCTGCGTTTTCTCCTCCTGGCTTGTTTTGACAACTTAGCCATATCTCCATTGGACTCCTCTTCCGGTTTTTTCTCATGAGCTTCAGATCCCATCTCACTAGTTGAAGTTCCAGCATAATTTGTCAGCACCTTTCTCTTTTTCTTATCAGGCTTGTGCTTTTTAAATTTTGAGTTCCCTTGAAGCAGCTCCTTGCTCTTCATCTTAAGCTGGTGTCTCTGGCTATTATGGACCTTCCACTCCTTTTCCTGGTAAGGTGCAATCTTCTTCAAAGACACATATTGATTCAATTCCTTGTCATCCATTGCCAAAATCTCTTCTGTACTCAACCCATATCTATTAGGTTTGATTTTAGCATACTTAAACCTTGTCTTCAAATCCCCTATAGTATCCTCATAATCCAGCTTATAAAACTCCTCTAGCATTGCCTCTTTTGCTCTCTTAACTAAAGAGAGCTTCCGTTTCCGCTTCCTCTTCTCTCCTTCATCAGTAATTGTATTCCCTTCTTCAACATCTTCAGCTTGATCATCAAAGTCAATATCATCCTCATCATCAACCTTGTGCTTTAAGCTTCTTTCTTGGGCAGCCAAGAAACCATCCCCAGATTCATCCTTATCCCAACCTTTGGGCAGTCCTAGCAATTCATCCTCCATATCAAAGTCTGGTTTTTCCACATCTCCGTCCTCACCATCCTCATAATCACCACCACTACCAAATCCAGGATCCGCATCCTCGGCATCATAATACTTATCATCGAAAACTGCCTCCATCATCTTATCATACTCCTCAGGATCAAACTCATCCTCCAAATCACCTCCATGCAAGAATGGACACACTTCATCACCAGCAATCCCAGCAATCCTCTTAATTTTATCAAGCTTCTCCTTCATCTCCTCCTTCTTTAAATTCTTCAAATGCTTCAACTCTTCCTTCCTCTCCGTCTCCACAGTCTTCATCCTCTCCTCCTTACTCTTCCTCTGCTTCTTCCTCGCAGTATCCTTCTTTCTAACGGAATCCTCCACAATCCTAGAATGACCCAAAACCCGATCACCCATATTCTCCTCATACCGAAAATTAGTTTCGTAATCCTCTTGCTTCTCAATCTCCTCCTCATCTCTCATCAACTCATCAATCTCCTCCTCATCAATAACAAACCCCTTACCTTTCCCCTTACTCTCCCTATCAACCCACATTTTCTTAAGAAAAAATTCCTTCAAAAACATATGGTTCTCATCCAAGCTTTCATCTTTTCCACCAAAATACTCATCCACCATACTCTCCAACTCCACCGCCGCACCATCATTCGCCAACATCTCTCCACCCCCACCCCGGCCATCTTTAACTCTCAGAAGAGGCCCATCCCCATCCCCATCCCCATCACCATCATCTTCCTCAACAGCTTGAAGAAACGCCCTTCTAGTCTCCTCTTGCTCTTGCGCATAGGTCTTCACCTTTTTATCATTCCCATCATCACTATCACTTTCTTCCATCAATTCAGGACCTTCCTCAATCAATCTCTTAGCAACAACATCTTTCAAATAAGCTTTCGCCTTCGGCTTTGGTTCCGAATTCTTCTTAACCCCATTAGCATCCTCCTCATTTCCTTCCTCCTCTTCATCGGAATGGAACAAAACAACATCTTTCTGATTAAGGACAGGGTCCTGAGATTTTACCTTAATTAGGGCATCAAAAAACTCCAAATCCTTCTTATTTACGGCACCCGAATAATTATCATCATCATCATCATCGGATTCATCATCTGATGAAGAAGAAGATGAATCATCACTTGAAGATTCAGCAGCACCTTTCTTTTTTAATTCCTGGTAACGATGAAGATCTTCTCTTTTCTTGTTGTGCTCGTACCTACGAGCGAATTCCTTGTTGATTTCGATCTTTGAGGGATCTTCTTCTTCTTCTTCTCCACCGTCGAATAGCTTCATACCCATTTTGAAATCGGTCCCTGGCTAGGGTTAGGGTTCCTAGTATGTGTCGTTCTGGTTATTGTGTTTAGGGTTTAGGGTTTGGAAAAGTGAACTCTCCCCAATTTATTGCTAACAAATTATATTTATTGACGGACATATTATATAATATTATTATATTACAACTATATATTTTATAATGCAAAATATTACATAATCCTATTGAAAATTTTAACTACCATATTTATTGATGATACTGATTATTTATATTACCAGTAATATTAAGCATAAATAGATTTAATAATTGTACGAGTAATATTAATAAGATAATAATATCATTGTAAAGATTTGTTTAAATTAACTATACTATACATTATGATAATATGTCAATGACGTTATAGCCTAGTAGAATCATCTCCACATTTGAATCACTCTTCTTATTGTAGCGGTTAGGGATATAGGTTTTGTACGGATCTATCTTAATTTTTGAAAATAAATTTCAAAATACCCTTTATGGAAAAGATATTCCAGAAGTACCCAATAAAAAAATGCATTCAAAGTGTGTGTGTGAACGTTTACCCTAGTGGTGCACTTAAAGAGTGCACTCGAAATTTTATTTCTAACACCGATTTGAATGCATATAGCGAATACGCTCGAAATTATTTTTGTTCAAATGCATGCTATATATGCGTCTGCTTGGCGTGCTCATCTCTCTCGCTCACTTGCTGCTCGCTGTTGGGGCTTTGGTGGATGCATTGTCTGCATGCATTTGGTTTGGACACATTTGCCGCATGTGTCCATAGAAAGTAATTTTTTTTAAGCACCCTGTCGTGTCATGCAATCCCAAATACATAACAATAAAAATGAAGTGTACAATACATCATATATCAGTAATGAAACTTTAAAACTAGTATAACCTAGATAATATTTATGAAAGTCTTACTTTTAAGCAACAGTTCCCATCAAAATCCAATATAACTCTAGTGCAACTATAAGTGTAATGATAGAAATATAAGGACTTTCAATCAAAATGGTAGCAACCATGCAAACACATTTTCATAAATGAGTATTTAAATACAAATTTATTAAGTAACAAACAGTCTCAGATATAGTAATGGAGATAATTATAATAAATGTTAGAAAATCACATTAATCATGCATCATAACTTACAATAAGTAACAACTGTAACATTAGGTCATGATCTTAACCCTGCTGGTTAGTATTAGGGCATCGTCTTCTATTGTGACTTTGGTTGTGACAAACACTACAAGTGATCGTATCCTAATGGCCTCTAATGTCCATCTCCATCCAAAATCGGTGAGTTCGTGGTTTACCATTCGCACGAGTCATAGCACGATCAGGCACTCGGTAAGGGAAGTTGGTTGGTGCAGGCCACTCTAACTCATCCCTAGTAGGATGGAAGTGAGCTCCATAACATCAAATTTGATTCATCCATCTATATCATGGCCCCACTAAGGTTGTTGTATCTAATCTGCAACAGCTATAGCGTGTGAACATGGTATCTTGTAGATTTACCATTTGTTGTATGTACGAGTGTGTTTCCCCAGGTCGACCTTCCTTGTTCGGCCTCCCCCTTTCAAGCCACCTACAAGACGTGGCCCTGTTCGTACTTTGAACAAACTAGTATTCCTATGGAAACTAGTGACCTGATGGTTTGTAGAACGTTGGCCCCATACATTTGACTTTTCGTGAGCATATGTAATGAACACTTGATTGGCTTTTATAGCATCACTAGCTTCTACCATTCGTTTCTCCCAAAGCATTACACAATTGTAGAAAACTTTCTTAACAAGAGCTGTCACAGGAAGGCCCCTCGTACATTGGATGACAAAATTGTAAGCCTCTACCATATTTGTAGTCATGTACTTGAAACAGTAGTTGCCATCATATGCCATGTCCATTGTTCTTTAAGCAATGTGAATGATCCGTTTAACTCAGTCTTGTTAAACTATTCAATTGCTTCTTCATTAATGTCCTTAACTAAGTCCATGAATTTCTCATACTTTCGCGGTTGTGCTTGAGAGGCAGCATATGTAACCAAATTCTGCATCCTCACATTCTTATACACTTTATTGAAATTATTGGCAACATGTCGAACATAGAACCTATGAACAGCAAATGGAGGTAACCACCCATTCGATTGCTCTTTGTATGCTGACATAGTTTGTGCTTCCTTATCTAATATCAAGCATATCGTCTCCTCACCACGGTGAACAATCACATGTTGCTTCAACCATACTAGGAATCAGCTCCATGTGATTCTGCCAGAGCTAAACAAAAAGCTAAGGGAACAATCCTATTGTCGCCATCTGCCCCATATGCAATTAACAACACGTGTTTGTACTTCTTGTAAAGAAATGTTCCATCCACACATACGATAGGTCAACAGTACTTGAATGCTTCCACTAAAGGGCCAAATGTCCTGAATAACCACTTCATGATTGGTTTACCAGTGTTTATAGATCTTGTCCATCCCTACTCAAACTGTATCCCAGGATTGCTGGCTTTCATTGCATATAACAATTTTGGGAGCTCATTGCATGCTTTGTCCCAATCTCCATAGACTATGGCAATTACTCTCTTCTTCCCTTCCCATACTCTTTGTCGTGATATCTTGTATCCAAATGGGTCCTGTGCATACTCCTGTAATGCTCTCGTTTTTACATCTACATCATCCTTAATTATTGTCAAGAACTCTGTGGCCAGGACATTAGAATCTATCTGAGAATGGTTTTGCCCAACCATAGGGTTAAGGCATGTGTGTGGTCCTTCCAATCTGGCGATGATGAAGAGACCCTTAAGCTTCTTCTTACAAGCACGCAGTCTCCATTTGCACCCTTCATCTTGTTTCATACAATATGCTGGTCATATAGTTTTGGTTGAATCATCCACCCGAAAGCTACAGTGTTCTTCACATGAAATTTTTTCACATGGTTAATAAGATCTACTTTTATGTTGAGCATCATACCTTTGTTGAGATCATCTCGGTTTGATATGTTCTTGCTCATTATACTGAAGCTTTCCTCAAAAGTTATATATTCATCGCTACGACCGATATTGAAAAACGGTACCTTTATCCCTAACACCGCCCTTGAAGACATCATTACTTGGAGGACTTTGTCTTGAATTGAATGGTTATTGTGATGTCATCACGGTCACAACATCTGCATGATGCTCATTGATCTGTTCAGGATTATCATTATCTTCATCATCACTTTGTTCATTCTCTATTGCATCTCCATTTTTGTCTACATAATATTGACCATCCTAATTATCATTGTGGCTCTAGGATTTAGAATTGGCATAACTTCTTGTTCAATTCTCCTTTCAAGTTCCACCATTCCTTCTTCGACATGGGTCGACTCATACTCTTCAAAGTTCATAGGGGAATGATGCACCATAACTTGCCGCTGGGGTGTTTGGTTACCTACATCGACCCCACCTATGGCGTGAAGACATGTGTTTTGCTGGTCTTTCACATATGGAACGTCAACTTGCTACAATTGTGATGGCATAAACCCGGTCTGAACACTACACTGTCCCTGTACCTGCACATACAACTCTTCCAATAGGCCTGACCCAAGTTTCTTAGCCTGGTCAACCAACTTTTCAATACCTTCATCATCTACAATAGGAAGCAGCATGAACGATGGCCTATTCGGCATATGATGAGGGTGTCTATGGACTATTTGGACAGCTCCTATAGTTGGATCTACCCCAACACTACCACGTATCTTACTCCAAATATGATTAAAGTTAGCATCAATTCTCATCTAAACCTTCTTCATGGGAGCTCGGTCATACTTTGGACCGTATTTTCCAATCACAACATTTCCATGAACATACACAATGAATCGAACAAAATCTCCCATAGTAAATCCTATATAGACATTTTATCGAACACTTATTAAGCATTTGTGAAAATCAACACTTCAACACATGTAAGCTTCCAAAATCATCACCATATAGCCTAATAAACTTAAATCAATACCACAAATCATGCATTACGAGTTCAATATGCTAATCTATGCTACATTCATTTTTAGGGTTTTATATTCAAGAATTTCAGAAATTAACGAATCTAACTAATAAATATAAGAAATTAACACATGGAATAAATGGGTATGAGTGATTTCGAGAAAAAAGACACCTTTGAATTTCTTTGGGCTGAGTGAAAGTAAAGAGTGCATTTTTGGGTGTGTAAATGGCAAAAGAGAAAGGGGGCTGCGTTTTTCCGTGTTTGGGTGATGATTAGATGGCATGAAGGGGGCCTTTATGGGAGGACTTTGGACTCATTTAGTGAATGCGTTCGTTGCTTGAAAGAAAAAAAAAAAAACCGACTATAGATCAACGGCGAGCGATAGACACGGGCAAGCGAGTGTAGAGAGCACCGGCGAGCGAGTGACAGAGAGCATGGGTGAGAGAGCGGCAGAGAAAGACCTGGGCAAGCGAAAGAGATGAGCGAGCGACGAAGTGTGATATAGGGTGAGCGGACGCATGTAAGGAATGCGTCTGTGACCAGAACTTGAACGCATGTATGGCATGCGTTTGAAATAGTTTTTAAAATAATTTCAAGCGCATACGCTATATGCAATCGAATCCTAGAAACAATATTTCAAGCAAACATTCGCACGCATACTTCGAATACGTTTTTGATTAGGTACTTCCGGAATATCTTTTCGAAAGAGGGTATTTGGGGGATTTATTTTAAAAAATTAAGGTATATTCGTACAAACCCTTTAGGGATACAACCATGGTAAGTTTTAGATAGGTCATATAAAACTCAAACCCGACTCGCTTTCCTATAATGTGTCTTAAACCCGATTCGAAACCCTGTAGGTTTCTTTGCTGTCATCCAAAAAACCCACCCCCATGGGGTTGCTTTTATTTTTGAAAAGATTTGTGTTAAGGTGACAAAATCTTTTAATTCACTCATTTTATCTTTTTATTTATTTCAATTGGGAAAAAAGAGAAAAGAATTCGATTAGATAACATTTTTAGTGTACATTACAAAATCTAAACTAGTGTTATATGGTAAAATTAGAAAGGTCGTATGAACATTAAGAAATATGCATGCATTAATTCTTTAAGCATCTAATTAAATTATAAAAATATCATTTTGATAAATAATTTATACAATCATCTTTTGCTATAATTCTATCTCCATAAATTTTGCTTCTTAGGGTTTCTTTTTTTAAGTTTGAATTTTTTTATTCTATATTTTATTATAACTTATTGGGTTAGGTTTCCTATTTGGTCATAATTATGACCCGTGACCCAATCCTAAACCCTATAGGATCACAAAATTTTTTCCAAACCTATTCCAAAACACTATAGGGTTTGATCTATAAGGTTTTTAACGAGCTGGATGGGTGGGGTATCTTATAACGACTTGCTCAGTTGCACCTCTATTTATGGTAAGGGGAAAAAAAGAGAGGAAAAACATAAGGATGGTATGATGTATACTATGTGGTATTAATAATGATTAGATAACCACTCTATTAACTATTGAGGCTAATGTCACAAATAATATATGAATTTTGGTAAAATATATAGTTTAATGTTAAAACTTTAAAATTGATCATTTTAGTACTTGAAAGAACTTATCACATAGATCAATAGTTACTTCATTAAATTGACTAACACCATCTTACGTGGCGCTTTTAATCAATGTGACAGAAGTATTATTAGTGTAAAAGAAAAGTTCTCTTAGATATCAAATCAATCAATTTCAAAGTTCAAGTATCTAATTACATATTTTATCAAAATTTAAGTACCATTCACGATATTTACTATAAGTATTGTTAATAATGCTTAGTTAATTAAAGCTAGTATTATAAGAGAAAAATAGTAGACTGTTGAATTCGATCGTTGGAGGTTCTTTTGAGGTTGATCAGCTATGTTTTTAAAGATGATATATATAAAGTGGTTTGGGGTGTTTTTTAGAGATGACAATGAGTAAAAAAAGAATAGAGTTTAACTCATAGATATTATGTATAAATACTCTCCGTTTGTGTTTATATTTATTGAGTGAATAGTATCATTCATGAGATTAGTAAGCTAACATACTATTCACGCATTTGTTTATGAGTGTTTGAGTGAAGTCCTCATGTGTTAAGACACTGTGTAAAGTTTTACGTGTGTATAGGCATTAAGTGAAGTCCTTGAGCATGAGGCAATATGAAGTCTTCATGTCGAGGCATTGAGTGAAGTTCTTTGTTGTGAGGCATTTGTTGTGAAGTGCTCTTTGTCGAGGCAATTGTTTGAAATGAAAGAATTCTGTGAATTCCTCATCGAGTGAAGCAAATTGTGGACTATTGCGACTAGGGGGTGGGTCGAACTCCATGTTAAATATGGTGTAATCTTCTTCTTCTCTTATCTCTTTATTGTTACCATTGTAATTGTTCATAAAAGGTTAAAAGTGATAATTGTCAATTAAGTGTGCTTAAAATCGGTCTTAAAAATCCATCTTTTAGCTTCCACTTCCACAAAATGTAAGTGTAAACAAGTCTAGCTATTCTTTAATTTTTTTTTCAACATTTGGTATCAGAGTAGGTATCTAAGGTTAATGCTTATCCACATCTTAGAGAAAAGTTTCTATGGTTTTTAAAAATGCTAGGCTTACATGCTTTTGTGTGCTTAAAATTGAGTTGTTTATTAAATTAAATTTAAGTCTTTTAATTGAGCGTCATATCTTTACAAATGAGCCTTTACCCAGAATGCTTAACTGAGAGAGTTAAGTTGCATTTAATAAGTTGTTTATTACATGTGGCTTAGGAACTTTTAATTGAGTATTATATCTTTACAAGTAAGCTTTTACCTAAATGCTTATTTGAGGGGCAGTGCTAAGTTGAAGAGCAGCAATGTTGTGCAATAATTATTCTCATCAGAAAGGGGAAAATTAATGAACCAATGTTGGTTACAATCTTGTTTTGATAAGAAAATGTATTGCACAAATACTCAACAACTTAGTTAAGTTATATTTAATATGCAAAACTTCTTTTTGATGTGTTTAGGATTTATTTTTGGATATATGTTTCTATTTATACGTATGTTGTTCTTTGTCCGTTTTTTAGTAGGAACAAATTAAATGCCACAACCTTGGTCGAGGGTCACATCGAGAGCTTAATGTGCTAAATGGTTAGGGTGCTACAAGCTTAAAACCAACACTTGACAAGCTTAAGTCTCAGGTTCAACAAGATAAAATATCACAAACTTGGTCGAAGGCTAAATTGAGGCGTGACAAGTTTAGAAGGGACATGTTTCAGGGCGCAACAAGTTTGAATCTAAGGCTCGACGAGCACATACTTCGTCGAAAGGTAATTTGGGGGTTGAAGAGTTTAGGGCACGACGGCTTAAAAACTACTTGTTGCAAACTTTTAAATTCGACTGTTGGAGATTCTTTTGCGATTGAACGGCTATGTTTTTTAAAGCTGACATATATTGAGTGGTTTGGGGTATTTTTTAGAGATGACAATGAGTCAAAAGAGAGTAGAGCTTAACTTGTAGATATTATGCAAAAATACTCTCTGTTTGTGTTTGTATTCATTGAATGAATAGTGCCATTTGTGAGATTAGTGGGATAATATTCTAAGGCACTATTAATGCATTTGTTTGTGAGTGTCTGAGTGAAGTCCTCATGTATTGATGCACTATGTGAAGTCCTAAGTGTGTATAGACATTGAGTGAAGTCTTCGAATATGAGGCAATGTGAAGTCTTTGTGTCGAGGCATTGAGTGAAGTCTTCTGTTGTAAGGCATTTGTTGTAAAGTCCTCTTTGTTGAGGCAATTGTTTGAAATAAAAGAATTTTGTGAAGTCCTCCTAGGGATTGTAGACCATGGAGATAGAGGGTGGATCGAACTCTAAGTTAAATATTATGTGATCTTATCCTTTGCTTATCTCTTTATTATTACTGCTGTAATTATGCATAAAAGGTTAAAAGAGATAATCGTTGGTTAAGTGTGCATAAAACCAGTCTTAAATACCTATGTTGTAGCTTTTGCTTCTGTAACATGTATGTGTAAACAAGCTTAGCTATTCTTTAATTTTTTTTTCAACAAAAAATAATATAACATATAAGTAATATTTTTAATATTAACAAGCTTAATATATGGCTAACCAAACTAATCATATTACATTGTAAATTCATAATCATCTTAAACTTGTATCCTAACTGTAATTAAGAAATGAATTATAATTAATGTTTTTGACATTGGGATACAATAAGAGTACCAATAATATTAATGAGGGCAAATATCATACTTGGTACCTGAACTTTACAAATTTGTATGATTAACAACTTAAAGTTTAAAAATAGGATTAATTTCATTTACGGTGCCTAAACTTTTTTTTATTCTAACAAAAATATACCTAAACAAAATTTCATTATAAGAGAATATCTAAACTTTTTGAATCTTTCATTTATGGTATCTGTGAATTATTTTACTCTCACCCCAACCAACCCCACCCCCCACAAACACACACACACACACACACTCTTCCTTTCCTTCTTCTTCATGGTGCTTCTTCCTTTTTTCTTTTTGAAATCTGGAGTTT
Source organism: Combretum micranthum (assembly GCA_024138025.1). Lineage (NCBI taxonomy): Eukaryota > Viridiplantae > Streptophyta > Magnoliopsida > Myrtales > Combretaceae > Combretum > Combretum micranthum. The sequence continues at coordinate 619,072 of JAMXBD010000352.1, forward strand.
CCAAAATCATATGATTCAAACATTCAAATCAGAAAAAATAATGGAAGATTTTGGGGTTTGCTCTTGAGGAAATGAAAAGTAAAGAGTTTTTTTCAAAGAGATGTGTGAATGAAGAAGTAGATCAGATCATCTTTTTCCTCCACGTACTTTCTTTATCTAGCTTCCATGGCAAAACAACATTGTTTCTCTATCTAAAAGTCCTTAAAATAACAAGGAAAATTATTTAGTGGATGGTGGATTTTTAAATCGGTCTAAGTAAAATAGCAATTTGTTCAAAATTATAAAGGCGCATAAGATAATATTCAAACATTAGTAGTGCCTGTCTCCTTGACTTTGAAACTTCAACATTGAAAGTCTTTATTCTCCTACATTGCATCTCGAAGGAAGCCATCGGGACCAACTAATTATAAATATCCTCTCGTGGCATGAAGTATGCAAGCCAGCTATGCATACACTCTTTTTATTCCTTCCCTTTTGATAACAACATGGTTTCGAATAATAAGAACCCTAAACTTCCTCTGACCACTAGCACTCTTGTGATGGGCGTGTTTGTAATTGTTGCTTTCATGTTTTCTAACATTGGAGAGGCTTCAAAAAATCATTACGAAGCTTTCTCATGTGGTTCAATCTCAAATATTAGTTATCCTTTTCGATTAAAAGACCAGCCTTCACGTTGTGGTGATCCCAGATTAGAATTATATGTGTAAACAATCAGGCCATTCTATTTATCAAGCCTTATAGTTATTACGTACAACAATTATTTAATCATGAACAACGTTGATTTGGGGTAGTTTGGGGATTTTTTTTTATTCGGAGTTAAGATTAGAAGAAGAAGAAAGAGTGAGAGATGAGAGAGAAGGAAAAAGAGTAAAAAAAAAAAAAAAAATTTGATAGGTAAAGGTCAGTCGGTGAGGAAGAAGTGGGATGAGTGTCTTAGGAATACGATTTGAGGGAGGTTAGAGTCATGAAGTTCAGTATGAGGAATAAGAATGGAGCTTTCAAGCTCCATTAATGGCGTTTGGAGAAAAAGCAGGAAGAAGAAGAAGAAGAAGAAGAAGAAGAAGAAGAGAGAGGGAGCAGAGAGCGAAATAAAAAAAAGTAAAAAAACTAAAAAAAATGCCCATCCGAAATAAAAAATAATATTTTAATTAGTTAACCTGCCACATCAGCAAATTGTTGGAAAAATAGATGGAATCCGTCCATAGGTACCGTGAGTGAAAGATTAATAAAGTTTAGGTATTTTCTTGTAACGAAATTTTGTTTAGATATAATTCTATTAGAATAAAAAAAGTTCAGGTACCATAAGTGAAATTAATTCTTAAAAATATTGTTTTACTATTTAGGGAAATTTTATAGTTCTGTAATTAATTTTAATGGGATCGGTCCCGTTTTTATCCAATAGCTCAAACCATACCATAACGTGATCAAATTACTAAAATAGTTAATATTTCAATTACTATATTTGTTTCAACGGTTAGATAGTTGATTAGACAATCTTATCGATAGTACCGTAGAAACTTCTTGCTATATATGAACTGTTTTAGTTTATTTATAATATGAGGTAGTTAATTTAAAAAATGAGTAAAATTCAAGTAACTAATTGTAAAATTTGATATAGTTTAGATAGTTAATTACAAAATTGGATTAATTTAGATAGTGAATAGACATTACTAAACTTCAAGTAGTTATTTGCATAAATTGATAAGGTTCAAATGTGACATTCACTTGATTAGTAATCACATATGAATTATGAATAAAATAGATAATATAATTGTAATTACTAATAGGGTGAATATGTGCTTGAATTTTGTCAGTTTGTGTAATTAACTACCTAGAGTTTAAAAGTATCATATACTACCTAAACATTATCCATTTTTATAGTTAACTACTTGAAATTTGCAAAATATGCGATCAGATACTTGAATTTTGAAATTGATTAATTTCATACTTAAAATGACTTTTCGTGTACGCTAACCACATCACAGATGTATTATTGGTATGTATAGAAAGTTCTTTTAGGTACGAAATTGATCAATTTTAGAGTTTAGATACCTAATTGCATATTTTGCTAAAGTTTAGATACTATTGGTGATATTAACCTAAAAGAAATCTAATCCGATTTCTACTTTTAGGACAAACTTTTCCTTTTGATTCCATCATCACCCATATATTATAGTAATATAAAATACATTCAAGGCTAATGTTTATATTTATTCTAACTCCTACTCCTTGACATAGGGCTATTTGGCTAAACTAAATTAATAAAAGATAACTTATAGAGTAGGGTATTTTAGTTTCTTTCTTTCAATTTATATATCCTTTCAATTTTATCGATATTCACTTATTTTAATACCATATTGTTATACTATTAATAATAAGAAATAATGTTACGAATAATACTTAAATTTTGGTAAAATATTCAATTAGGTACTTATTTTAAAATTAATCAATTTAATTTTTGAATTCTGATATTGATTAATTTAGTATTTGAAAAACTTTAAATGTGATCAATTTAATATTTAAAAGAACCCGATAAATGTATTGTTGATGTGCAAAAACCTTTTTTAGGTATTTAATTGATCAATTTCAAAGTTTAAGTATTGCTTTGATTAATTTTTAAATTTTAAAATTTAAGTATCTATTTATTAACCATCTGTGACTTTAGCCTAGCGTAGACTCTTAAAGGCTTATATAATATAACTATATTTTTTCCATTAGAATAAAATATGTTTGAATTCCCCTTATTAGTGTTATCCGAATAATGTTAACCACAAAAATTATATGTTTCTCTAACGTGGGCCACCTCTTTTCCTTTGTCCCTTGACATGCATATCTGCTGTCGTTATTTTTTTCTTCTAATCAATAAAGTTACATTGAAGCATTTATTCCTTATCCCAAAATAAATACTAAAATAACAAGATTTCAATTGTTTTCGCCTACCATTTAATAAGGAATAAAGATGAGGAATAAAATATATTCCATTCTCAAGAGAAAATACATAATTGCCAAATGGCCAAAAAGAAAAAGTAAATAATTTGTGGATATAAGTTATGCGAGATTCACTTCACCCTAGAATACCTTATTTTCATCAACTTACAGTAGTACCTTTATTTTCATTAGAGAGACATGATAATTATATACGTAATATTTTTAAGATAGTGTATTTATAACAAAAGTTTAAAAAAGCTAATGACAATTCATATGTGGAGAAAGATGACTTTGCTAATATTAATTTACTAAAAAATATTAATTTTGACTGTACACTATAATAATAGCTTTACGATGTCAGAAGAAAATAATAAGCTCATAACTGAAACCGTGTTATAATGAAATTGCTAAAATTACATGCTTAAATATTAGATAAAATTTTAATATATATATATATATATATTCAAATAAATCATGCAAATTATAGATGATAATTAATTGAAAATTACTTATTTTGTTGTTATGCATTTTACAAATACGCCATACAACCACGTACGTGACCTACTATATGATTACTAATGAATTCAGGAAAACAATGGATACAAAATTTGAATTGACAAGATGATAATTCATATTTATATACTTTTCATCTGATAATAGAACATCATGATTTCTTATAATTCATCTAAATATCTAATAATAGTATAATATTTATAACTTCTATCTAAAATTAGTCATAAGCAAGAAAGATGGTCGTGAATGGCAGCCGCAGAATAACAAAATAATAATTCTAAATATATATATATATATAAAATTATGATTATTTTTTTGTTCACGTATATATACCATAATCTTTGCTCATTTCCGCATATACGTACGTAGTTATACAAACTACGTGCGTAGGATCAAGTGTTGTGTTTCTTTCTTTCTTTCAATTTTTTTCCCATTCTTCCTCATACATGATCTCACACAACATACATAATCATGGAATTCAGAAGATCTATAATGTTTTTTCCATGATCATGTTGATGCACTTGTGTGAGGTATCAGAAGGGAACATTGTCATGAAGGTGCAAAACAAGTTCAAGCAGAATATGATCAGACCAACTCATCATAATCTGACTGCAATGAGAACCCATGATATCCACCGCCACGGCCGGCTTCTCGAGGCGGTGGACCTCCCTTTAGGTGGTGATGGCTCTCCTTCTAATACAGGGTAGGTTCAATGTTATAATTCAAGACAGGATTCATTTTTCTTTTTTTTTTTTTTTCATGTAGATATATATTTTTCTGTTTCAGCATAGCAGGAAAAAAAAAAAAAAGGAAAAAAAGAAAAGACTCGTGCCATCCTGTTGGCTTAAACTTTTAGATTAGCTGATGGTGGAAATAAATTCTGCGCACCTTCCTGTAGGCTTTACTTCACGAAGATTGGCGTCGGGACTCCTCGTAAAGATTATTATGTGCATGTTGATACAGGAAGTGACATCTTTTGGCTAAACTGTGCAGGCTGCAGCGGTTGCCCCAACAAAACCGACCTCAAAGTATATTGTCTTTTGGCGTTTTTTCTATTCCATATGAATCATGATCTCCTCCAACATTATAGTTATGGTGTGTGAGACTCTTATTTGGGTATGTGGTTTTTGTTTTGACAGATAAAACTTCATTCATATGACCGTAAGGCCTCCTCAACTTCAGGCTTGGTCACTTGCAGTCAAGACTTTTGCCTTGCTGTCCATAACGAAGATCTTGAATGCAAATCTGATTTGCTTTGTGAATATAATCTTGTTTATGGTGATGGAAGCACGACAGGAGGGTACTTTGTTGAGGATGAGATACACTTGGATCAAGTCACAGGATTTCAGCAAAACTCTTCTATGTCTGCTGGTGTAACTTTCGGGTCAGTTATTTTTCAGAAGAATTATACTGACCACTCCTGAAAACTCTTCAAACAAGCATTAGGCTTGCCTTTGCAAAAATTATTAGGATACGTCTATGTATGCAGTCACGAAACCTATTCACACATGTCTGATAGTCTTCAGAAACAAATTAATAGTGACATGCTATATGACATGGTAAAAGTTTTCAGGATTGGTCAGTGTAATTTATCTTTTCGGATGTTTTTTTTTTAATGTTTTCAGGTGAACTCATGTTTGTAGAAAGATGTAAGTTTTGTCAATGAGATCCACTGTTGGGTGATATGAGGTTGAGATGCTTTGTCAAATGTGACCTCTGTTTAATTGGAATTTCCGTCCCTGTCTAGATGCTCAACCCTGGTAACTGCGCAAAGCGGCTCTAATCAAGCTGATACATCCAATGCACTAGATGGACTCCTTGGCTTTGGGCAAGCAAACTCATCCGTGCTCTCTCAACTAGCTTCATCTAAGAAGGTGAAAAAAATCTTTGCACACTGCTTGGATGGCGAGAATGGTGGCGGAATATTTGCCATTGGGGAAGTAGTGAAGCCACAGATAAACACCACTTCGATCATTCCGAATCAGTAAGGAACATTATCTACATTTTCGGATTTCTATGACTTCTGCAAATATAAACTTATTAGATCAGACCGTAACGGTGCTGATCTTAATATGGTATTAAAGTAAAAAGTTCTATGTTTGAATCTCCTGCAGAGTCATTTCACAACCATTAGAAATATATACTCATGGATTGAATGATTCAAATGACAAAATTTAATTTGAAATCTTCTTTGGCCTAGACGTGATCAATCATGCGCTAGCTTTTTTATTTTTCCCTTTTGTTTAATTGATTGTCGATGTTAGTGGTCTTTGCAGCTCTTCAAAGTTGTAAATTGTAATTTACTTCCTTACTATCATAGGGCACATTACAATGTTATTATGAAGGCTGTTGAGGTGGGTGGTGACATTTTACCAATTCCCGCAGATGCATTCAACAGTGGAGATGAGAAAGGAGCAATCATTGATAGTGGCACGACTCTTACCTTTCTTCCAGGAATTATTTATACAAGGTTGATGGCTGCGGTATGTTTTGCCCGATTCCTTCTCTTCGTGTTGTTATTCGTTAATTTACTTCTCCTGTTCTTCATCTTACTCGAGTTCATTGATAGATTATGGCTTCACAACCCGGATTGAAATTGCAAACAGTGGAGCAAGTGTTTTCTTGTTTCGAGTTTGGTGGAAGGTAATGATAATGAAAGATGATAAAGCTTGCTTTCTATGTTACAATCTCTGTGTTTGGATTAGTTTGATACATTCTTCTTGTGGTAGTTTGATGGAAAACGTTTTCAGGATTTCTTTTGACATTTGTCATTGTTCAAACCGTATGATTGTTGAATATTAATAATAATCTTAAGAGATTGTTCAAACTGTATGAACTCGCGACCTCCTACTCTGATATTATATTCAGATTAGCATCATAATCATTTGACTTAAAAGGTTAAACTTATAGATATGGTGTGAACTAATATATTTATTACATAACAGAATCAATCTTGGTTTCTTTCGTTTCGTGTTAAACATATCCTTGAGAAAGACGCACCATATTTGTTATGATTATTCTTGATCTTTATTCCTTAAAATTGTTGCAGTGTTGATGAAGGATTTCCACTGGTCAAGTTTCACTTCAATGATTCACTTACTCTGTCTGTTTATCCTCATGAATACTTGTTCAAGCTTGACGTAAGTACAATCTGAACTTTATGATCGAAAACATCCCCATTGTCCACATGAATTGCTAACCTCAACTCTCGTCCTCTTATTTTCCGATGTACTGTCCATTAAAATCAGCTATTTCTTCAATGATCTTTACAGGATGAAAAATATTGCTTTGGCTGGCAAAACAGCGAGCTTTCAGCTACAGATGGAAAGCAAATGTTCCTCTTAGGAGGTAACCTCTACAACTGTCAACCGATAATTATAAAAGCGCGTGCACATACCCCTATAGTTTTCATAAACTTTTAAATCAAACAGTTGTAAACCTGTATTTCGACTTCAGAGCAAAGGAGTCCTAACTCAGATCACTGCTTTGTTATTCCATCCTGTTTAACTAAATCAGTTACGTTATAGCTTCCAGTTAAAGTATCTGCTCACAAGTGAGAGATGTTAAGTAATCTCATTTGCACGTTTAAGCTTTTAGATCAATTGATAGTATTGGCTGGAGGCATTGAATTGAAGGATGTATAATAGGCTTTACATATTTTTTTGTACATGCAGATCTGGTGCTTCAAAATAAATTGGTTCTCTATGATCTAGAGAATCAGCAACTCGGATGGGTAAACCACAACTGTAAGCATCCAATCTGGTTTCATTTTCTTTTCCCTATGTGAATATCCAGTATTTGTTTAGTATCTACTATATGAAAAATTTATAGTCCCGTTATTAATTTTAATAGATTGGTTTTGTCAACTATAGAACAATTTAAATTTATCCATAACTGTGATCGCACAATTAAAATAGCTAGATAATTGATTGAATGATTTTATTGATGGAACTATAGAACTTCTCGTACTATATATATATTTAATACCATTTTCGCTGGTATCTTTATTTGCCGACATGTGGTTTCAAACTGGCACCAAAACAGTGAGCAAAAAAGGCTCAAACACAAACTTGTTCCACTGCCAAGATTCAATAAACATGACAAAAATTTTACCTGCATTCAAAATTTCATTTTCTTACCACAGGTTCTTCAACCATCCAAGTGAAGGATGCAAAGACCAGCTCTGTCTACTCCTTAGGCCCCCATGACTTGGGCTCAAGCTCCATCTTCGCCGTTGGGAGATTATTAACGTTTTGCTTATTGCTGATGAGTATAGTGCATAGTTTTTTATGAATAGACTGTTACAATAACCACTTTGAAAGAAAGAAAGAAAGAAAGAAATAGTCATTGTATCAAATTATTTCGGTTCATTTTAAACAAGCTATTACCATGTGCAGATGCACAAAGCCATCCTTTTTGCTGCACAAGAATTATCCAAGGGGCTAAAGCTATTAACATAAACTAAATTTAATATTTAGTGCTACCTGTTTATAAACTTTTTTGTTATAGTTGTCTTAATTGTTTCTGCTAAGCCTGCAAGTGTAAATTTATGGCATGTTAGTTGTTGCGCATGAGTAGTAAATTATCAATAAACAGTTTAAATCTTTTTTCAACTATGATCGAATCCTTAAATTTTTCATATTTATTTCTTTTATAATTAATTTAATTTTGATGCTGATAGCAATACAAGAGTGTAGAAGTTCTCCGTAAGTTAAAACTCTTTTGCTTAAAGAGAAGTTTTTTAGAATGGCACTGACCATCCCTTTATTGGAATTGACCCTAAGCTATCTTTAGGTAGTAAAGGACGAACCTTAATTTTCTCATCATCATACATGGACGCATAGATACTATATTAGTCATCTTTCAATGTTACAAGTGCAATGGTCAAGTTCTTCATGAAGCTTATACCACCATCGATTTTTTCGTTTCTAGCATTGTCTAATGAAACAAAGGAAAATTGTACTTAGTCTAAGGAAAGAGCATAAACAAAAGTCTAGAGTAAAAAATGAGGACTGCCAGTATGAAAAGGAAAAATGATCAATATAAAGGTGAAAAACGAGATGTGGAATCATGGAAAAAAAAAAAAAAATTGCTTAGACTTTTTATAGTCGGGTGGTATAAACAACAATCTCTTAATAAGATTGACCTATTTTCAAATCTCTCTACTCCCATAATTATAATAAATAGTAATGGGTAAAAAAAGAATATGATTAAGGAAAAACTACCATTAATAGATCCTAATTCACCTAAAATAACAGGAGCAGGAGAAAGAAACCTGGCGACAATTTAGCAAAGCATGTATGGTATCTAGTCAGGGTTCACACATCAACATGCTGAAAACGTTAGATTGACGCTTTAAGTGTTCTATCTCCTATTGGCAACCCCAGTCAACCAGGTCGGACCCTCGTGCGACTTTTTTTTGTTGGTTTAGGATTTTCTTACAAATTTAATTACTAAAATAGATCGTTATTAAACTTAGTTATCAAAATAGCCTACCAAACTTGTATATTATTATAATTTAAATATATTTTGATGGGCCAAAATGATTGAAATTTGATTCAGCCTAGTTGGTTAAGATGTGTTCTTATTTTGGTAGAAGGTTGATAGATTGAAACTTGCCGAGGGTAAGTTTAACTTTTCCCATGCTTGTGTTTTGCACATTGGAAATACACAAAAGCTTTGGGATGTGATATCTTGTCTAACTACTTGAGGATTTTAGAGTCAGCTTTACATAGTGTATTTTTTATTTGTATTTATTTTTGATAAATAATTTGATTAAAATAAATATAAAATAGATGCCAAACCAACAAACCTAATGCATCCTTAGCTGATCAACTCTAAGTAACCTCCTAATCACAAGAAATTAATAAAACTTAAAAATAACGGACTAACGAAAATAGTCCAAATGAAAAAAAAAAAAAAACATATATATATATATATACACTAGCGGTCGACACACCCTAGATATGTGTATAAAAATAAAATAAAACTATAAAATATGGTAAATCATATATAATATTAATGAAAAATATCTCATATCCATGGCAAAAATATTCGGTTGCAACTTATAGTAGCTTCTTTCCTATGTGATAGATGGGAATATTTCTTGGGGCAAAAAATGCAATTCACATTAACAAAAGCAAAGATATGAAAAACAATACAAATGAAATAATCTAGAAAATATTATCTAATTATAAGGTAGAATGTATCCCCAATGCTTATTCCAATATATGGGATGATCAGGTTAAGTATAAACTTATGAATTAATAGCAGGTTAAGTGTAACTTTATCTATATTTATATTTAAAAACCAAATTTTTAATAAAGGGACATGATGTTATGGGTATCAAATGTAATTTCCACTCTTGAATGCTTACACGATATGTGTCGGCGTTAATGAACCATGGTTCTACAATTAACGCAGAACAAATGAAATAATCTAGAAAATATTAAGGTAGAATGTATCTCTATTGTTACCAAATAGAATAAGTGATAATGAAGATTGTACAATTCGAGAGGAACACCTATTACTAGGTAACACCAGCAAGTTACGTCTAAAAAAACATTCATGTAAAAGCAGTATGTATGTTTGTTTTATGATAGTTTGATCATTTTGGTATTATGTTATTATTATTTTTAAATAGATATTTGTCAATAAATACATATCGATGAAAACTTGACAGTTTTACTCATAAATAGACAAACAAATACAGTAAAAATATTATTCATATAAGTTATAGATGCAAATATGATAAAGATATGATACACATAAAATTAGATAATTCAAACTCCTAAAAGTAGTAACTAAAATGCATAGTGGGAACTAAGTATAACCACTCAGGAATTCATGTAGGGTTATTTTTGTAAAATATATATTTTAAAATTATAACTACATTAAAGACACCTAAAGCAACCATTTTATTTTATTTATATAGATATAGATATATATAGGGATAATGTTGTGGTTTATGTCATTTTGCAATTATACACCTGATGTTTTAAATTGTTAAATTATATACTTAATTAAATATTTAGTCATCACCGTTTATATCTTTTCTTTTTCCGTTAACTGTTGTTATCTCTATTATCATAGATAACCAATTATAATGCGACATTTGTAGTAACTTATATTATATTAAATACCGACATGAAGTCATTTGCCATATAGAGGAAAATTCCACGTTATCAATACAAAATAAAACAAAACAAAACACACAGTTAAAAGGTAAATTTTAGAAAAAAAAAACATTTCACGATATCCTTATAAAATGGGAATAAAAAAATTAATGTTGGTGGTTTTGAAGGTAAATATATGTTAATTTTATTTAATTATTGCATTTTCTTCTAAGGTAGGACTATCACCTTTTCTTCTTTTTCTTTTATTTTACTAAATTAATAGCAATGATTATTTTTTTCATTAACCTCAAGATTCATATAATTTTTTTTTATTTCTGAAATTTACTTTTTAACTATGTATTTTGTTTTACTTTATATTGATGACTTGGATTTTTCTTCTACACGATAAATTACTTGGCATCATAATTTAAGATAATATAAGATATTACAAGTGTCACGTTATGATTGGCTGCCAGTGACAATAGAAATAATGACAATCAATGAAAATACAAGGTATAAATAGTGACAACTAAATATTTGATTAGGTGTATAATATGATAATTTAAGACATTATATGTATAATTGTAAAATGACGTAAAGTTGAGATGTAAATCATGACAATTTCTCAATATATACATATATATATATATATATCTTAATGAAATAAAGATGGCTATTTTTCTTTTTTATTGTTTCGGTATCTTATAGTGTAATTTGAATTATGGTAGGTTGGATTCGAACTACAGTATCCAAGAAAGAAAAATGGCATTTTTTTTATCTTAAGCTTTCTATTTGGCAAATTTACAAAATAATAATTCCATTCCTTTCTCAATTCTATATAAAGTTAATATTATAATATTTAAATACAATTTATTACACAAAATAATAAATAGCCATTCATTCCCTTAATCTTATAAAATGCTATCTAATACTTCATTCATTATTTTTACTTTATATATATTTTGTTGTATGGAAAACACTACATTTTTAGACCCATATCCATACGTCATAAAGCATATAATGGATATTTTTCCAATAAAGGGGCATAGTAGATATATTGTTTTTACTCATATAATCTTTTTTTTTTTATTTTGTTTTAGTTTATAATCTCTATACATAACCAAATGTTCTTTAGGATTTACTAACAAATCTATAATATACATAATTACTTCAAATATATCTGCAATAAAATATAAAAGGATGCATACAACTATAAAATTCATATAAAGAGTAAGATGAATATGATTAATTCAAATATTTAAAATTTTTAAGGTATAAGGATAACATGATTGTGATACCAAAAGCGAGAATCTTTCTATCATGAGAAAAAGATTTCATGGAATACTTAAGACTAAAATAATTAATAAGTAAAAATGACGTCCTCAAAGAAAACATCTCATGTCCATGCCACAATCCTTAGACCTATTATGGTTCCTACACCTCAAATGCCCAATCATGGATTTGTAGGTCAACCCTTTCAATGTATTCAAGATGCTTGAAAATGTCTATATAAGGCATTAGTTTGCAAGAATGGGTATTGGGTTTTAAAGAAGGAAAGAGAGTACTTAAGAATACTAAGAGTGTTTAGAGTGTTTTTCAGCTTATTATTTGTCAAGATGTCCATCTATAAGATTTCCGCCAAGCATTGTGATATACTTCTTGCAATAAAATCCGTAAGTTTCCTTTATTTAACCTTTCTTATGGCAGGCTAACTTTCTTTAAGGTATAAGGGTAGCTATGCTCAAAACCTTGCAAGAATCTTGTCATCATTGATATTGTTGGATGTGTGACTCAAATTCAGTCTAAGCTGCTAGTTTTGGAGTCAAGGTCGCCAACATATATATGTTACACCGCCAGCTTGAAGCCAGCGTTTAAGTTTTGGATTTTGTGAATTGCAAAGGCTGGCTCAAAGTCGCCGGCCTTTATCCTATATATTGCCAGCTTACTCCATCAAAGTTGTTGGCCTTTAGGTGGTGCTGAAGCTGAAATGCCCAATTTTGCAAAGCCGACCTTTGTATCGGCTTACACAATATATACATATGTTTGTATGTTGTTTTTTTTATGGTTTATGTGAGTTTATATTAGTTGGATTTTTTATATACTCATCCTCTTGTACTCCTTCTTCAACATTAGTAAATTCCTCTCCTCTGCACATGGTTTTTCTTGCAAGGATTTCTACATAAATTTTGTGTGTGCTTTACTTTTGATTTTGTTTTTGCCATTTTTTGTCATATTCGTTTATAATAAATTGGTGTCAAAGCCAAAGGTTTGGTTTTGTTTTCTCTATAATAGTAACCGTGAAATATGACATTCCGTTGTTGGAAAGCAATACAAGATTTTCGCTATGGCAAGTCAAGATACGAGTGGTTCTTGTATAGATGGAATTAGATGATGCGTTATTAGGGTTTGAGAAAATGCTTGCATCATGGCCACCAGAAGAAAAAACAACATAAGGATCAGAAGCCCTTTCTCAAATTCATCTTTATTTATCAAATTAAATTTCGCAGGATGTGTTGAAGGAGAAGACAATTGTTGCGTTATGGTTGGCATTAGAGCAGTTGTGTATGATGGAAATTTTAACCAATAAATTGCTTTTAAAGCAGCAACTATTTCATACCGTTTGACGGAAGTTAGGTCTCTAGAAGATCACTTAACCACTTTCAAGGAAATTATTTCTAATTTAAGAACTTTGGAGATTAAGTATGATGAAGAGGATTTAGCTTTAATTTTATTGTGTTCGCTACCTCCTTCTTATTCGACTTTTACAGACACTATTTTATATAGTCATGATTCTCTTACCATTGATGAAGTCTATGAAGCTTTAGGTTCTTTTGAGAAGATGAAGTATCTTGTAATTAGACTTGACCCTCAAGCAGAGGGACTTATACTTGTGGTAGGAGTTAAGATTGCAATTCTAATGGTAATTCAAGAAGAAGATCAAAGTCATCAAATAGGTATAAAATCTATAGGTATTGCAAGAAGAAAGGACACACCAAATCTGAATGTTATAAATTGCAGAAAAAGAATAAGAGAGTTGCTGAAAATCAAAAGGGAAAACAACTAGAAAATTCAGCTGAAGCTGATGTAGTTGAAGAGCACAATGGTGGAGAACTTCTTATTGCTTCTAATGATGATCTTTATACCAGTGAGGAGTGGATTCTTAGTTCTGGTTATACTTTTCATATGTATCCCAATCGGGATTGGTTTTCAACATATGAAAAAGGTATCTATTGGTGTTGTCTTCTTAGATAATAATGATTCTTATAGAGTTACAAGTATTGATACCATCAAAATTAAAATGTTTGATGGTGTTGTGAGGACTCTTGATGATGTGAGACAAAATATGCCTAAATTGAAAAGAAATTTGATTTTTTTGAGTACTCTTGATACAAAAGGGTAAAAATACATTGGTGAAGGTGGATCTCTAAGATTAGTAAGATATCTCTTGTGGTGATGAAGGGACAGAAAAGAATGCTAACTTATATGTTTTGTAGGGTTCTGTGGTTACAGGTGATGCAGCTGTCACTTCTTCTTCTTTGTTAGATGAGAATGCTACTAAACTTTAGGATATGCGTCTAGAGCATATGAATGAAGCTGATATGACTAAATTGAGTAGAAGAGGACTTCTTGATTGACACGACATCAGCAAATTAAAATTCTGTGAACACTGCGACTTTGGGAAGCAAAAAAGAGTTAGATTCACCACAAGTACTCATAATACAAAAGATACTCTTGACTACATCCATTTTGATCCTTAGAGGCCGTCAAAAGTGCCTTCTAGTGGAGGTGCTATCTAAATGCTGATGATCATTGATGATTTTTCTAAAAGAGTTTGGGTATTTTTCTTGAAACAGAAGAGTGAATTTTTATCCATATTTAAGGAGTGGAAGATGATGATTGAGAAACAGACGGAGAAATAATAAAACATCTTCACACTAATAACGATTTAGAATTATGTTCTAATGAGTTTAATGTTCTATGTTAGTCAAAGAGAATTGTGAGACATCCAATAGTTCTTGATACACCTCAACAAACAAGGTAGCAGAACAGATGAATAGAATTATTATTGAGAAAGTCAGATGTATGCTTTCTAATGCTCAGTTACCAAAGTCATTATGGGCTGAAGCAGCTTCTACAGCATGTTATTTGATTAACATATCTCCATCAACTACAATTGAGAAAAAAGACTCCACAAGAGGTATGGTCCAGTACTCCTGCTAATTATTCTGAATTGAAGATATTTGGATGTCCTGCCTATGCTCATGTAGATAATGGGAAACTTGAGCTTAGATCTTTGAAATGTATATTCCTTGATTTTAAACCTGGTGTCAAGGGATATAAGTTGTGGTCGCCTTAATTGAAGATAGTTATTGTATATAGAGATGTGGTTTTTGATGAAATAACTATGTTACATGACTTATCTTCTAATACTTTATCTGATAAAGCACAACAGAAATCAAGTATGCAGGTGGAGTTTGAGATTAGTTCGGGTTCTATACTAAAGCCTACTTCTCAGCTTATTTCTATACCACCACAGCTGCAATATTCTATTGCTAAAGATAGACTAAGGAGAGAAGTTGAGCCTCCTTAGAGATATGCAGAGGCAGATCTTGTTGCCTATGCTTTGAATGTAGCAGAGGACGTTGATTCCAATTTGAAGCCCTCATCTTACTCAAAAACAGTTACTTGTGTTATTCTAGAATGAATGGGAGAGTTTATCGTGGCCATGGTCATTGCAGGAGTCGTAGAAAGAAGCAAGAAAATCCTGCTAATATGATGACAAAGACACTTCCTATGGCCAAGTTTGAGCATTATTTGAACTTGGTTGGTATTTGTTGCTAATTTATCTCCTTTAGGGGTTTATGGAAGAGGAGGAGAATGTTTTGTTTTTGTATTGAAGATCGGAGTTTGTGCATTTTTGCTCCTGAATTTATGTCAAGATGGAGATTGTTGGATGTATGACTGAAATTCAGTATAAGTTACTAATTTTGGATTCAAGGTCGCTAGCCTATATATGTTACACCGCTAACCTTGAAGCCAATGTTTAAGTTTTGGATTCTGTGAATTGCGAAGGTCGGCTCAAAGCCGCCGGCCTTCATCCTGTACGCTGCTAGCCTACTCCATCAAAGCTGCCGACTGAAACGCCCAATTTTGCAAAGCCGACCTTTGTGTCGGCTTACACAATATATATATATATATATATATATATGTTTATGTGTTATTTCTTACGGTTTATGTGAGTTTAGATTAGTTGGATCTTTTGTATACACATCCTCTTATAATCCTTCTTTAATATTAGTGAATTCCTCTCCTCTGCTAGTGTTTTGCTCGCAAGGGTTTTCTTGTAGATTTTATGTGTCCTTTACTTTTGATTTTGTTTTTGCCATTGGTTGTCGTATCAGTTTATAACAGATATCAAGGTATTATAACAAGAATAAATCTTAAGGCACCATGAGTTATGAGTATCTATATGATTCTAAAAGAATAAGATGACAAACAGAATAGCAGTAGGTGAAAGTTATATTGTGGCCATAGAAGAAACTAGGGAAATAGTAGAACATCCCATAGGATTGTGGTCAGGAGAAGAAACTACAAATAATAATATTAAAGGCTTAATTAAGCAAAATAATGCTATAATAGCTTTATTAATAGGATTACATCAGAAAATTGCAAACATTAAAGCAGATCTTAATATTATACTTGGAAGAAGTGGAACAGAAGGAATAAGTGGTCATAGTTTTCAAAAGAAGCTAGATGAGATTATTGTAAAACTTAATAATTTGTAGGTGGAAAGAAAAATAACAAAGTCTGATGCTTATTTTATGAAAGGAGAGTGGAAGTCTGTTTCAAAATGAGTAATACAAGAACAATAGTAGAAACATAAACACAGGAAAACATAAATCCTTGTTTTATCCCTTTCATAGGAGAGTCATATGTTTTACAGATAGGGAGACCAAGCACAAGTTCCATTAAAAATATCTCAAGGGTAGGAATATTAGGTAGATTAAACATAGGATGAAGAAGCTTAGGAGATCATTTATTACATTTGGAAGAAGCAGTAGATGTAGATCAAGATTTAGAATTCTATTCTAATCATGCAATATCACTCTTGAACCCTAGAAGATTATACCAAATAGGAATAATAACTTGGAGAATAGGATTATTTAGGTCAAATAGAGAAGAAAGGGTAAAAATTACATAAATCCTTTAAATAGAAGGATAGTTACTAAAGAATCCTTGAAAAAACTAAAAGAATAAGGAAAAATGTTAGTTCACCTCGGGGTAATAATTATAGGAGTAAGAGGATTGATAAGAGAAAAGGTAGAGGGAACGATTTTTGGTCCACTTAATGGATGAGTCATGGAATGATGTAAGAAAGGCAATATTCGCATCCATAGAAGTAGATGCAAACGGCGGAAAATGATTATTTTATTATGCACCTAATTTCATGGCGTCAATAAATGATCTAAAAAAATAGAAATAGGTCTACAAGGTAGAGGATATGAGGACCATATTGGAGAAAATTTGCTTATAAATATTGGTTTTATTTGTAAAACAACTAATAATAGTGAGATATCTTATAAGCTTTATATCAAAGGAATCATAGATGCAATAACTTCAAAAGGGATTAAGATGATAGAACCCATGGAAATAGATTCTTCTTCGTTACAAGGCGAAGAATGAAATCTAAGTAAAACATGGAAAGAGAAACACAGAGAATCCATAAGCCCCAGTCTAGATGGAGCTTACTTTGTTAGGTTTAGAACATATGAAGAAAGGTAAGGCAAAGACATGATGATGATATATTTGAAAATTTTAACCAAGTGTTTGAACAAAGAGAGATATTAAGTATGATGAATATGATTTTGCTCTTGTGATGTCCTTCCTTTCTTTACGAATTGGAAAGTAAATGCTGCTTTAAAAGAACAACTATGATCTTTTATGGATTCAATGTTTATCTTTTTCTTTAGACTAGAATTACCGGAAATATAGAGCGAAGATAACCTGTTTTCCTTTTCCTCAACTTCTATTTTTCTTGGTGTTACTCTTAGAATGACAAAGTTGTCAAGAGCTGGATTAATATATATATATTATATATATATAAACATATATATTTTCCTAATACCTATTTTACCCATTCTGTAACCATTTTTAGGTTATTAAAACCTTGTTATACTAGGGTTGGATAGTCTTTAACTTGTGCCTGTACATCACACTACTAGCAAAATACTCTTGGAGTATATCCTTTTCTAACTCCATACATTTGGAAACTTTTTCTTTACTGATTAGACTGTACATCTTGTCTTTTAGTTCTAACTCCTTCCTGTGTCTCTATTTGGTGAAAATATCTGGCTAATGCACAACAAATTATATATTTCATTTTGTCTTGGCTAGATAGAGACCATACTTTATCTATTAATGCTTGGTGAACTTCATTTTTTTATTGTCATTAATGGTGGGATTTGGAATTTTTTGGGAGAATTAGAGGGAAGCATTGGTAAAGAGATATCTTCGATCATGATCTGTGGAGTTTGAATTTCCTATTTAACTGTTATAATGCTCTAAGATTTCTTTAAGACAATTACTGCCACGTATAATACTTCATATATTACACACTTAAGCTTCCTTAAATGATATGTTTATTGTGAATATTTGCTACTCAAATTTTAATTAATGAAATCGTTTGTTTAGATTTCTAAAACAATTGGATTTAGCAGTAGTGAAATAAACTTTACAAAAACATTTTATAATCTACTCTCGTGAGTAGATCAACATTTACAAACACTTGGGCACCACTAGACCCTTTTTAAAGGGAAATACAAATTTAAAATATAAAATCTAGTTCTTAAAATAAACATAAATGTAACAAAAATACGTCCAGGTCCTAACTCACTTCATTTCTCCTCTCATCCTCCAGGATTGCCCCAAACCCGAGACAAACACCATCACCTACATCATTATCATCATCAACAACAACAACTTCATCATCATCATCATCCAATCATCAATCATCAACTTCAATCATCCATATAATACATGGAAAAAGAACAATAATAACAATAATGAGGCAAAGCTTAGTATACAGTAACATAGACACACGCAGAGTCGCACACAAGCTTAACTAAATGCGATGCAACAAACAACAAGTTATTATCTTTCAATTAAAGTAAATCAAGTATCATAGGAGCACTCACACTTCGGAATAAGCCATTGGGAATCTGGAGATCCTGAGTAACTGTAGCTGCTCAGGGGGTTGATATAAGCAGCCCAAATACTTATATCTCTAATTACATTACAAGAAGATAGCTTCATTTAGGGTTCACAGCCGTTACACAACTCTACTCATCCCAGTCCATAACATAATTTATCTTAGTCGTCCTTATAAAACGTGAACCAGATCATATTACTTCTTTCCAAAGTCTAAGTAGATATTACACCGGTACCATTTACCCCATTAGCTACTCGTCGAGCTACTTATGAAAGTCAATGCCTCATGACAGGGGTAGCTTAAGTGCCTAAACTACCATGTTCTCCCGGGACAAGGCTGCTGCTCCTCGGATCGGATTCAACAGCACACACACAACCAACACTCATCAATTATTAAGCCGAGTTTAAGTTTTAATTCATTTTAGGATGTCTATCCTACCAACAACCACACAAGTTACTGCGTACCTTATTAATTTAGAATCCAAATGGAAATAAAAGGTAGGCTAAAATCCATCTCAAGAGATAAACCAAGTATCCATATATATGTTTAATAATTAAACTCATATAAACAATTTAATTAATTATCCATTCATATCAAACTCGTTTTATTACCCTATTTGATTAAACACTAAATAGGAACTCCACCATGGCTGCGAAGATTGTCCCGTCAAGATAAGGACAATTCTCTTTTGTCTATCAAAGTATTTCTTTTCACTTTGTTTATAGTCTTTTATTACAAAAAGATCACCAAAACATTCATGTTCAAAACAACTCATATTATTCAACAAACAAAGATTTGATACAATAAATTCCCCATATTATTCATAGATGATCCTAACATATTAATCTAAGCTAATTATTAGCTATTAAGCCTATTTTAACTTAATCATAGCCAAATTGATTAAATTTAATTATTTAATTCAATTACTAAGTTAAGATAATTAAACTTAATCAACCTAATCCATTTTAGCTTACTAAAATCCATTTAGTCAAGTTGGACTAAGATTGGTTAACTAAGTTCATTTTATATCTATGATTCATATTAACCTAAATCTCTATTAATTTAATCTTAGCCAAGTTGAATACTCTTAATCAATCTAATCCATTTTAATTCATTGAAGTTCATTAAGCCAAATTGAACTTAGATTATTAACTAGGTTCATTTCATATCTAATTCTATATATAATCAAATTATTCATTAAATCTTTAAATTCACTAAACTCATGGTTAGTTATATCATCCAACAAATATATCACATCAACTATCATTTATCTATTTCATTTTAGCTCGAAAAGATTCATTTTATACTTAACTACATACACTTAACTAGTAAAATAAGTTTTCAACTTTGTTTGGAAAATGTAGCAGCTGAAATCAATCAAAATTTAGGCCGTAAAAACTTAAAACATGAAAGTTATAGATGTCTTTTTGAGATTTTTGTAGTATTTTGAATCATCTTAATCCAAGTTTGAATAAAAAAGTTATGATCAAAATACAAAACAATGTTGCTGTAGGGGAAACCAAACGGGGCCGTTTCAACTCAGGGATTTTATCTAAAAATGATCCAAAAGTGAAATACCCCTCCAAACGGGTCGTTTTCTCCATACACACCCCCAAATGGGGCTGTTTGGACATAGGGGCTTTGAAAAAAAAAAAATGATTCGAAAGTGAAACACCCCTCCAAATGGGACGTTTGACAGGATGTTTAGATCCTTGTGACTTCCTCTGCTTCCTTTCTTCTTTTTTAACACTTTTCACACATCCTACTTCAACTTAAACAACATGAAAGCAACATAAAAACTCATTTGCATTACTTTTAACACTTTTATACTCATTCCAATTCATCAAACATCTCCAAACCACTCATCAAACCCCATCTCCATTTATGCATAAATATATCCAAGTTTAAAACATATATGCTTCCATATTTTCCATTTATCGACTTAATCACAAATTTCACATAATTCTTGCTCTAATTCATAACATATATGCATATACAATAATTTGTTAGTATCTGGAGTATGCCTTCAATGAGGAGGAATCCAATGGGCTTTGTGAAGGATAACACAATTGAGCTTTTAACACCATCTATAACCCAAAACCTTAAGGTAATGGGTTAATGGGTCTTCCCTCTTATAAACTCCTCACACAAGTCCTATATTTCCCATATGGGATTCTTACACTCGCATCCTAACAATCTCCCCCTCAAGTGTGAGTCTCCATAATGGGATATGCCATACTCCCCCTCAACAAGAGATTGTCAAATTGACTCTACTAAACCCACTTTATGAGTGGTCCTACCTACTCACCATGGGTTTCACAGACGAGTTATATCACTAAGCTCTTCTTTCCACATGGTAGGCCAACCATAGGAGATTCCCAGCAGAACCATCGGCATTGATATCAATTGTTAGTATCTGGAGTATGCCTTCAATGGGGAGAAATCCAATGGGCTTTGTGAAGGACAACACAATTGGGCTTTTGACACCATCTATAACCCAAAACCTTAAGGTAATGGGTGAATAGGTCTTCCCTCTTATAAACTCCTCACACAAGTCCCATATTTCCCATGTGGGATTCTCACACTTGTATCCTAACAATCTTCCCCTCAAGTGTGAGTCTCCACAATGGGATAGGCCGTACTTCCCTCAACAAGAGCTTGTCAAATTGACTCCACTAAACCTGCTTTATGAGTGGTCACACCTACTCACCATGGGTTTCATGAACGAGTCATACCACTTAGTTCTTCTTTCCACATGGTGGGCTAACCATAGGAGATTCCCAACCGAATCATCGGCTCTAATACCAATTGTTAGTATCTGGAGTATGCCTTTAATGGGGAGAAATCCAATGGGTTTTGTGAAGGATAACATAATTGGGCTTTTGACACAATCTATAACCCAAAACCTTAAGGTAATGGGTTAATGGGTCTTCTCTCTTATAAACTCCTTACACAAGTCCCATATTTCCCATGTGGGATTCTCACACTTGCATCCTAACACAATTGACACAGCGTAAAATTATTATAGTTAGCTTTTTGTCAAGAACATGTCATTAAATTCTCTTTTCTTGTTGTTAGAGCTTCCTCTAATATGATTTCTACTTCCTATCTCATCTTCTAACTTTGATTCCTTGTTTAATCTTATTGGGATTGAGATTTGAGAGTTGAAATTGAAAGAAGAAAAGAGAAGAAGAAGATGTTGGGGTTATAGATCCAACTTATATGGGTCTATATCCAAGGACATCTTAAATATACATTGGATATATTTAGAAGAAGACTTGAAGATAAGAGTATTTATAAAAGTCAAAGTTGGTCAATATAGAAATTAATGCCGGTCAAATGGAATAA
The DNA here is from genome assembly GCA_024138025.1 of Combretum micranthum. Taxonomy (NCBI): domain Eukaryota; kingdom Viridiplantae; phylum Streptophyta; class Magnoliopsida; order Myrtales; family Combretaceae; genus Combretum; species Combretum micranthum. The sequence continues at coordinate 641,185 of JAMXBD010000352.1, forward strand.
ATGCGGCTAGTATTAAATGTGAGCCATCCTTGTTTTTTTTTTTTTTTAATAATTTCATCTTATCTTATCTTGTAGTAGAGATATACAACGGGAAGGTATAGAGACACACCATGAGGCGTGTGGATTATATACACCGATAGAGGTGTAGAGACATGCCATGAGGTGTGTGGATTAATATACACCAAGGAGGTGTAGAGACACGCCATGAGGCGTGTGGATTGTATACACCGGGGAGGTGTAGAGACACGCCATGAGGCGTGTGGATTGTATACACCGGGGAGGTGTAGAGACACCCCATGGGGTGTGTGGAAGGACAAGATGTTGATCCTTGTTCCGGTGTTCCACCGGTCAACGGTGATGAAAGGTGTTCCGCCTAAAGCAGTGATGAAGAGAAAAAATAGGAGAACAAGATGGGTGTCTCTTCTCAAGCCCAAATAGGATAGATCTAGAGAGAGAAAGAGAGGGAATCCTAGAAAGAGAAACTCTAGATGAATAGATCTTGTTTCTGTTTGTAATTCCATTGGCTGAAGGTGATGAATCGATAATCCACTAGAGAGATCTAGTGATGAACAACAATCCGTAATCCCATTATATTGTTTATAGTGGATGAATTTGTGTGCTGCTGGTCCATGGTTTTTCCCGCTTTGGGTTTTCCATGTTATATCCTGGTGTTTGTTATTTACTTTATGCAATTTTGTTTATTGCATGTTTTCTCCTTTTAGCAAGAGAAAAAAGATTGGATCTTTTTCCCTAATAGAAGAAGATAAAAAGAAAGAAAGAAAGATACGGGAAAGAAAGAGGAGAGAAAAGAGAGAGTAGAAAAATGAAGAAAAGAAGAGAGAGAGAGAGAGAGAGAGAGAGAGAGAGAGAGAGAGAGAGAGAGAGAGAGAGAGAAGATAAGGATTGAGAGAAAGGAAAAGAAATTAAAGATATTTATTAAAATATGGTATTGAGTTTAAACCTTTCTGATAATTATTTTTAGTATAAAAACTAATTAGAAAATAATTTGAGAATATACATATTAGAAATATATAACTTGACATGAAAACACAATTCAAAAGCTTAATTTATGAAAATTAGATATCTAATTTGGGTTTGGGTCTAAAACTGATATTTTTAAGCAAGTAATTAATTTAAAAAATTAATAAGATTTTACAAATGAAAGATAGCTAAAGTTTAAGGGTTTAGGAGTTTGAAAAACATTTAAAAGATTTGTTTTGAGATTTAGGAATTGAAAATTGAAATCGAAGAAAAAGTAGACTCAATGAAAAATTTAAAGAAAATGAAAAGTTTAATTCATAATAAAAAGTCATTGAGACATATGGAGGATTTAAAAGAATGTTTTAAATCTCAATTCTCAATTTAACCAATTTACTAATTAATAATATCAAATTGTCTATTCCTTTCTCTATTGTCTACTCGTTTTATTTATTTAAACTATCTAACTACATTCAAAATTAACTATCTATTATATTATTCAATTAAATCATTTCTAAATTAACTAGGTGTGGGTTGGGGGCATTTCAATTGCCTTTCCCAAAATCCTTAAGGATGACACCTGTGAACTTGTAAAATTATGTCTTCCTTGTGGCAATGGCTATTTTCTTCTTATATTCCTATAAAGTTCCATTTTCTTGAAACTATAAGTAAATTGTTTAAACTTCTAGATAATTCATTAGCAACACTATTCTGTCTTCCTCTTATATGTTCAAAATCAACTTAGTAGCCTTCATTGATTATCGTATCTCTAAACTTAAGCCATCTCTTCCTATTCATTTTATTACCATTCATATTTTTATGAAACTTAACTATATCTTCACAATCTATTCTAACTAATATTTCTTTTTTCTTTATCAAGAATAACCTAAAGCTTTCTAAACAATTTATTATTACAATTCTTTCTCTATCTAGACTAGGTAAATTCTTTTCCTTTGTCACTAATCTATAGTCAAGCAGAGTTTGTAGCATGTACGTCTGTGGTCCTATATAAAATCCTTTAAAATAATTTAGATCAATTGAAGCTCTGTGGATAGTGTACGTTACATGCTTGGGACAATAGTATTTTTCATTGTAGCAGCTTGTATGCTCAATTTGTGAGTTTGTTCCTGTACAAGTAAAGCATGGTGGTTTGGAGAATTCTTTTACCCTTATTATGGTTTTTATGTTTACCTCATCAAAGCGTAAGCCTGGAATATCATGGATTATTTCTTGGAAAAGAACAAATGGTCTTAGAAATTTTTCTTTTGCATATTCTTCTATCCTCCACCTTGCTTCAAAGGGTAATTTTTACCAAAAACAAAACCAAATAAAAGATAGAGAAGAAGAAAATGATGAATGGAAAGAAATAATGAAAAATGATAAATTGGGATAAGATTTAATAATAGATAATGACTGTCTACAAACATGAAATCCAAACTTAGACCAAATATTGAGCACATTAGAGAAGGAAAATCTCACAAAATTTTGGGAAAGAATAGAATCACATGTAAATTTTATATAATAATCCGAATACAAGGACTTATTTTAAAGCAATTGAGTGTGATAATATAGATAGAATGGATTTTGAAATTCATATAAAAGAATAGTTGCAATTAGGATCAGGAGAAAGATTTGATAATCTACACAGAAGTCTAGCTCTCATTGTAAGAAAACATAGTGAAATAGTACGAGAAAAATCAAGAATGGTGATAGATTATAGAAAGTTGAATGAAAACACCAGAGATGATGCATATAATCTTCCAAATAAAACATGATTGGTTAATAGGATATAAAACTATAAGCTTTTTCAATAAATTTGACTATAAGTTGGGATTTTAACAAGTTAGGATGGAGGAAGAGTCACAACCATAGACTACTCTCACATGTCCACAATGATACTTTCAATGGAAGATAATGTCATTCGCATTAAAAAATGCACCATCTATCTTCCAAAGAAAAATTGGATATTGCTTCTCATAATTTAAGAGAATTTACTATTATATATGTGGATGACATACTTGTATTTTTACAAAAATGAACAGGAACACATAGGACATTTAAAAATGGTTACTTTAAAATTTAAGAAGTAAGGAATAGTAGTGAGTACTGCGAAAGCACAAATTTTTTTAAGAAAAACATAGAATTCTTAGGTGTTGAAATAGGAGATGCAAAATTAATTTACAGGATCACATTGTCAAGAAGTTGCTTGAATTCCCTGAGCAAATAGATAAAAAACAACTAAATGCATTTTTAGGATTATTAAATTATGCTAGATTTAAATTCTTTTGTTGGCCCTTTTTATAATAAGTTATCTAGTTTCCAAAAATTATCCCAAGAAGACATAAAGCATATCACAAGAATAAGGGGAAATGAAAAATTACCAAAGCTAAGACTGCCTCTTGATACTAATTTTCTTATTATTGAAATTGATGGATGTAACACAGGTTGGGGAGGAATTTTAATAAAAAAAACCCACAAATATGCGGAAAAAAAATAAAAGAACTATGTAGGTACATAAGTGGAAAGTATAAGAAAAAAAAAACTTGCCTAGTATAGATAGAGAAATTATGACAATAATAAATTGTGAAATACCCTCAAATTTTACTTAACTAAGTAAAATATGGTTTAATTGATAGTATGATAAGTAGTTAATTTTGAACTTTGATTTGAACTTAGTTTAGAAATTGAATTCAGATAGATTAACTGAATAAATCAAGAAAAGTAAATTACAAGATATAATTAGATAAACTAACATAATTAAATCAGTGAATATGTTGTATTAAAATTTGAGATTTCATATGTCATTTTCGATTATCTTTTGCTTCAGTTATCAATTTCATGAATTGAATTATTCAATTATTTTCAACTATCAATTTAAATTTTTAAACCCCTAAACTTTAGTCTAAATTCCATTTCTTTAATTCTCATAAATTTTGAATTCAACTACTTATTCATAAATATCAGTTCTTATGTCTTAAATTCCTAAACTCCAATTAAATATCAAATTTCTATCAATTGAATTTCTTAAACTAAATTTATAATTCAAATTTCCAATTTCAATTCCCTTATCTCTTTTTAATTATTTCAACTTCCTAAATCTTATTATCTAACAAGCCCACACACCAAGCCCATAACCCATAAAAATCATGAAACCCTTATCCTTTTCTTTTTCTTTCTTGGAGCTGCTTTTCTTCTTCTTCTTCTAATTCTCTTCCTCTTCATTTCTTTTTTCTTTTCCTTTCAACAATCCAACACTAAATCTCTATTTCAATGATATCATAAGAGAAATTGAAGATAGAAAACAAGATGGAAGTAGTAATATATGCATGAAGAAGCTACATCAACTAAGAAGGAGGAGTAGTAGTAGGGATCAAGTTAGTCAAGTTTGTTGAATATGTAAGTTGAGTTATTTCCTTAAATTGATTGTTGTGAATGCATGGAAATGTTCAATTATAGCTAGATATATGTAGAAGTTATAATAATATTGACAAATTAAAGATATATGAACATATTTGCTAAAACCTAAATATGTATATGCATATGTATTCCAAGTGTTTGATAAAATGATTTAAGGACATATGAAGTAGAAATATGATTAGAAGTGTTAGATCGACATGAAAATGAGTTTGTATGATGATGTTGAAAATTAATATGTAAAACAAGTGGTTAAATAAGTTAAGTTAGAAGAATTAAACAAAGGAAAAACATGGAAAACAAGACCAAGGCAATGATCACAGCGTGATAATGCCTGCTATGATCATGAATTTAGAAATTTTGGACCATCACATGCATGATCCATCCCGCAATGATCTTGTTTTAAAAATTTTGGGCCATCATGGGCGTGATCAAGGGCATGATTGACTATGATCTTTTAATTTTCCTTGATCACGGGCATGATGATCATCAAACACTCCATCACGAGTGTGATCAGACCCTTGTGCAAAAGAAAAAAAAAGGAAAAGAAAGAAAGATAAATAAAAAATATAAATGATAAACAATATAATATGATAATAATTTATAAGATTAGAAATGAGTTAAGTAAATTAATAGGCTTAATAACTAGTTGGACTTAATATAGGTTTTAAGTTTAAAATGAACTTAGTTAGTAAACTTAAGTTCAACTTAATTTAATGAATCTTAATGAGCTAAAATGAGTTAGACTAATTAAGATCAAGATATATGATAATGATATAATGGAATAATTAAATATGACTTAGTACTTGGATTAATTGATTAAGTTGAATCAACTTGGTTAAGTTAAGTAATATAGACTTAACTTATAATTGGCTTAGATATAATGGTAATATGTAAGAATAGGATTTAATCAATATGAGATAGACTAGACTGTGTTTAATATGAAGAGTATGTTGTTTCAAATTTTTTTTTATTAAAAAAAATGAGTATTTTATATAAGTTAGTAATAATTTAAACATTTATATGAATAATAAGCAACAATGATGTTTTTATAGTAAACGTTCATAACATCATAATTCTTAGGTGGCTCAGCTGGTAGCTAATATACAAAACGTATCGGCATAACATTTACTTAAGCTTGAAAGGAAGTAATATGGTTTAGTTCACATTTATAGGACCGATTGAACTAAATGATATTATAGACTGAGATAAATAAATATGTGTAATGATTGTGAACCCTAGAGGAATCTATTTTTCTCTTCTAGTATATCATATAGACTGAGATAAGTAGAGATGTGTAACTACTACTTAAGACCTCTGGATTCCCAATGGTGTGATCTCGAAGTGTTAGTATTCTAGTGTAGATTTGCTTCACATTAGATTAAGCTTGTGTGACATTTCATGTGTGCTTGTGTTGCTATTGTATTAGGCTTCAACTTATTATTTTCTTCTTTATAGGTGTTGATTGGATGATGATGATTGTCTCGGGTTTTTGGGCAACACTGGAAGATTTGATGAAGAGTAAAGAGAGTTAGGATCGCTAGATTTTATTTTATTTTGTTTATGAATTGGATTTACCCTTTTAAAGTTTGTATTATTCTTTAAAGGCCTTGTTATGATGCCCATAGTTTCTAATAATCTTTAAAGCCTTGTTTTACCATTATGAAAAGTATATGAGATACTTGATGGAACAATTTTGTTTTAAAGTTTAAACCACTCAAGAGAGAGTAGTGTGTGGTTTTGTATCTATGAAGGATGATCTACTCATTTGAGTAGAATATGAAATGTTTTTGGAAACTCTATTTTACCGCTACTAAATCCAGTTGTTTCCAAAATCTAGTAAAACCATTTCATAATGTAAAAATCGTTAGTAAATGTTTGATATAAATAGTTTCTTTTAGGGTAACTTATGTGTATAATGATAAGGTTACGTGACGACTGGGCATGCGTTGACCCTAAATTGGGGCGTGACAAATTGTTAGAAAGTTTTAGGTTATTCTTGATTAACAAAAAAAAAAAAAAATGTCAGTTAGAACAGATTGTGAAGCTATAGTTAAGTTTTATAACAATATGAATAGTAATAAAATGAGTAGGAGGAGATGGCTTAACTTCAGAGATACAATAATCAATAAAGGTTAACATGTTGATTTTGAACATATAAGAGGAAAAGAGAATATTGCTGCTGATGAATTATCTAGAATTTTAAACAATTAACATATGGTTTCAGGAAAATGGAACTCCATAGGAATATCAGAGGAAAACAACCATTGCCACAAGGAATGCATAATTTTATAGGTTCATAGGCATCATCCTCAAGAATTTTGGAAAAGATAATTAAACAGGAAATTCAAACTCTACAGGTCATGATCAGAAACATCTCTGTAAGGCCCCGGATTTACCCCTATATTTAAAATAGGCAAACTCAGTTCCCCAACCACATATAATCTGCAGTATTATATGTAAGGTTGTAATCCAGGATCAATTTGGATAGTTATTTGCCTCAATGTCTTATAAGAAAAAAAAACTTTATTACTAATAGTATATAATACAACCATATATATATATATATATATATACATACATTACAACCAAGGCTCGTAAACAAGCCATTTACAAAATACATCAAAAGATAACAAAAATCCTATTAACTAATACATAAGTTTTTAAAGCATATATGTACATGTAACTATTTTATTACATAAGGGTTCCATCAACGTCAAGGTCGTCTCTACTCCTTCCAATCATCTAAGAACTCTTCAAAATCTGATCCAAATCCCATACTAGTATAGAATTCGTCATCCATACCTGAAAAGGATAAAACATGAGCCAGAGGCCCAATACACAGTAACAAAAACAAATGCGTAATGGCTCACACGATCTTAACTATAATGCAATGTAACAATCATTCATTTATTAGATAGTCTTTAATTAGTCAAATATCACTGGAGTATTCAAACTCCGAACAATAAGGATATTTGGGGGTCCTGAGTAACGATCACGACGCTCAGGGGGTTGATATAAGCAGCTCGGATACTTATATCTCCTAAATGATATATCCATAAAAGAGAAAATAACTTCATCTAGGGTTAACAGCCGTTACACAACTTCACTTATCTTAGTCCATAACATCACTTAGTCCAACTGTTCCCATAAACATTTGAACTAAATCATATTATTTCATTCTAAGCTTAAGCAAACGTTACACCGATACCATTTTCCCCATCAGTTACCCGCCGTACCACTTAGGAAAGTCTTATCAAAAGACAGGGGTAGCCTAAGCGCCTAATCTACCGTGCCCCCAATCTGAGGAAGGTGCTACTCCCCGAACCGGATACCGATCTGCCATCGAGGCCAGATACGGATTTAAATAGCGTAAGAGACATCCAATTCAAACAAAGGTTTAAGTTTTTCTATATTAAAATTTATTAAAGATATGCCTATCCTAAGCAAAGAACAAACATGTTACTGCGTACCTGTACTGGCTTGAGAGTCAATGGGAATAACCGAAAGAGAATCACTCACTGTAAAAAAAAATAATTACAAACTCACACTTAGTTCAAGTATATATGTTCATCAAATCTCAAGTATAATCATCCAAGGAAATTCAAATAAATCATTATAACATCATCACATAGCATTTAGATATCATATATTATCATATAATACTCAACAAATACTTAAATGATCATTTATCAAGCTTTGGACAACTTTTAACAAACAACAATAAGTTTTAAACTTTGTTGGAAAGTGTATCAGTTGAAAAGAAACGAAATTGAAGCACTGATACGTTTGTAATTTGTAAAATCTTAAAACACAAAAGTTGTAGATCTCTTTTCAATCTTTCCAACGCAACTTGAATCACCTCAAACGGAGGTTGGATAAAAAAGTTATGGCCAAATTACAAACAGGCTGTGAAATAGGGAAACCAACGCCGGACTTCAACGCCGGCGGCGTAGATGTAAAAATTTGCCAGCGTTAAGGTCGACAAATCTGGTCCCCGAGTGCATCCTCAACACCGCCAAATTCCTCATGTACACCGGCAGCGTACCCTTCAACACCGCCAGCGTACTTTGCCGGCGTAAACTCTGTGACAGGTTGCAAAAATTCTTTTAAACTCCTCTGTTTTTCATGTTAATTTTACACATCCAAAATTCTTTTAAACTCATGCCAAGTTTCCAAATCTTGTTATATGATCAATATAACATTCAAACAACATTAACTTTAACTCTAAACATCAAACACTCCACCATCTACATTAATACAACTTTCAACAAGCTCAACTTCACTTAACCCTTACTACACCACTCATATATCATTCCATTTTCATTCTTACACTTCAACTACTAAACATGCATATATTATACTTCATTTGGTAAACCAAACCTTCATCAACACATCACCAACACATATATACATAGCAAATTCACATTTAACAAACTCTACACCATGAAACTTGCATCAAATGTAATTCAAACTTACCTCAAATCTTTGGACTTGGTTTTCAAGGCTTTAGAATGGTCTTTTGGTGGCCAACTTGCACGAATTTGGATGTGGATTTTGGTCTTGAAGTTAGGGTGGCTTTGGGAGATAAAATAATGGGTTTTGTGCTTGTTTGGGAGGTTGTTTTGAGGGTGGTATCATTTTGGATGAAAATGGCTTAATGTTTATCTAAAGAATGACTTTTAAGGCAGCCCAAAAAGTCATAAAGTAGCTTTTAATTAAAGTTAATTAATGTTATTAATTTAAGTAAAGTAAAAGCATTTATTTAGCTTTTGGTTTCCAACAAAATTTGCTACACTATACTTGAAGTATATATATATAATATATATATCTAATATTACTCATTCCATATACAACATCGATATGTAAATTAATATTAAGTATTTATTATACTATTGCAAACATAATTATTCTACACTACTCAAATATATATACATGTTATTTATTTATTTTAATAAGCAACTATAATCATTTATATATAATATGATATTGGGAATAAAAGCATGGCTATTACAATCTCTTTACTAACGTTTGGAACATATGAAGAAAGGCTAAGGCAAAGAGATGATGATGATATATTTGAGAATTTTAACCAAGTGTTAGAATAAAGAGAGACATTAAAAATAATGAATCTAATTGATACATCAAGCTAGAATGGAAAAAGAACAATATGATTTAGTTTTATAGATTAAACATTAAAACAGTTAAGAGAAATGAATGAATGTTTAAAAAATAGAAATAGAAAAGAGGAACAAATAATCTACAGATAGAAGGAATAGATAAAGAGATAGATGAAGAGGCAAAAGAACCTTTAAGGTATTGGAAAGACAGATTCATGATAAAACATAGAGAAGACCCTGGTCCATATGAAGTATGGGTAGAAGAAGGAAATGTTTACTGTTTTAGAAAAAGTTCTCATGAAAAAGGTGTCTTGTTAGAATTAGTAAATGAAATTTTAGAAATAGAACAAGAATTCCAAGTAGAAGAAATAGATGAACTTATGTAAATAATAGGAATAGTGGATGGATTGACAATAGGAGGAGACAATGAAGATACAAGATTCGATGCTTTGCATTCGATACTCACACACAAAGGACAAGATATGTGGGGAGGAATCCCCAGAAGAACACCCTATACCAATGATGTTGAAAGAGAAGTAGGTGATAGAGTTTTTAAAGGAAAAAGAATGCCATTTGAAACGCTAGATGAGAAGAATTTAATAGATAATGGCAAAATCCTTAATATAAGTCCACATGATCAACAAAGGTGGGGTCCTTTAGTTGATAGTTGGACTCAGTAGTTGTGAGAACCTAGAGAGATAGTCCATTATTAGATGATGTAGACCAAATGTACATATATCTTGAGTTATTCTTGGGAGAAATAGCAAGAGCCATATGGGAATCTTACAAAAAGAATTTTCCTGTTTCTAGACATGCTTCTGTAAATCTTGTCCTAATTTATCATTTTTCCTTTATAACCTATTATTTCTTTCCATTCATCTACACTGTCTGGTAGAAATCATAGTTTCCTCTCTTTAACTGCCTATTTATTTATAATGCTTTACATTTTTCTATTAACTCATCTATTAAGAATTTTATCCTTACTCTAAGGTTATTCAATTCTTGTGGTGTTTCTGGTTCTACCTTTTCTTTCCATTCCTTGTATATTTCTACTCCTAGTGGTCCTAGAAGTTTTAAGAACAACTTGTTTCCAATAAGTTTTTCATAATAGGATCCTATTATGGAGCAATGACAAAAGAACTTTTGTATGTATTTTTTAACATAATACGAATCTCTAATCTGTAGCTGTTCTACATTTCTTATTTCATCTCTTTGTTGATCTTTCCTCTTCTTTTGTTTGCCTGCCTTTCTTTTCCTTTTGTTGTTCTTCTAGATAAACATCTTGAACAGTCTTCTTATCCTTACCTTTTCTATCTGTCTTTTCATTCTTCATACCCCATCTACTTCTTCTGCTCCTTCCATCTCCTTTGGTTTTGTTTCTTCCGGTATATGATTGGGATCATATTGATTTTCTTTTTCATGTTGTTCATCTTCTTGTTTCATTTTTTCTACGAAGTCCTGTAGATACGTATTATAATGTCCCTATATTGCTCCCTTCTGCTTGGAAAATATATACTTTGTTTTGCTAGACTTCACCATATGGAACTCAGGATCTTCCAAAATTTTGTAGTTCATCATGTCTGTCGTATATATGTCTAATCATGCTTTCCATGAATTTTTTTATTCTAACATGTGTATGCATTATTTCATGGAATATTTTTCCCTGAGAGGAATAATCTAAAACCAAGTTATGGCTGGCTCACTTTCATAAGTCATCTATTAATGTGGAATGGACTGAATTCTTATATGGTATTTCACGAGTAGGTCGTGTTGTTTATATCCCCATTCTATCTCTCTTAATTCCTCCGAAACTTCTTTTAATTGTATTCCCAATGGTTGAGACATTAATTGTGGAAATGTACCCACAATAATTATGACTAATCCATAGCCAAGCAGAGTTTATAGCGTGTAGGTTTATGGTCTTATACAAAATTTAAAATAATTTAGATTAATTGAAGTTTTGTGGATGGTGTATGTTACATGCTTGAGACAATAGTTTTTTTCATGTAGTGGCTTGTATGCTCAATATATGAGTCTAGGAACAAACTTATTATACTCTACTTAGCTATGTTTGGTTCATCATTTTCAAGTTATTTTTGGTATCTTATTTTTATCATTTTTAAACAAACAACTTGTCAAAAAAAGATACAGATGAAAAATAAATGTTCTTACTCATAAACAGATTAGATAGACATAAGATACGGATAAGATACATATGTAAATAAGATATACATAAGATACAGATGAAGGTCGAACAATGCAAATAGAGTAATTTTGGTATGTCGTTTTGACATCTTATTTTTGTTGTTTTTAAATAGACTGTTTGTAAAAACTAGATACAGATGAAAAACAATCGTTTTTACTCATAAACAAATCAAATAAATTAGATACATATAAGATACATATGCAAATTAGATATATATATAAGATATAAATGAAAATTAGACAATACAAATAGACTCTTACGGTTTTTTTATTTGTCTTTTTCAGATCGTTTTAACATCTTATTTTTATCCTTTTCAAACAAACTGCTTATAAAAATTAAATACAAATAAAAAACATACGTTTTTACTCATAATTAGATCAAATAAACCGAATACAGATAGGATATAAATGCAGACAAGATATATATAAGGTACAGATAAAAATTAGACAATTCACACATGCCCTTAATTATAGTTTATTTTTTCTTTATTTTGTATGGTAAAGTAAACAAATTGTAAAATCGTCGAGATTTACATCCACTCTCAAAATATGACTTTTACGAAAGAGGGAAGAAAAGAAAGAAAAAAGGGGACGTATTGTTTGCATTTATCCTATTCATTATCAAGTATCCTTTTCTATGTTAGATGTAGGGCTGTGAAAAAAAAACCGACCGAACCGTGAACCGAACCGAACCGAAATTTCGGTTCTTTTTTGAAACGGTTCGGTTCGCGGTTCGATTCATTGAAGAGCAAACGGTTCGCTGTTCGGTTCGAGACCATGAACCGAACTGTATGGTTCGAACCGAACCGTTTTATATATTAAAAAAATTAAAAATATTATTTTTACTCTTAAAATTATTTTATTAATGGTACATATCTGTGTCACAAATTTTAAAAACAATTAATTTTTTAAAATAAATTAATTATTTTAAAATTTTTTACTTAGATATGTGTTAGTCATTAGAATAAAATTAGATTTTTCATAATATGTTTCAATTGTTATGTTACTATCTAAGATAGATAGAATTTAAACTCTAGTATTCTAACTTAAAAAAATTAATTGTTGTAAAATTTTTTACTTAGATATGTGTTATTCATTAGAATAAAATTAGATTTTTTATAATATGTTTTAATTGTTATGTTATCTACAAGTAAGGAGATTTTAGAATTTAACCTCTAGTATTCTAACTTCGGCATATTTCTTTTCCATTTGTCTTACTAATTAATCTAGTTATATTATTTAGTTACTTATTGATTTATATAATTGGTAATATGTTAGTTAGAAACATACAACGAATTACATTTTAAGTCTTCTATTGAGATAAAGTCTAGTATATCATTATAGTTCAAGATAATTCAAAAAAATGAAACTAGTCATAGTTATAATTTTATAATGGATGAAATCTTTTCCTTCCTATAAGTTTTACATGTTTATTTGATAAATGATTAATTTTAAATATTATTGTTTATATTTGCATTAGTGATAAGAAATATGTAATTGAACTTTTTCGATAGAATATATTTTTTATTTTATGAAAAACGGTTCGAACCGCAAACAGAACCATACCGAACCGTTTTTTTTCAATTCGAAAAAATTACGAACCGAACCGTATAGTTAGGTTCGAATTTAAAAGAAAAACTGAACCGTAAATTATGGTGCAGTTCGGTTCGAGATACAAACCGAACCGAACCGTAGCGTGCACACCCCTAGTTAGATGTTTTGTCAAGTTCACATCTTTCAAACCTTGTTTGTTTTTGTATAATTTTTTATTACTCATTGTGATTTTTTTTTTTGTCTTTCTTATAATTTATACGTAATAGTATTTTTATAAATTAATGACATTTAAAAGGTAGAAAATAAAGAAATTTATTTCTCTCTCTCTCTTTTTGTTTTTTTTTTCTTTTGTTGCTAGAAAAACTTTGTGATGTAAAACAAATTGCTCCACTTTCTATCAAAGAAAATGTAGGCTATAAAGAAATTCTATAGTTGAATAATCCAATTATCATTAGATTATTAAAATAGATATAAGAATTGATATGATATGTATTTTAATTGATTATAATTAAATATGAATCTGAGTACTTTAATTATATAGGGATGGATTTTGTAAAATGAAATTGACGTAACGGTGGAATTTTTCTTACAGGCAGAGATACAAAATGATTCACGCCACATGGCTGCCAAGGTTCACGGGCTCAACTGCAATAAATCGATTTTATTTTGTCCCTTTCACAGTCCCACTGCTTTACGATTACAGTTAGAGGGAGAGTGACAGCTCTATACTACGTCATATACCGTATTAAAAGCAAGTGGATCCAATGATGTCTTTTTCGTTTTTTTTTTTTTAATTTCTCTCCCATAAAATTGAAATGATTTATATTTTGCACATCGCTGAAGCTCCAAAAAAAAAAAAAAAAAAAACATAAAGTTAATGTTATGAATGATATCTAAACTTTAATAAAATGTGTAATTAGCTATTTGAACTTTGAAATTGTTCAATTTAACATTTGAACTTTGAAATTGATCAATTTAGTACTTAAAAAAATTTTTATGTACGTCAATAGTACTTCCGTGAAGTTCTTTTAGATACTAAATTGATTGGTTTCAAAGTTTTTTAATTATTAAATTGATCAATTTTAAAGTTCAAGTATTAAATTGATTATTTTCAAAAATCATAACTTAATTGCATATTTTGCTAAAGTTTAGATAATATTTGTGATGTTAACCTTAAAAACATGTATTTTGTTATATACTCAACCCTAAAAAGGGAAAAGCAAGACCTTAGAAAACATAACGGGGGTATTCATTGATGCCAGTATGCTTAATATGATTCAAAATCGACACTGAGTTATACAATATATTATAGGTTTAATTTAAATTCCACACTATAAATTATTTATATATGATTGTTATAATTATAATTATAATATTTGCTAATTTCAAAGTTTTGATTACAACAAATTTTCAAAGAAAATTGAAAAAACTTCTATTTTTCTTTTTGCCAAGAAACAAGTTGAAATACAATGAATACAAATTTTTGCCTGATTGGATCCTAGTTACACTTTCATATGCTTATGTGTGTGAGAGAGAGTGTTTTGGAGATAAAATTAGTATACCACCTTGTTATGGACTATACACCAAACATATTATCATTAACTTTATTATAAAGAATTAATGTAAAAGAATATTACAGGTTTGATGATAATTAAGATAGATTTTAATTATTTAATAACGTAACGAGACTAATTTCGCCATGAGCGGAAACCTTAAAACTTTCTGGAAAGGTTTGAATTGACATCCACTTAAAAGCAACAAGAAAACAAATTAAAGAAAGGGTTACTATTTTCCTGGAAATAGTCGAAATGGGTCCCGGCCAGCATCTCATTGAAGTTCACGCCTAAATCATTGCCTTCTCATTGCGATTTTGACCATTTCAATTCATGTTGTGGGAAAAATTAGATAGTATGGGCCACTATTAGTATAATACTTTAATCCACATAATTCCATTAATCTCGGTATGAAATTTTGGGAGCTTAATCTTACAGATTTTAGGTAGGTTATTATATTCAGTACATAATATTATTCTTAGTCGTGTGCATAGTATGCATAAGAATTTGAATCAATAACCATCTCCTCACCACAACCATTTAGGATTTGTTTTAGGTTATTTATTTTCATTCGTATGTTTTCTGACAAAATATATTTAAAACGAACAAATACACTCCTGATATAAAACTTTATAAATATAACACGAGCTATTATATTTATTATTTGACAGTAATAATATTCATTTCATGATGGGTTTTCTATAATTAGTGAGGGAAAAAGTTTATCCACTAAACAGGCCTGCCCATTGGAAGAGTCCTAGATGCTCATTCTTTCATATGCAGGGCATTAGCTAGACTCTTACCATTTGTTTATGATTCAGCAAAAAGCATCCCTTTATCCAAAGTTACTTCTCTTTGTCGTATTTTCTTCAAAAGTAGACAATCTACTCTAGACAACTTTTTGCTTTTGTCATTTCCTACCCAACTTTGACTTGTCTTCTTCTCCACATATTCTTGTTTGCTTTTGCTTTACAAACTTATACCAGTATGAATATCTTTCCTCCTTTGCATTTGAATCACTCAAATATTTTCATTTTCATCTTCTATCACTGTCAATCTGTCAAGATCTAGATAAAAAACATCAGTACAAGTTATGGGAAAGTGTTTTTTTCTAACTTTGGCATGCTTTGTTTGGAGCTTTTTATCTAGTGAAGCTGCTCCATTAGAGTCTTTGGTTACATATTTACCTGGCTTTACTGGAGTTTTCCCCTCTCAGCACTATGCAGGGTCTGTCAATTCTCTCGTACTTTTTGCATTTTTGCCTATACTAGAGGAAACAAAGAGATCTATATGTTTATTTTGTGAAAACTGTCTTCTGGTTTTTCAACATTTGTTGTAAACAAAGTCCTGCAATTGTCAAATTTTATCACAATAATCTCAAAAGGTTGCAGTAGCATGTGACAGTTAGCACCGCTATCGGTTATCCGATGTCATTTTTACCTTCTATCCTCATGTACTGCTAAAATATACTAAAAACTGCAATTGTTTGAAATTTGTATGATAGTGTCTCACCATTTTAAAAATCTTGTGACAATAAATGTCGATCGATGTTTGAAAACGTTTTCCATGGAACAAGCACACCCTAGGACCAATCTAACTTTCTTCCATAACTTTGTAGGTATGTCACAATAGATAAATCTCCAGGAAAGAATCTTTTCTACTACTTCGTTGTGTCAGAGCGTAAACCATCCAAAGATCCAGTTGTTCTATGGCTCAATGGGGGACCTGGTTGCTCCAGCTTTGATGGTTTTGTGTATGAACATGGTAAACTTTTTAGTTTTTCCATACTTCATGCAAAATGTGAATGTTCTTTGTGAGAAACTGTACCCATGAGCATTAAGTAAAAAATATAATAGCTTGCACCGATTTATATGCTTAAACTTTTAGATTGGTTGGTCGTGAAACTAAACCTTTACAACCTGGAACATTTTGCAGCATTCTTGGATGGTAGCTCGGGTTTCTAAATCAAGTGCTGATAATCATACTATAGCTTTACACTTTCTCAAAGACAGAAGTATAGGAAATCTCTTTAATGTGACCATTTAGCTGAAATTGCCACAGCTTTGAACTATATAGGCTTCATAACATGCAAAAAATAAGAGAAAACAAAGAAAATCTTTCCCATGATCGAGCATATATTTTTGTATTAGCAAGGTTCGATCATGGATCGTTGAATCTGTTCACAAATATTCTTCGATATTTGTACTTTATCCATGAATTACCTCCATATGACTGTTTCTGCAGGACCATTCAACTTTGAATCTGGAGAGACTCCAGGAAGCCTTCCTACATTGCACATCAACCCATATAGCTGGTCAAAGGTTTGTCAGTGTTCTTTCCATTACAATCATTCTCTCTTCTGACGAAATTCTTAATGATATGATCTCAATCCTTTGGATGTCAAATGAGTATATTGCCAGTTGTAAAAAGTTTGAAGGATTCCTAAACTTTTCTATCTTCAAATTACTTTAGGTTTCGAACATAATATATTTGGATTCTCCTTGTGGAGTTGGCCTTTCTTACTCCAATGACCCCAACAAATATGTGACAGGCGATCTAGAAACCGCCTCTGCAACTCATACTTTCCTCCTGGAGGTAATTTTTTTCTCAATTATATATTATTCATCCTATTATAGGTGACAAGTTGATGCTATTAAAAATTCAGTTCTTCTTCAAGTTTAAAGGATTTCAGTATAAATCATACGACAGACTTCATACCTCAGAAATATTATTGTACTTTCTATATTTTGATTAGCTTAATATAATACAATGCTTGGATGTGTTTGATTTAAACACAAATAATACGATAACAGCACAGAGTGTCCCCTGTTCAAACCCTTACCAGCTCAATCCATGTCTATTTAGTTAAGTGTCCGCTTGAGGGGTTTCAATCATATCCTAACCCCTACAAGTGAAGGGGGATGTTTGAAATGGAAAACCACTATTAGTTTAAGAGGCTTAAGCTTTTAGGTTAGCTAGTTATGGAACTGATTTCTGAAGTATGTAAATGCAAATACTAAAATCGTACGAGCTTTCCACCTTTCTCTGCAAGCAGTGGTTCAAGCTTTTCCCAGACTTCATCAACAATCCATTCTACATAGCTGGAGAGTCTTATGCTGGAGTATATGTTCCCACTCTTGCAGCCGAAGTAGTAAAAGGTGCTTGATAACTTACTCACAGCTGGAGCAATATTATTATCTTGTTATATTTATAAACTTTTAACTGCTTTTCGCCTAATTTTCAGGAATCAGCTCTGGATCCAATCCGGTTATCAATTTTAAAGTAAGAAGTTTTGAATGACATCCTTCTTTCTAGGTGATTTGTGCTAAACACAGAAAATGGGTTGAGTTGAAATTATCATTTCATCCAGGGATACATGGTGGGCAATGGGATCACGGACAGAAAATTTGATGGAACCGCTCTTATACCATTTGCACATGGAATGGGCCTAATATCTGATGATATTTTCAGCGTAAGTTTGATGCTTTGTGATCAAATTGATCAAACTGTGCCCTGTGCTGTTCATCTATGCAGCTGGTATGGGACACTGAAGAGTTCTTATGGTACATGATCCTTGCAGGAAGTTTATGCCAACTGCGGAGAATTCTACTTCAACAGCACAAGTAAAAGCTGTTACACAAGCCTAGAAAAAGTGGATAAGGTAGAATGACTTCATACTCCAAAGGATCACATCAACTTTGGCAAACAACATAGTTTCACTTGAGTTTTGTTATGGTATAAACATGAAAACTCACAACATATCTACAATCTTAACCTTTTTGCTCATATGTTGTAGAGTTAAACTTAATGTGGTTCTTAAATTTAACTCCATAACCATCTGATTTTAAGTTTTCAAGTTAACTAGTCGTGGAGCTAGTTTTTACCATGATATAAGAACAAGAATTCTAGAGTTCAAATTCTTGCATAATCATTTTTGGCAGAGTCCCGAGTCTGAATTCCTATCTTGTCATTTCATCTAATAAGCTACTCACTTGATAGACTTTAGTCAAAGTCACAATTCATAAGTGAGAGAAAGTATCTAAGTAATAAATCAAAAACTCACACTACGTATATATGTTTAAATATTTTAGATCAGTTAGCTGCTTAGCTAAACCTTAACAATTCTAAAATATGGATGCACTTTCTATTTATATTCATGAAAGTGCTGTAGTTCTCTTCTGCTGGATTATGAGGTGTCTTTGTCATGCAGGCAATAAATTACCTAAACGTATATGACATCCTTGAACCTTGCTACCATAACCCAGCAGATATGAACAATGAAAACAAGGACACTGGTTTGCCTTTGAGTTTCCAAAATCTTGGGAAGACTGACAGGCCTCATCGTGTGAGAAAAAGGATGTTTGGCCGTGCTTGGCCTCTTTGGGCACCAGTTAAAGATGGCATTGTCCCACTATGGCCTCAACTGGCTGAAAAGTTTCATGTTGCTTGTGTTGTAAGCTGTTGAAGTAGTTCGTACTAGTGCATTTATGCCAAAGTTTTACTCACCTCATTCTTTGAGTTTTTCTTCTAACAAAGGAGCCTATTTACTTCTAACTTTTCACTACATGTGTAAATGCAGAATGATGAAATTGCAACTATCTGGTTGAATAATGAAGCTGTTAGGAAAGCAATCCATGCAGCCCCGGTAATATCCGCTTAACAGTTTTAATATATGCCATTCAAGTCATGATAATTCATGAAAGCTTAAGAATGCTCTATTTGTCCTTTCCATGATCCTAGGGAAATGCATCAGGTCCTTGGGAATTATGCACACGAAGAATTAAGTATAACCATAATTCTGGAAGTATGATACCCTATCACAAAAATTTAACTACCAAGAAATATCGAGCACTGATTTTCAGGTGAATATGTATCTTCCTGAGAGACGTTCTGTAATTCAAATCGTAATAGCAAGTAAATCTTTAAAATGAAATATTTGTTTTTTATTCAAACATTATATTATTTCATGAGTTTTTGAATCATATGGGGTTTAAAAATACTCAGTACATCAAAGAACAACATTGGCGAAAATAATAGTCAGTATGTAATGCTTTTCCTCTTTTCACAGTGGAGACCATGATATGTGTGTGCCATTTACCGGAAGTCAAGCATGGACAAAATCACTCGGATACAAGATTTTGGATGAGTGGAGACCATGGATGTCCAATAATCAAGTGGCCGGGTAATTTCCATTCTATAGTACAACCTTTCAGCCCCTATTTAATGAAGTGATACACCTAAAAGGCTTCAACATAGTCTCAACCTAAAGATGAAATCAAGTGTTAACTTATTAAAGTAAAAGCATATCAGATTCAACAAACTTAACTTTAAGATCAGTTGACTGTTGATTCAGAACATAACAGTTCCTCCACTCATTTTCTCAAATCCTGAATTCTTGCAGTTAGCTATGAATATAGAGGCATTTATAGAGGCAGTGATTATCTTATCTTCGCAGATATAAGTTTTAATGAGCCTCTAACAGTGGGTTGAAATTTGCAGGTATTTGCAAGAATATGAGAACAACCTTACATTTCTCACAATCAAGGTTCTCCTTCGTTTTGCTTTCTTTGATGCCTAGCTTATTCGATAGAACTCAAAAACAGCATATCTTTAGCTTCCTAATGCCTCCTAAATACAGCATCTTAAGGAGGATATGGCAAACTATATACTTTAAGAATCTGAAAATGAGAATACTGGTTGTTTAACTAGTTTTTGTTTTGGCCGGACGCAGGGAGCAGGGCATACAGTACCCGAATACAAACCAAAGGAGGCGCTGGATTTCTATTCCCGCTGGTTGGATGGACAACCGATATAGTAGTAGACAAAGCTCAACACCAAAATTTGATTGTAGCATTATCTGCTTTCATATATATTCTTCAAAGATATTTCATAAATGGAAAGGATGAATATACGAATATCCTTGTTCTTTCATCTTTAGGAGCCTGCCATGCTTATAATAAATTGTTACAAATTCGTCATGTAAAACTTGATAAAGGGATAAAAAGCGAAGGTTCAGTGGAGTCGAGTGAAATAGACCTAATTGAAGTAAAATGTATTGACACAAGGTTTAAAATACAATGAGTGCAGCATGTTTAAATGTTCATCGAACCGAGTACATAGACCTGATTGTAGTAAAAATACTAATCTGCCTCTGTGTGCAATCAATGTAAAATACACAATAGTACGCCTCCTCAATCCCACGATTCAAGTTTTAACATGAGCTTAGAGCATTGACTAAGTATGTGAGGGGTGGACAAGCTTTTTGTTGAGGATGTCAGTTTACAGTTGGTTTACAGTTGGCTTATGAGAACATATAAAACCAGAACATCACACAAAGCAACCATTTTCTCAAACATAGTGATATTCTAATTCAATATTCAGTTCAAACTTGCTGGATGGTATTGACAGAGAGAGAGACGGCACCAAGGCTGTACCACAAAGTACGATAGGATGTGTGAAAACTCGTTCGCGTGTTAACCATCGTCAGAGGAAAAACAGAGCTTTTGATGAGGAAAACTAATATATTTCAGACACTTTTGTTTGTTACAAGAAGAGAACCTATATACAAAAACAGTTACAAAACAACCTATAGAAAGAAGACACGTGTACTAATAAAAGAATAAATAGAATAAGTTTGTATCTTCACAGCCTCCCCTCAAGTTGGGCTTGCAAAGTTGGAGCTTCTGCAAGCCCAACTTGAAACGCAAAGAATCCACATGGGCAGCACCAAGGAGCTTAGTAAGAACATTTGCAACTTGATGAGATGAGGATACATAACAAGGAGCAAGAAAACCCAAGCGAACAAAAACACGAACGAAATGTACATCGATATCAATATGTTTTGTTCAACCATGCATGCATGGATTTTTGGCAATCAACAAAGTGGACTTATTGTCGCAATGTAAAGGAATAGGCAAACCAGTAGGCACATGTAAATCGCGCAAAATATAAGACAACTACAAGTTACTTTCCACTTGGACATCGAAATCTAATTTCTGGATGACCATTTGATTGCCTCTGAGCAAATAGGATGATACAGTTGCGGTTACTTGGATGAATGATGAGACAGTAAGAGAGGCAATCCATGCTGAACGGGTGATATGCTCCTCTATTCAGTGGTATAATGCAATCCATTAAGCTAAATAATATTAATCATTGTCTACTGTTGATCATTCTTAGGCAAGTGTTGCTGGCATTTGGTCCATATGTGCACCAAGGGTCAGGAATAATTAAACAAATGATGCAGGAAGTATGATACCCTACCACAAGAATCTAACTTCTGAAGGATATTGAGCTCTGATATACAGGTGAATAATTTTAAATATGCTCCAATATGCCATTTCATATTCCATTCAAACATATCATTACTTTGTATGTCTTTCATTTCCCAGGGCATCATTTAACCTGTTATATTCAACCCAAAAGTAATGAACATTTTTAAAAACTGTTAAGGTTAGTGCCACAAGGGTTTAAATTTGATCTCTTATTCTGATCCTATGTTAAGGTTTGTGCTACAACTATCTAATCTAAAAATTTAAGCTTGTAGATATGATATAGGCTATTATATTTATTATTTAATAAGAAAAAATATGGACTTGCACGAAATATATGATCAGGTTTATCAGTTGTTGCAATGTAAAAGTTTAACATGACATTGGAGAACAAGATAACATGAGATGGCATTACTTCAAAAAAAAAAAAAAAAAATCACATCAGACCTATGTCAGTTTAAGCTTTTGGATTTGATTGAACTACATTTAATAAGAAACATCATTTTGTTCCAATCACTATAATGACTCTATAAAGACCTGGTAGAAATTACTCTAAAGCTGTATCGTCAAGTGTACCTATTAGGCTATTACATGATAACCACCTTGCAAATAATTGCATGACTCCACTTAATCCTTTGATCTTTACATTTAATCATATCATCTATATAAAGAATATATGTTTTTGATATGTTTTGAGATTAGTAATTTCATATGGCTTGATTTAAACCCATATGAACATCTCAATCGGTTCTACAATTGAATAGTATCTGCTATGTAATAATTATAATAACTCACACTATATCTATAAACTTAAAATTTTCAATTAGATGGTTGTGATGATAACTTTAGACATGGTATTAAAGAAGAAGGCCATAAGTTCGAATCCCTATGCACTTGTTACAACCTAATTATAACTAAGTCATCCACTTGATGAGTCTTGGTCAAAATCAAAGTTTAGATCATAAATGAGGGGGTATTATGTAACAGATATAATATCTTACACCATATTTGTACGCTTAAACTTTTAGATCGGATGTTTGTAGTGCTAATGTTAACAGCATCAAAATGGTGCCTTAATAGCATAAAAAAGGTGCACTCGGTTTATTGCCTTTGAATTGGCAATCAAATGAAAAGCACAATGCTTGAAACAGCAAGGAAACAGCAAATGCCAAATCTTCAATGATTTGATTAAGTTTCTCATGATATTACATCACTGTAGTTCTGTTTCGTAATGCATAATTCTTCTTACTCCTTATCAGATTGAAAACTAATACATGTTCTTCTGCTTGGCAGTGGAGACCATGATTCTGTTGTACCATATACTGGCACCCAGACATGGACCGGATCACTTGGATACAAGGTCATTGATGAGTGAAGACCATGGATTTGCGACGATCAAGTGGCTGGGTAACTTCCCTACTTCTATCACATGCAGCTACAAGAATATTTTTTACAATAAAGCATTGCAAACTAAGTGAATCACTCTTTCCTGGTTTACAGGTATCTCCAAGGATATGACAAGAACCTGACATTTTTAACAATCAAGGTCACCAACTACTCTCTTTTAAACTTCGTAATTACCTTTTCTTAATCTGTAATGGAGACGATTTCACACATTAATATACATCTTTTGTTGTCTTTTATATAGGGTGCAGGGCACATGGTCCCTCAATACAAGCCACGGGAGTCATTGCATTTCTTCAGTCGGTGGTTGGAAGGAAAACGAATCTAGGAAGAAGATGCAGTCCAAACCTGATATGCTATTATGGTAGATAAGGTAGAATACCTTCATCTTTATCAAAGTATCACCATCAAATTTAATGGCATTAGAACTCAACATCATTATAGTAATTCAGTTGCTTCGTTCTTCTTTATAATGTGCTTGCTTGTGCCATTGTCTGTCAGTCATTGACCATGTTGTACTTCATAATTCCTAGTGCAGATAGCATAGCACGAGTGCTAGGTGATTGGTTGTATTTTCATTGGATAGATGCACAACTGAGATAAAAACTCTCCATGAGATTCATAGTTGCATTACTTATAGTTTCTCTGTTGGCATAGAAAGCTGATTTACATTTTTCAGTCCAAAGTGGATTCTCTCATGTTTTGATTAGTCCTTGCTAAATTAGCTCAATAATGGATGTGATTCTAGCATTTGTACCATTTACTATTATATGATGTTTCATTAATGGAAAGAATAAATGTTTTTTCATTGATCTTAGAAACCTATGATGCTTTGCAATAGCTTCTTACCAATTATTTTGTATCTTTAACATAGTAAATTTCATTTAAAAAAAAAATAATTTACAAGCTGTTTTCATCATTTTAATCCAATGATGAACGTAGATAGGTAGAATAATGGCACCATGCCTCAAGGGTTCTACTACTTGGAAGCTGAAGTAAAAATATGAAATGAGGAATAATTCATTTCATTTCATATGTCTCTTACACACTAAACCTACATATGAGAACCTAATTTATAGGTATCTCAAACATGGTAGGTGTGCAAGGCAATACACCAAACACCTACTGATTACACTAATAATTTTATCTGATGTATCTAGACAAAATATTGAAAATGAGTCAATACATTGACAACACAAATTAAGATTTCTCACACTCCCCATCAAACTAAGGAGGTGATATCTGTCACTCCTAGCTTGCTTGAAATCTCTATGAATATTTTCCTTACCACTAACTTGGTAAAGACACTTGCTTCTTGGTAGAGAGAAGGAATATACTGTAATTTTAGTCCTCCATTCTCAATCTCTAATCTTATGAAATCTTGGTCAAGACAAACATGTTTCATGCGTTTGTGTTGAACCGAGTTCTTCAAAATGCTTATGGTTGATCTACTATCACAATATAACCGTGTGTCTGAAACTTCAACTTCTAAATCCTTCAATAGTCTCTAGATCCAAATTACTTTACATATTCTATGAGCAATAGTTCTATATTCAGCTTCAGCACTACTTCTGGCCACTACTGACTGCTTTTTACTCTTCCAAATCACAAGGTTACCCCGTATTTTTGTGTAATAACCAGACGTTGATTTGCTATAAGATATATCACCACCTTAATCATCTACAAAGGCTTCATGATCCCTATTTTCTATCTTTTGAATAAACAGGTCTTTACCTGGAGTTCCCTTGAGATACTTCAAGATATGATTTACTCCATTCAAGTGGTAACTAGTAAGAGCATGCATAGCCTAACTAACGAGACTAATGGAATAAGATATATCAAGTTGTGTAAGAGATAAGTATATGAGTCTCCCAACTAACCTTCGATATTGACCTTTATCCACTAGAAGATCTTCCTTTGGAGCACATAGTTTCCAGTTTTGTGGGTTAGGGAGCTGGGTGATAGTAGCTCCTACACATCCAAAAGTGTGCTGCCCTCCTAGGCGCGCAACAGTAAGTAATCCAAGCCAACCCACATTACCGACTGAACCTTGAGAAAAAGAAATGAAACCTTCACTCCTGTCAATGACAACAGGTACTTTCGGGTTATCATCCTCGGCCAGAGGTGCCTCTGTGATCCATAGCCCTGGAAAAGTGAAAGATTATTGGTGTAAACAGATTCAGCTAGTCGGGAAAAAACCCCTCTATCTTTTCAAGTCCTAGTCGGCATTCTTACAATTGCATCCTCCGAAAAAAAGGGATAGTGTGCTGGTGGGACTATCTCGAGATGAATCTTATTATACTAATCCCCCTTTGGAAGATTTGTCCCCGGTGTACATTGAAAGCTTCTATAGTAGAACTCATTCGAGAAGGCTTAGTGGTCTTAAGAATGGTTCGAGTGCCGCTACCCTAGGGATTTGTTCTTTATGGAGCTGCAGGCTACATTAATGGGAGCATACTTATCCCTATATATAAGGGGACCTTTCTTAGCTTTCATTCCTATTTTCAAGCCCGAGGGCTGCTATGCCAATAGGCCAGCAGGCAAAACAAGGAGAGAGGGAAACAATGTCAGAAGTCGAGCTGCAATCAATCATGCCTGAATCGGACATATGAGATGAGCCCGTAACACCTCGCTCTTTGCGTGAAGACCAGGTGCGCTGAACTTACCTGTTTCGTTTAATAAGTCCATCATATATTTTCTCTGACTGATAAAATACCTTGCCTGTTCCTAGCCACTTCCAATCCTAAAAAACACTTTAATTCTCCAAGTTCCTTGGTTTCAAATTTTTGTTTGATCATTCTCTTCGACTGAGCAATTTCTCTAACATCATCTCTTATTATAATAATGTCATCCACATACACAATTAAGAAAGATTTCAATCCATCTGCTCCCTTTTTAATAAACAATGTATGTTTAGCCCCACTTTGTTTATATCCCAATCGAATTAGTGTATCTCTAATTTTTTTTAAACCATGCCCTAGAAAACTGTTTTAGCCCATAGAGAGATTTATTTAACTTACATACTTTACTTCTTGAAGTAAAACTTGGTGGCATCTTCATCTTCTAAGTCCCCATTAAAAAAGGCATTTTTCACATCCAATTGATGTAATTGCCAATCTAAATTTCTACAAGGGACAATATCACTCGAATGGAATTCAATTTAGCTACGGGAAGAAATGTTTCTTCATAATCTACACCATACGCTTGTGTGTAGCCTTGAGCAACTAACCTTACTTTATATCTCTCAATACTACCATCTAATTTGTATTTAATACTAAAAACCCATTTGCTTCTAATAACCTTTTTTTCCAATTGGTAAATCTACAACATCCTAAGTTTTATTTTGATATAAAGCTCCTATCTCTTCCAAAACTGCCTCTCCCCAAATATCTCTTAGGATTACTTCCTCATCAACCAAGCTAAACTAACTCTATAGTTAGAAGATAGTTTGGAATAAGTTACATGGTAAGAAATTGGATAGTTGGCATACCCCTTCTCTTCTTGTGTTTTATCTTGGGTTTCATTGTGCTACGATAATTAATTATATTAGTCAAGGATAATTTTGTAATTTTACATATATGATATATATATATATATATAAAAATATTGTGCTAGGGGCTTAAAAAACCTTAACACTAACACTTTAGATCTTAACACGGTATCAAAGCCTAGTTGACGGCTGTTGCCTACCACCAAACCACTACCCAAGACACCACCAAACTCGATGTTTAGCTATGCCAGATCTTGTGTTGGCCTACAAAATAGGTCTGTTGTCAAAACAACAAGGAACAACTGTATGTGAAAGGAAGAAGGTGTTTCGGGAACTTGTCAATCTTCTTGTGGCTTGTGGCCTACACCTTCTATAGATTTGAGTTCAACATTATTAGGGTTTCCTTTATGAAATTTTCAGCAATCGATAAGGGAAGATACATATCATCCATACCCCAAGCAAGCAGTACTGGAATATCCCACTTGTCTATTGTTTTTGTCGGCATTCAAATCCATCCAATTGTCATACTCTCTCGTGTCCCATAAAGTAAATCAGTCGTTTGTCATGGATTCTACATTTACTCATATTTCTTCAAATTTGGTGTGTGTTATGCCTAATTCAGATGTGCACCATGAGGAACCCACATCATCTACGGTTACCTTATCACGAAAAGAATATGCAAGACTCTTACAATTTCAAAATACCTCGCATATATCTATATCCTCTTTAGCTTTAGTCTAGTGAAGTAATCCTACCGTCTGCTTTACTCAGACTTCTCCATAGCCTTAGGTTGTTAATTCTGGCGCCACCAATCATATGTTAGGTACACTGAATTGCTTTTCACATAGTATTCACTATTCTACTTTGTCAAATGTCACCCTTGCTAATGGTTCTACTTCACTAGTTTGTTGGATTGGTTTTGCATTACATCTTCCATCACTTCTCTTGAAATCTGTTCTGTATACCCAGCTGCCTTTTAACCTTTTATATGTTAGTTACTTCTTTTAATTATTCTATTACATTCTTTCCTTCATCCTTTGTGATATAGGATTCGAGAACGGGGAAGCTGATTGGTGGAGGACATGAGTCTTGTAGACTATACTATATGAATTCAACACTTAGAGCTGTTGAATGCTCGGCCACAACACCAAATCCTATAGAGATGCATTGTTGATTTAGCCATCCATCCTTGAAGATTCTTCGTCTTATGTGTCTCGACTTAAAGTCTTGTCCTAGTCTTCAATGCCAGTCATGTCAGTTAGGTAAATAGAGTCATGTTTCTTTTAATCCAAGAGTCAATAAGTAAGCTACTGCTCCATTCATTTGGTTCATTCTAATGTTTGGGGAACTGCGCGTATCAATTCACTTTGTGGTTTTAGATATTTTGTCACATTGATTGGTGATTATGCAAGAATGACATGGTTATATTTAATGAAAAATCTTTCAGAGTTATTTGATGTCTTTTGTACATTTCATTCTGAAATACGAAATTAGTTGATTCTTCCATTCATTTTTTTCGCACAGATAATACCAAAGAATACATGTCTAATGTCTTTCAGTCATACTTGCAAAAGCAAGATATTACTCATCAAAATTCATGTGATTATACTCCGCAACAAAACGAATTGCTGAGCGTAAGAACTGACATCTCATTGAAATTGCTAGAACGTTACTGATTCATATGAATGCGCTTAAACACTTTTGGGTTGATGCTATTCTTACTGCATATTTTCTTATAAATTGAATGTCATCTACAGTACATGGTAAGGTTCCATTGCATCTCCTTCTTCCTGACCAATCACTTTTTCCTTTACCTCCGTGCTTTGGCTATTATGTTTTGTCCGCTAATTATCTCTAAGGACTGACAAAGTCGATTCTCGATCGATTTGTTGCATTTTCCTTGGTTACTCTCATAGTCAAAGGGGATATCAATATTAGTTTCCTGAACATCATAAGTTTTATGTCTATCTTGATGTGTCTTTCTTTGAATCCACTCGATATTTTTCTGTTTCTTCTGTGTTTGCTAGAGAAGATTCTCCTATGAATTGTGTTCCTCATATGTTGCCGTTTTCATCTTCACCGGATTCCCTTTTTGCTGATCAATGTGCTTCTACTACTATACCACCCTTACAGGATGATTCTATCACTCTTCCACAATCTCAAGAATTTCCTCATCTTAAGCGACCAGACATGCAAGTTTATGTTTGCCGACAGCATAGTACCTTATAGGACTCTTCGCCTCCATCAAATCGTAGTCTAGACTCAAGTTCTTCATCGAATGATCTTGACCATCCAATTGCATTAAGAAGGATAAGTGCTCCATTTTTCTTCTTATTTGCCGTCCTCTTTCAAATGTTCTTACATACTATTTTCTCTCCAGCTTATGCCTCTTTTGTTACATCATTATCTGCTATTTCTACTCCAAAGTCTATTTTTGAAGCATGATAAGTCATTTTTACTCTGTATTTTTCATAGAATTTTAAGCTCATTTTGCTAAGAATTTTTGATAAAATCCTGCAAAATTTATGTTTTTGATAAATAATGTTGTTTTAAAGCTCTTAGAATCAAATAAGGAGTAATCAAGTGTTTTAATTCAGATTTGGAGCAAAAACAACAATTAAAGTCAAGATTGCAAAAGTCGAGCCTTGTAAAGTCACATCGAGGCCAAGCAAAGGAAGAAAAATAGCAAAAATTGGTATATCGAGCCTCAACTGCGAGTCCTTGACATGACCCTCGACTTCAGTCGAAGCGATTGAGCATCACTTTGAAGAAAACACACTATCGAGCCTCAAAATCGAGCCTGAAATCTCGACCCTCAACAAGTGTTTTGATAGGACAATTCTTTATCAGAATTACCTCGAGCCTCGGCTTTCTCAATTTTACCCTCGATAGAGTAATGGACAAAAACGCACGGTTTACTTTGGAAATTCCTGAAGTCGAGCCTGATCTTGCTTTATACAAGCTCGACCAACAGATCACACGTGACCCTCGACGAGTGTTTTCATAGATCATATGCATGCGTGGAAAGTTATCAAATTCTATTAGAAAGAATCTACCAAATCTGCTACGTGTCAATAAAGTAGATCATGCTTTCTATGCCTTGTAGTCTATAAATAAATGTGCAAGCGTGAGTTGTAAAATATGTACATACAGTGTAAATCAATATTAAAGTAAAGTAGATTTTCTGAAGGATTCTTAGGTAAAAGAATTTCCGTTTCTTCTTACTTGAGAATTTCTTCTGTTTTTTGGGTAAAATCAATTTAACATGATGTTTGTAATTTCTGTGAATCTTTGAGCAATTAATTAATTAATCTTTCGAATTTGTTTTATTTTTTTAATCTGTGCTTATTTTGATAAATCCATGGAGAAATCAATTCCTACAGCTTAGGGATTATGAATCCAATTCCTTATTCAGTTTGATTTCAAATGCGCTTTCAAGTTAATTTAAATGGGTGTTTGTAATTATTGACTTGAATTTAAACTTGTGGTTTTTAAAGGAATGTGCACTCTTTTAGATCCAAGATTGATTTCAATTGGATAGATTGAGAGATCATTCAATTGAATAGATTCGTGGTTGCTAATGAAGTCGATCATAACTATCTCTTGTTGATGAATGGGTGAAGACTTTTTGTCACTTGTTTTAAAAACTCATTGAGTTATCTTTTCGAAATAATGGATTCTTATTCTTTATGTGGGTCTAATTGAAACTTCATTTTACTGGTTTTAGCTAGATCTAGAACTACTGACTTCGAGAGAAGCTTTAGTTTTAAATGAGAGAATCCAGCTGTATAAACACACAATTCAAATAGCTTTTAAGAAGTTTGTTGTTTTTGAGAAATCATTCTGATAAGGAACCAGTGAAGTAATCCTGAGCTGCTGTTTCATAGAAGTTATAGGCTTATTTCTCATTTTACCCATTAAACATTTGTAAATACTTCTAACTTAGCATAGTTTCTTTTTCTTTATTTTTTTTTTCTTTTAAAAAACCTTTATTTGGCTGGACAATTAATAAGGTTGAGAGTACACTAGCTGCCAACCATTCCCTTGGGACCTACCTAAATCACTATCCATGCTACATTTGATGGGTGTGCTTACCCTGTAAGATTGTGGTTATTGAAACTGATTTAGAAAACATTTATAAATTTGAAAAACTCAGCCAATGATCAATATTGATTGAAATTCATTTAATCCAAATATCCACACATAAACCAAAGCATTAGCTCATCTTGGCTGGCTAGCTGCAATGCGAGGAGAAATGTTTGCCTTATATCATAATGATACATGGGATCTTGTATCTCTTCCTGCTGGTAAATCTATAGTTGGATATCGATGGGTATTCTCTATAAAAGTCTTACCTAATGGTACTATTGATCAATTGAAGGCAAGGTTAGTTGCTAAAGGCTATACTCAGATATATGGTGTTGATTATTGGGATACCTTTTCACTAGTAGCTAAGATAACTTCGGTACCCCTTTAAATTTCACTTGCTACTACTCATAATTGACCCCTGCATCAACTAGACTTTAAAAAATACCTTTCTCTACAGTGATCTTGAAGAAGAGGTGTATATGGAATGACCACCGGGTTTTGTTGTTCAAAGGGAGGTAAGGTTAGTTTTTCGCTTAAAGAAACCTTTATATGGGCTTAAACAATCTCCACGTGGTTGGTTTGGTAGTTTTAGTTCAATTGTCATTGAATTTGGTCACAGATGTAATTTTGATGATTCTGTGTTTTATGGAAACCATAATGGTAAGGAAATTATATTGGTTGTGTATCTTGATGATATTGTGATTTCAGCAGATGAATATACTGACATTCAGAAACTGAAGGATTTCTTACAGCAAAACTTTCAAACCAAGAACATGGATAGTTTAAATTATTTCCTTGGAATTGTAGTTGCTCGATCTGAATAAGGAATATATTTGCCACAACAGAAGTATGTGCTTGATTTATTGTCTGAGACTGGTTTTATTGGAGTAAACCCAATTGACTCGCCCATGGATCCTAGTGCAAAACTTTTACCTAGTGAATGACATGTTTTAGATGATCCAAAGAGATATAGAATGTTAGTTGGTAAACTCAATTATCTTACAGTGACACAGCCTGATATATCCCTTGCAGTCAGTGTATTCAGCCAATTCATGGGCTCATCTTGCACTAGCCATTGGAATGCTGCTATTCACATTTACATTATTTGAAAGGATCTCCAGGTTAAGGTATTTTGTATAGAGACCATAGGCACATTGAAGTTGTTGGACATATAGATATTGATTGCGCAGGTTCACCATTAGACATGAGATCAACTATAGGATGTTGCGCGTTTGTTGGTAGTAATCTTATCTCATATAAGAGTAAGAAGCAAACTGTGGTAGTAAGATCAAGTGCAGAATCTAAATATAGAGCAATGGTATTCACAACTTTTGAATTTTTGTGGTTTAAGCATTCGTTAGAAGAACATAGGTTTCTATAGTCATAATCAATGAAGTTGATATGTGATAATCAAGTTTCTTTACACATAGCATCAAATCCAATGTTTCATGAATGCACAAAACACATTTGACTGTCACTATGTTCGTGAAAAGTTGTCGAGTAAAGAAATTGGTACATATTATGTGAAATTAGAAGACCAACTTGTTGATCTATTTACTAAGTCACTTAGAAGGGTTCCAATGAATTATATATGTAACAAGCTAGGAGCATATAATATATATGCTCCAACTTGAGGGAGAGTATTAGGATAATTAATTATATTAGTCAAGGACAATTTTTTAATTTTACATTTATGATATATATATATATATATATATATAATATTGTGCTAGGGGCTTAGAAAACCCTAACACTATAGCTTTAGATCTTAACACACTCTCTGTAGTGGGTTAGACCAATGTCTCAAGGAGAGATGCTAGCTCGTGTAAGGTTAAGTTAGGCCGTCGGGAGTACACTTAAAGAGTAGGTTGATCTGAAATGCTTTCTAGTAGTGGTAGGGACTTGGACTTAGAGTTATCTTTTGACTGCTGTGGGACTTCTTTAGTAGATTTACAATCACGGTTTGATTCATTTAGTACATCTACGTGATGCCTATTTATTGACTTGAGCTATTGTGACCATGTAGATTGACCTATAGGAGTGTGTATAAGCCAGTAGTTAGGTAAAAGGTAGAAATCTTTTTGTTCATAGGTTCCTATTAACTCCTCCTAAACAGTTGTACTGAAATATGGTTGATTTTCAAGCTAAACGACATCAACAATGATGAAAACTCTTTTTGTGGGGTGGTAGCACTTGTTTCCCTTTTTAGAGGAGAATAACCAATAAAACCACACTTGAGAGCTCTTGAATTAAGTTTGTGTTCATTCGATGTATTATTTTGGACAAAAACTATGTAGCCAAAGACACTTAGGGAAAAGGAATTGAAAATATGAACTTTAGGATGACACTCAGTAAGAACACTCAAACGTGTTTGAAAGTTCAAGACTTTGGATGAAACTCTATTTGCTAGATAAGTAAGTGTTAGCACAGCCTCACCCTAGAGATAGTTTGGAACAATGTGTTCAAACATCATGGACTTTACAATTTCAAAGAGATGCCTATTTTTGCATTCAACAATACCTTTTTGTCGAGGAGTATAAGCTTATGATCTTTGGTGAATTATTCCACTATCTCTAAGGTTAGATTCAAACTCGTTAGAAAGATACTCCTTCCCATTATCTATTCGAAGTATTTGAATAGTTTCTTGAAACATATTAGAGACAAACTTGTGAAAGTTTATGAAAACTTGGCAAATTTTAGACTTTACTTTAAGAAGAAATACCCAACAAACACGAGAATAATCATCAATAAATGTTACAAACCATTTATGACCAGTGTGTGTTAAGACATGAGATGGCTCCCAGATATTACTATGAATTAAGTGAAATGGATCAGATGCTTTATAAGATGGGGTATGATAGGGATTTTTTGATAGCTATGCCACGATGCAAGATTCACGATGAAAATCCCTAACTCTCTTATTTTTTAATAAATTGGGACTCAAATACATAAAATTTGGATGTCTAAGGCATTTATGCCATAGTAACACATTGACTCATTTGAAATAGGCACAAGAGACATAGAATCTGGTTGATTTTTGACACTAGGATTTGTACCTGTTATATAGTAGATGTCATTACTTCATTTAGCATTGCCAATCACCCCCCTAAAGATAGGTCTTGGAAAACACAGTGAGTTGAAGAGAAGATTATCGGTTCAAATCTTTAGCCAATTTACTATCAAATAATAAATTGTATTGAAGTTTAGGAATAAATAACATATCCGTAAATATTAAATTCTCCAAGTTTACTGTGCCCTTCCCTTTTGCTGTCACAAACTCACCATTAGCTACCAAAATTTTTTCATAACTATTATTAGAAAATTGTTTGCACATGTGGTTAGAGGCTACACTATCAATAATCCAATAAGTATGTGTAGCATTTAAGGGCCCAATAACAAAGATACCCTTTTTTACAATGGCAACCAAAGAATTTTTCTCTTTCCTAACTTTAATCAGAAGAGACTAATGCTTGACCAAGTAGTTGTTGAAGAAATGCAATATTATTAGAAGAGAAAGTCATACCAGAACTCACACTATAAGTTTGATTCTGATTTACTTCGACCACCTATGCTCTTTTTGGAGTTTGATTTCCTCTTTTTCTTTGAGACTTCAAATAGTCGAGTTTACCATGTATCTTCCAACAAGTTGCTCCAATGTGGTTTGATGGAGGTTGGTTCATAGTGATTTAATCTTTGTTGATTTTGATCAACTAATGCTTTGATACATGAAGTAAAAATATAAAAATAGGAATAATTCATTTCCTTTCATATGTCTCTCACACACTAAAACTACATATGAAAGCCTAATTTATAGGCATCTCAAACATGGTAGGTGTAATAGGTAATACCAAATACCCATTGATTACACCAATGATTTTATCTAATGTATCTACACAAAATATGATACAATACATTGAAAACACAAATTTAGATTTCCCACAGAAGCAATACGAGTTATCTCATTTAGTTGAGTTGTCCACTCGAAAAAACACGAGCAACATTTCACTTGAATATGATACCTGAATCCTATGAAAAGAAAAAGGGGATGTTTCAGGTGACACCATTTTTTATTGAAGGAGATTGGTAATCAACTAACATTGTTTGAGAAAATCTCATTGGCCTTAGGTGTATCAGAGTCTTTGGATCAATGTCCTAAAAAGGAAAGAGTATACCTGTATGTTTCATCGAGAACGACAAAAAAACCTAATTTTGCTCTACACAATTGAGCAATCAACATGATATATTTACTTACAGGGGTAAAGATCATAATTTGTAGGAGCATTCTGGAAAGTAATTGATGAAAGCTCAAGATGCACTTTGTGTACTTTCCATGAACGTAGGGAACTGTACCAGGTCCTTGAGAATCATCCACTCGAAGAATTATGTATTATCATAATGCTAGAAGTATGATCCCCTACCACAAAAAATTTAACTAACAAGAAATATCGAGCGCTGATCTTGAGGTGAATGTCTATCTTGCTGAGAGATATCTGTAATCCAAACTGTAATTGCAAGTGAATCTTTGAAATGTAATATTTGTTTTCATATATTACATTATTTCATGAGGTTTTGAATTGTATTGGGCTTAACAATGCTCATTGCATCATCAAAGAGCAGTATTAGCAAAAACGATGGTCACTATGTAATGCTTTTCCTCTTTTCACAGTGGAGATCATGATATGTGTCTGCCATTTACCGGGAGCCAGGCATAGACAAAATCACATGGATACAAGATTTTGGATGAGCGTAGACCATGGATGTCCAATAATCAAGTGGCGATGTACTATCCATTTCTATAGTATAAACCTTTCAACCCTCGATTTAATCAAGTGATGCATTCAAAAAGCTTCACGTAGTCTCAACCTACAGATGAAATGGAGTGTTAACTAATAATTGTAAAAGCATACCAGATTTAACAAACATAACCTTGAGATTAGTCGATCGTTTATTCACAACGTAACAGTAATTCCCCTTGTTAACTCAAATTCTTAATTCTTACCGTTAGCTATGATTATAGACGCATTGCTTTTAGAGGTAGTGATTATCTTATCTTTGCTGATATTTATTTATATGAGCCTCTAACAGTCGGTTGAATTTTGCAGGTCATACAAGAATATGAGAACAACCTTACGTTTCTCACAATCAAGGTTCTCCATTTGTCTTGCTGTCTTTGATGGCTGGCTTCAGAACTTAAAAACAGCATATCTTTAGCTTCCTAATGCTTCCTAAATACAGCATTTTAAGGAGGATATGACAAAGTATAC
This sequence comes from Combretum micranthum, assembly GCA_024138025.1. Taxonomy (NCBI): domain Eukaryota; kingdom Viridiplantae; phylum Streptophyta; class Magnoliopsida; order Myrtales; family Combretaceae; genus Combretum; species Combretum micranthum. Next base: position 677,527 of record JAMXBD010000352.1, read on the forward strand.
AATTTAAGAATCTGAAAATTACAATATTGGCTGTTTAACTAATTTTTGTTTTGGCTGGATGCAGAGAGCAGGGAATACAGTACCCAAATACAGGCCAAAGGAGGCACTGGATTTCTATTCCCGCTGGTTGTATGGACATCCAATATAGTAGTAGACGACAAAGTCTACTTAGCTCACCACCCCAAAAGGTTTTTTGGTTTGTCTTATTTTGGTTATTTTAAATCTTATTTTTGTTGTTTTCAAATAGACTATTTGTCAAGATGCGGATATAGATGAAAAACAAATATTTTTTTCTTATAAACAGATCAAATAGATTAGATACAAATCAAATACAAATAAGATACAGATAAAAATCAAATAATTCAAGAAGACCTAATCATAAATTGTTACAAATTTGTTAGTAAAACTTGATAAGTGATAGCTGTGGTATTGTTTCAAGAATAAAAAGAGAAGGTTTAGTGGAGCTGAGTGACATAGTTTAGGCCAAGATCATATCTCTTTGCTTTATAAAATTTCACTTATTACGTGAAGATGAAAACTTCAGTTCATGCAAAAATAAAATGTATAGACACAATGGTTCAAAATTCAATTTGTACAACATTTTTATATTTTTAGAGGACCTGGGCACAATGACCAGTGTGTGGTAAAAATAATGATCTACCTCTACGTACAACCAATGTGAAATATACAACGATACGGCTGCTCAATCTCTCGATGAAAGTTCTAGCATGAGCTTAAAGCATTGACTAAGTATGTGAGAGGTGAATAAGTTCTTGTTGAGGGTGTCAGTATACTGTTGGCTTGTAGTTACAGATAAAGCCAGAATATCACAAATGGCAACCATTTTCTTGAACATAGCGATATTCTAATCCAATATTTGGTTCCACCTTGTTGGGTTGTATTGAGAGAGAGAGACGGCACCAAGGCTGTACCACTAAGTATTATGATAGGATGACTAGCTTGCTAACTAGCAAATATTGGCAGATTCAGAAAACAAAGCAATTTTTTATTTAACCCAATCCAAGTAAAGAGGATTGGTAATCAACCTCTATTTCACAGAATAGACCACTAGCCCAAATTGAGTAGTGTTTTTTTTTTTTTTTTTTTTTTGCCCCCAAATTGAGTCGTGTTTAGATATTCCTTTTATTTCCATCTGAACACATACCAGTGGCCACATAATGCACAAATTCAAGGACAAATGAATCATATTAAAAGGAGAAACGAAAATGAAAGCTCGCCAATTTGAATTCTGTTCCTTTCATTTGTTTTGCAATTCTAGGGAAATTATAAGCATAAAGTTAGAGAACTCAGCATCACTACTTCATCTATGCACAGGTTTAGATGCTAGCTATGATAAGCATTTAACTCCAGAACGCAAACAAAAGTTGCTTAGTTATGAAGGTCAAAGCAAACCTCACAGCTATCCTGAAACAGCCGTCCTTCGATGTAGACAACCTCTTTGTTTGTTCATTATCAATCCATTGGCCTATTGTTTTCAACGTTGAACCTATTGTCATCATCCACCCTTCTAGAAAGTCTTTACTAGTCATGGGAATATTCCCTTTTTGTCTCTATCAACTGGATTCATATTCCTGTTTGTTCCTCAAATATTTCAAGGACTGCCAATGTCGTTTCTACTCTCTTTACTCCTTGTTTTTCTTCATTGTATCAATTACAAGATCGGCACAACCAAGCGTCTTACACGATTAACGGCTTCCAAAAATGACGCGTACAAACAACATATGGGTACAGAAACCTTATCTCACACCTATAAATGCATGTATATCCAGCCAGAGCAATTACCAAGACAAGTTTCTTATCGCTCACTCCTAATACAATTAACGAGAGGGTTTTGAATACTATAGTCAAGATGATCCATGTGAAGACCTCATATGGCATCACCACATTAAGTTTGCTTCTTGGCATGGTACTTACCCAAGCAGCTCCTCAGGATTCTCTTATAGCATACTTACCAGGGTTTGATGGGACTTTTCCCTCCCGACACTACTCCGGGTACCAATACATTCACATGATTACTCCTACTAGACTTTAGCTGACATAAAAAAATAAAAATAAAGAACCCAACAATGATGAAAGAACTTGTTCTCTTTTTGCGGCAGGTATGTGACGATAGATGGTAATCCGGGGAAGAAGAATCTATTCTACTATTTCATTGAATCTGAAAGAAGTCCATCCAGTGATCCTGTAGTACTGTGGCTTAATGGTGGACCTGGATGCTCCAGCTTTGATGGCTTCATATACGAACATGGTAATCCTATCACGTCATTACTGATTTTGTCAACTCCATGGCTCTTGCATATATAAATACATCAAAAATTAACACATCTGTATTCTCCCAGGGCCATTCAATTTTGTAGCAGGAACGTCTAAAGGAAGCTTGCCAACATTGCATCTAAATCCATATAGCTGGTCCAAGGTTGATAGGACATACCTCTCCAGGATTTATATGCTTTCCTGGATGTTCTGGCCTCCAGGGAATCATTACATCCTTCGGTTTCTACATCTATTTTATACTCTGTGTTTTGTTTTCCAGGTGTCTAACATCATATATTTGGATTCACCATGTGGAGTTGGCTTATCATACTCGGACAATCCGAAAAATTACAAGACAGGAGATCTGCAAACAGCCTCAGACACTCATGCTTTCCTTCTCAAGGTATTAGAAAACCAGTTCCAAGCTCATTGTCAAATATCAATTGATGATTTCTTTGAAATATAGTATCCCAGTTCACTATACCTTCTTCTTCCATTCAGTGGTTCGGGATATACTCAGAATTCCTCCAGAATCCATTCTACATCTCAGGAGAGTCCTATGCAGGAATTTATGTGCCTACTCTTGCAATGGAAGTGGCTAAAGGTACTAGTTTAACTAGAGGAATATAATTAAATATTAATTTTCTTTGGTGCTTTAACGGCAACTGAGAAACTAACTGTAGGAATCAAAATTGGACGAAAGCCTCTCATCAATCTTAAGGTACCTTCTCCGGAAAACTTCTGAAACATGACAATGGTGAAGAAAATGCTTGAAGAAATTACTTTTTATGCAGGGTTACATGGTGGGGAATGGTATAGCTGATGATGAATTTGATGGCAATGGCTATGTCCCATTTTTGTTCGGTATGGGCTTGATCTCAAATGACATCTACAAGGTAATCAATCAGGCATCTTATGTATAAGCATTTAGCAGCTTTTCTGAGATGAAGCTGTACTAGATCATGTCAAAGAGATAATAAGGAATAGGGATGTACCGATCCTCACAAAGTCATATCAGCGACAAAAAATCTCAGGAAAATGCAAAAACACCCCCAAAACTTTAGGGGTGGTGTGGATTGATCGCGAATTTCAAAAGTATGGCTTTGGACCATCATAACTATAAATAATTTGTAATAAGTCCATATTTTGCACTCTTCGGTTAAAAAAGTACAGAAATTCACTGTAGAAATTGTACGAATTTATACGGATAGGAAGGGATAGGACCAGCTAGACTTATTTTAAATTTTTTATAGTTATGGAGGTCCAAAACCACATTTTCAAAGTTTGTGGGTTCATCCGCATCATCCTTAAAGTTTAGGGGTATCTTCTTGCATTTTACCCAAAAATATTTATCGCTTGTTCTTTTTGGTTGATAATATTAGTTTCTATCTTGATCTTTTTTTTTTTTTGGGACCATAATGATAAATTTTATATCCACATCCATAAGTGTAAGGCTGTCAGATCTGACCTATCTGTGGCAGGCTTGTGAATCTACATGTCGAGGTATATATTATGATCCACCAAATGAAAAATGTCTACAAAGCCTTACCAGAGCTTATCAGGTGATTGTGGTTTTCTAAGCATTCGAGAACAAATATGAAGCTTTTTCCATCTCCTTTTGGAAGCTTTTCTTTTTGGATAACAATAGAATCCTATCTTATGTGCATTCAATGGTTTGACCCTTCGATTTTTCTCCTCTTTTTCAACTACGCTTGACAGGCTGTTGATGGTCTGAACGGATATGCTATCCTTGAACCTTGCTATCACCGTCCAGAAACAGAAACAGTGATGACAAATATAAGTATACCTTTGAGAAAGAGGATTTTCGGCTATTATCAATCATTAGCGATAGAATGGCAGCTTTCATCATCCAGCGAGTCGGACAACATATTTCATGTTCAATGTGTAGTAAGTTATATTTTCTTTGCTCAATGGAGTAAAAACACACCTAAGCAAACAAGGAACTATCAAGGTTAGCATCACACTTGTGGGCAGAAACCTCAAGTGTTGCCCATGAAGTGGATGATTTAATCAAATAAAGTGAAACAAGTCCATAAGGTTTCTAACTGAAGACTCATATTCTAATCATTTGAGGTTAATACCAAATCTAAGCTTTTAAATCAGTATGATGGGGTGCTAACCTCAACAGGAACCACCAGACATGACTAAAAATCTAAAAACTTAAGTTGCTTCAACCTGGGAATTTCTCTCCAAGAGACTTTGACATCGAAATCTAATTTCTGCCTAACCATTTGATTGACTCTGAGCAAATAGGATGATACAGTTGCGGTTGCTTGGATGAATGATGAGACAGTAAGAGAGGCAATACATGCTGAACGGGTGATATGCTCCTCTATTCAGTGGCATCATGCAATCCATTAAGCTAAATAATATTAATCTATCTACTGTTGATCATTCTTAGGCAAGTGTGGCTGGCATTTGGTCCATATGTGCACCAAGGGTCAGGAATAATTATACAAATGAAGCAGGAAGTATGATACCCTACCACAAGAATCTAACTTCTGAAGGATATCGAGCTCTGATATACAGGTGAATAACTTTGAATATGCTTCATGAAGAAAAAACTTATGAATAGGATAAGGCAATATAAATGAAAAGCTTATCTTATTACCCTTCAGCAGGAACATATATATATATATATATAATATATACACACTTATATGTATATACACACATATATACACACACACACTATTAATATGAGATACATATATGTGTATATATATATATGCTACTAATATGGTTGGTAGAAAAAAGCATTAGTACACCAACCTTACCTACTAATAAAATATAAAAAATAAATACATTTTTGACAATGTATTTAATATTTCTACACTCCCCCTCAAGCTGTGGAAGTGATATCCATCATTCCCAATTTGGATAGGATTCTCACAAAGTATTGATTTGGCAAAGATTTGGTGAAGATGTCTGCTTCTTAATTATGAGATGAGACATGCAATAGCTTGATTCCTTCTTCAATCTCTAACTTTATAAGATGGTGGTTTAACCGAGCATGTTTCATGTGCTCATGTTGAATAGGATTTTTTACAATATTTAAGGTTAACTTACTATCATTATTTACGAGAGTGTCTTCAACTTATATGTTTAGATTCATTAATAGTCTTTGTAGCCAGACTACCTCACATATCCCATGAATAGTTGCTATATATTCAATCTCAGCACTACTGTTAGCAATCACAGGTTGTTTCTTACTTCTCCAAGTCACTAAGTTACCCTAAACTTTTGTACAGTATCTAGATGTAGATTTACAACCAAAGATATCCTCTCCCCAGTCAGCATCTACAAAAGCTTCTATACTTCATCTTTGAGTCTTGTTAATAAAGAGACACTATTCTGGAGTTCCCTTGAGATACCTTAATATATGATTGATGCCATCTAGATGATGTTTAGTAGGAGCATGCATGGCTTGACTAAGAAGACTTATGGTATAAGCCAAATCTAGTCTGATTAGAGAAAGATATATCAATCTTCCCACTATTCTTTGGTACTGATCCTTATCTATTGGAGCATCTCCTTTGGAGCATAACTCTTCCAGTTGTGTGGTAAGGGTGTATTGAGGGGTTTACACCCTAGTTTACCGGTCTCCTTCAAAAGATCCACTATATATTTCCTTTGACTTATGAAAATTCCCTTTTTACTCCTAGCCAACATCCTTAAAAAGAATCTTATTTCTCTATGTTCTTTAGTCTCCCCTTGTAATATTCTTCCTTAGCCGCTTAATCTCTACCATATCATTTCCAGTAATAATCATGCCATCGACATACATGATAAGGATAGATTTTAAAGTATTTGCTCCTAATTTTATAAACAAGGTATGCTCAACCTGACTCTACTAATAACCTAATCTTAACAAAGTATCATTGAACTTTTTGAACCATGCTCAAGGAGATTGTTTCATACCATGCAAGGACTTTGTTAATTTATATACCTTTCCACTATTACTTTTTGAAGTAAATCCTGGAGGTCTTTGCATGTAAATCTCCTCTTCTAAATCACCGTTTAAAAAAGCATTCTTAACATCCAACTAATGCAATGGCCAATCTTGATTTGCTACAAGAGATAAAATGACTCTAACAGAGTTTAACTTAACTACTAAAGCAAAAGTTTCTTCATAATCCATCTCATAAGTCTGTATATAACCCTGGGCCACTAACCGAGCCTTATATCTCTCCACACTACCGTTTGACTTGTATTTAATACTAAATACCCATTTGCTTCCTACCAGCTTCTTTCCTTCAGGTAAATCTACAATCTCCCATGTATTATTTTGATACATGGCTCTTATCTCTTCATCTGCTCTCGCTAAACAAGCCCTATATTTAGGTGATGGATTCTCACAGATAATATAATCAGCAATAGGATATTTTCACATGCCTTTTTCTCCTTTCTCAAGGTTATTGGAAGATCCAGAGACCTATCCTTTTGTACATTAATACTTGGAACATTTTCATAGTAAGAATGGACCAAAGGCTCCAAAAAAAGTCACTAGTCATGCAAAGAAATCTTTGATCGTCTAGTATATATTTTAACAGCTGGTTTTATTAGAGAGTTGTTTCTGTTTTGGGGATCTTCAAGGGTAGAAAGGTCTGTAATACCTTCTGGTTGCATAGGACTGAGTGTAAGATGCCCATTAGTAACTTCATCACTATGATTCAACAACTCACAAGAACTTTCTAGTGAAGAGAGGGCTGATTTAGTTGATTCATCCTTATACAGAGATGAAGTTTTAGCTAGTTGCCATTCATTTGATTTATGTAGGGTATCTATAGACTAATAAGGAGTATATATGGGCTTAAGGTTAATGAACAACGGGTTATTATTATAATCATGAAAGGACTCTAACTCCTCCTCAACCAATGGGTCAAAATAAGATTGATTTTCAAGGAAGACAAGATCGGAAGTGACATATATATGCCTTATAGGAGGATGATAACATTTATATGCCTTCTGTGTAGGTGAATACCCATGAAACCACATTTAATTGCCTTGGACTCAAGCTTGTGTTTATTTTGATTCACAAAATAAACACAAGATACCCAAAGACCTTCGAAGGAAGAGACTTTAGTAATCGTGTTTGAGGACATGACTCAAGTAGAATGCTAAAGGAGTCCTGAAATTGAGAACTTTTAATGGGACATGATTAATAAGATATGCAACAATTAAAATTGCTTCTCCTTAGAAATGATTAGGAATTAAACATGTGAACATTTTTTATTTGGCAACTTCAAGTAAATGCCTATTCTTACGCTCAGCAATTCCATTTTGGTAAGGGGCGTAAGGACAAGAACTTTAATTGACAATGCCATTGGTAATTATATATTGTGTCAGCTCATTTGAAAAATATTCTTTTCCGTCATCAGTGTAAAAAATCTAAATATTTTCTTGAAACATATTGGAGACAAATTTATGGAATTGTTGAAATATATAGCAAATGTCTGATTTTTCTTTTAAGAGAAAACTCAACAAACTTGTGAGTGATCATCAATAAAAGTGGTAAACCACTTTATGTCCTGTGTAAGTCAATATTCGAGCTGGACCCAAATGTTACTATGTATCAACTTGAAAGGTTTAGAGGGTTTATAACGCTGAATATGATAAGGACTTTTTGATAATTTTGACATAATACAATGTTCACATTCAAAATCACCAACCTTTTTCTTCTTGAATAGATTCAGATATAAGCGACCTAGATATGAAAACTAGGATGATCAAGACATTTATGCCATAGCATAACATTAGACTCACTGGAAATTGATGCGCAGGACTTAGACTTTGACTGTCCCTTAAATGTAGGCCTTCTTTCAGAAATATAGTAGAGGCCATTGATTCCCTTAGCATTACCAATCACACTTCCCGAAGATTGGTCCTGCCCAAACACAAGGCATTGAAGAAAAAACAACTTTACATCTCATATCTCTTGTCAACTTTCTCATAACCAATAAATTATACTTAAGCTCAGGAACATACGGAGCATTGAATAGTTTTAAATTTTCTAGATAAACTGATCCTTTTCCTTGTATCATAGCATTATCTCCATTAGCAATAGAAATTTTTCCCAAATCACTGCACTTAGAAAAAGTATTAAACAAATGCAGTGAGTTGCACATATGATTAGATGCTTCCATGTCAATAATCCAATTTTAACAGCTCAAACCTTTGTGAAGAGTTAAACATGCACCTGTTGGAGATATTGTAGCAATAGCGTGTTCATTTGACTTACTCTCACTAGGATGCAGCCTGGTATGATCTAAGATCTACTAAAGGAGAATGATTTGAGTAGTAGTAAATTTTACAGTTGGCATTGACCATGGCTGATCCAATTCAGCAGGATGGGCAGTCCTTAGGAATTTGATTATTTTCATGGCACATTGATTTTATATGACTTGGCTTGCCATGAAGTCTCCAACACGTCTCTTCTATATGGTTAGGTTGGCAACAGTAGTCACAACACTATTTTCCTTTAGTAGCCGCCTCTCTAGTAGATTCAATCATAATGATCTTTTTTTTTTTTTTTTTTTGAAAAAATTATCCCAAAGGGGTCGTCTAATGCTTAATACCATGAAGAAAAAACTTATGAATAGGATAAAGGCGATATAGATAGAAAGCTTATCATATTAACCTTTACCAGGAACATATATATATTTATATACTACTAATTGGTTGGTAGAAAAAAGCATTGATACACCAACATTACCTACCAATAAAATATAAAATATAAATTACATTTTTGACGATGTATTTAATATTCCTACACTTTAATATGCCATTTCATATTCCAATAAAAGTATAGTTATTTAGTATGTATTTCATTATATTCTACCCAGAAGTAATAAACAATACTAAGAGCAAATACTAGACTTGCTCCAAATCTGTCATCGGGTTTATTGGTTGTTGCAAGATAAAGTTTAACATGACATTAGAGAAGGAGGTAACATGAGATGAGATGGCATTTAATAAGATTTATATCAATTTGGACTTTTAGATTTCATTGAAGAACTACGTTTAATAAGAAACATCATTATGTTCCAATCACTGTAACGACCCTACAGGGGACCTAGTAGATATAGCTTCAAAACCGTATTGTCAAGTGTACCTGTTACATGATAACTATCTTGCAAATCATTGCAAGACTCTACTTAATTCTTTGATCTTTATATTTAATCATATCGTCTACATTAAGAACATGTTTTTTTGTATTGATCGAGATCAGTAATCTCGAATGACTTGATTTAAACACATACAAACATCTCAATCAATTTTATTGTGGAATAGCATCAAAATGGTGCGCTTGGTTTATCACCTTTGAATTGGCAGTCAGATGAAAATCACAATCCTCAAGACAGAAAGGAAATGCCAAATCTTCTCTAATTCAATTGAGTTTCTCATAATATTCCATCACCATATTTCTGTTTCCTAATGCATGATTATTCTTACTTCTTACCAGATTGAAAAATAACTAATACATGTTCTTCTGCTTGGCAGTGGAGATCATGATTCTGTTGTTCCATATACCGGCACCCAAACATGGACCAGATCGTTGGGATACAAGATCATTGATGAGTGGAGACCTTGGATTTGCAACGACCAAGTGGCTGGGTAACTTCCTAACTTCTACCACATGCAGCAACATGAATATCATTTGCAATAAAGCATTGCGAACTAAGTGAATCGTTCTTTCCTGGTTTACAGGTATCTCCAAGGATATGACAAGAACTTGACATTTTTAACCATCAAGGTTGCCGACCACTCTCTTTTATACTTCACAATTATCTCTTCCTAATCAGTACAGATGGATACATCTTTTGTTGTCTTTTATACAGGGTGCAGGGCACACTGTCCCACAATACAAGCCGCACGAGTCCTTGCAATTCTTCACCAGGTGGTTGGAAGGAAAACAAATTTAGGAAGAAGATGCACTCCAAACCTGCTATGCTATTAAGGTAGATACGTTCATCTTTCTCAAAGGATCAACATCAACTTCAATGACATGTGAATTCAACTTGGTTGTGGACTTATAGTAGATCAGTTTCTTCTAATGTGCTTGATTGTGCCATTGTCTCTCAGTCATTGACCATGCTGTATTGTATAATTTCTAGTGCAGATACCATGGCAGGAGTGCTAGGTGCTCGCTTTGTATTTGCATTGTTGGATGGACAACCAAAGGTCAAAACTCCCCATGAGATCCATAGTTGCATTACTTATAGCTTCTTTGTTCGTATTAAATTTACGGTTGTCTTTCCATCCAAAGAGGATAACTGTATTCATGCGGAATTCATTCCCAAAAACATTGCCATACCTACCTCCCGTGTTTTTTATTAGTCCTTCCGACATTAGCTCAATATTGGATGTGATTTTAGCATTTTTACTATGTACTCTTTCATGATGTTTCATTAATGGAAATGTTTAACTAATTACAACCAAATTAATTAAAACCCATCGCCAGATCTGGTCCTTCTTTAAACCCCCATTCTCCCAATCCTGCAACTTCAAGGCAATTGCCGGTGTATCATTTCATTGCTTATTATAAAGAGGATCGATTGCAAAAAATTAAGCAATGTGGAACAAAGATGGCAACTCTCTCTACTGCCCCCGCCTCTCTCTCTCCCTCTCAATAAGAGGATATCTCTGCACAAATAATCTGGTTTGCTAGATGGGAAATGGGAGCTTTTATACACAACATTAGCAATGATTACATGAACAGGTATTTTATTTGCGATACTGATAATACGATAATAATACAATTGTAAATTCGGACTCCAATTCAGCCAATGGTGCTTTGAATGGAAAGATGGAAGTGCCAGAGAGCTAAAATCTGTATCCCTTTTCCTTTGCTATAGGAAAAAACAGAAAAGATAAAAATAAAAATAAAAAGTCACTTGCCATTTAATCAATCTATATGGGCTTTAGCGAATCGTCAAGCATGAGATAAAATCTTGTGTTCTAAAAATATTATGCATCATCTAACACCTCCATAAACTAAGAACATATCCACATGAATAATCTATACTCTATAAATATAAAAAAGAAAATTCATCAACGACATTTACAACGTAAAAACAATCTGGTACAAACATCATGAATTACGTCCATTATTAGTCCTTGGAACTGTGTGGGTAAATGTATTGATTTAGTAAAAAATAATGTTGAATATTTGTATGTCGGAATCAACTTTGAGGACTAGTGTTAGTGCTGAGTTGACCTCTCCATTAGGATACTTCGTCGTTATCATCATCTTCAACATCTTTGGGTGGAACAGATGTCATGGTCTTAGTGGCTTGTTGCTTTTGCTATGAGATTTCAATAATTTTTCTAGTAATAGCCATCCTGCATTAAGAAGGAAAAAAAAATAAAAGTAAAATCTCATCCCCTGATTTTAATGGTGAAACAGAGGACATTGGGTTTGCTCGTTGCGGCTTCGAAGGTGGTTGGATTGAGCTTAAAGGGGGTTTTGGTAAAGGATACGCAACCATGATTTCGGGGAATGGAGAGGTGATGATGAATGTTTGGAGCTTGGTGAGGTGGCTTAAGTTAGTGAAGATGGAGGTCTCAAATATATATATATAAGAGAGAGAGAGAGGTCCTTCAAAGAGAAAGAAGATCGTTTGAGCAAGATGAAGATGGTTCCCTCTTTTTCTTTTAGATGAATTCGTCTCAAAATCATGCCCATATTCTCTTTTTCATTAGGATGTTAGATAAAATTAAAAGTAGATTTTATCACTTATTCTAATCTCTAATATAATCTAGTTGCTGGAAAGTTCGTTGAGATATGCTGTGTACGTGTTCATCGTCCCACATGGCTCAAATATCAACAATGAGCCATCTTTATAGTTACCAGCCATAGTGCACGTCCCCAGGGACGTTTGGGTATTTACGTTGGGTGTTTTAGGAAATTGGGAATGAGACTGGCGTTTTCGTTCTTCTGGTGTAAGTAGATTGACACTAGCTTAATTATAAATATGTAATAATAATTGAAAACGATGAAACAACTAACCAGGGTAGCTGGCATGTTTTCATAGGCTCAAACTGTTATATTGAAAGAAAAGTGTACCTACTTAATTGAATATTTGAGTAAAATTTAAATACGAAATGCGACATTAACCTTTATATTTATTCTGTAACAGAATACAGATAGATAAGATAATGATATCTAATAAATGTGTAAAATTACACATTCATATCACACACATATCAACATTTTAGGCATAAATTGACTCTTAATGTAAGATTTTGTTATAATTTGACGAATTACATATTTTTGGATCAAATGTGCGTGGATTCTGAAAAATGATCAAAAGGAGAGCCATTGCATGAGATTTAATTGGAAGAAGAATAAAATTTCTGTTTGGGGATATGTTAAAAGGTAGATGATCTCTGCTCTTGTTATTAATAACAAGCAAATCAGCTTGGTAATCATGATTGAAGGGCGTGGCTTTACTCTATTTTCAGACAATGTCATGCCAGTTTGAGTTCACGTTAGATGATAACGACTCCAACTTTGAAATTAATATAGTAGCCATTTCTATTCTGAGAAGATCCAGAGACCTAAAGAGCATCTGGTTTATAATACATTGTACCAAGAACCTTTGAATGGTGCGACCGAGTGCTCACCCCAACTTGTTGAATCTGAGTTGCTAAAGCCCCATCCGAACTCACAAGGAGCGCACACTTGACAGATAGTAAACCGAGCTCCTTGTCAAATGAGGCCGTAGAGATTGAAGAGAATCTATTTCATAACAGTAGTACGGTTTCTTTAGTTTTTCTTTAATTTCTTGAGGACTCCACAGCGGTCGAAGTACGCAACATCATTTATACATGGATTGCTAGCACAAGATCTCATCCCAAGATCATTTCGTTCTTTTTTTCTTTAATTCCATGTTATTGATGATGTTTAAAACTTGTTCATCTGAACTTAACAAAGGTTGAGTTGGTGTTTTTCAATCATTCAGTTGGTGGTTATTGCTTTTGATTTATTTTATGCTTGTGTCTATATTGTTAATGTTAATTTACTGTGTCTGTATTTTGAGTTATTCTTGGAATGCATGTTAGATTATGACTGTGATTGTATTTGAAAAGATCATTTGATGGGAATCAAGCTAAGAGAGCTATTATGAGAGCTAGAGGCAAAGGACTATAATCTGGTTCAAAGGATTATGACAGATCAACTTTATGAAGATGAGCTTAACTTCTTTTATAGTTATAGAATTCACCACATAGGAGATTGTATATTAATTTGTGTGAAACATGAAGATAATTATGAAGGAAGTGGAAAAGTTGTACATCACGACTGTATTGTGAAAGGTGATTGTGCATATAGAGCTATCACGCCCGTGACAATGTCGGTGATTTGTTTTGAAGAGAAAGCCAGTGAAGATTACGCCTTAGGAGATGCCTGTGATGAAGGCCACTATATGATCGCACCCATGACAAAGCCTATTATCTACACTGATGTGACGACTAGAGGAGATCATGGTCTTGAAGATGCCCATGATGTTACCCGTGATCATACAGGTCAAGCTCTGCTTCACGTCCATGATCTACATGAAGACTAATGTTCAAAGGACATCACAACTCGTATCCCGACTCTAACAAGGATCGTTTCGATGCCAACAAATTGTTTTATTTTATATGTTTCTTTTATCTTATTAGGTTTCTTGTATTAGATTTTGTTGAATAATTGCTATTTTGCCCTTAACTAGGCTAAGAGTATATAAAGGCTTATTTTGTAAACATTAACAAGTTTGATTAGCTTGAATGAAATTTTCTTTCTTGAGATGATTCTCTAGAAAACCCTAACTCTTATCAATCTCTTAATTGTGGCGAGTTGCAAACATGAGTAAATAATTGTAAGTCATATCAATTATTTAGGAGTGGTGTATTCTCTTTGCTTTTCTTGATGAGTTGTATCCAAGAGACATAAAGAACCTATCTTGATTTTCAAGAAAACCCGAAGTTTGTTAAGTCTTAGGCTTTCTTCGAATTGATCTAGCATTAATCCATAGATACACTGGTGATTAGGTTTGTGGGTGTATCATCATTTCTAATCAAATATGTGAATATCTAAGTTGGATTTAAAATCATATAGTAATATGAATTTTAATTCAATTAGGCTTTAGGGAATTAAATAGATCACTCAACTAATCACTGTTTGAGAAATAGAAAAACTTAATTGGTTAACATTGAGTAATAACTTGTTTTGAGAAAAGTGGTTTTTATTTTTGTTTTATTGATTGAAACTCATGTCTCATTATCAACTAAGAAATTACAACAATATTATTAGTTAATAGCATACATAATTAATATCGTAATCAATTGATTCTAAGCTGATATCATTTTAGATGTAACAAACCCCAAATTTTTTCTATACAAATCTATTGATTTGTTTAGCTACAAAAAGGACTGATATGACTGGGAGATAACCTTCCGATACTCATCAAAATTTTATTACTACATATACACTCAATACACTATCCAATAATGTTTACGCTTTAGACTTAAAGAAAAAGCATATCAGCACTGGGTCCTGAGGATTTGACAATTCAAAAAGCAATATAATGGACTTTTTTGTCTTTTTATAGCATCTCAAAAAACTAATTGCGCAAATAATGTTCATATTAAATTAATTATCAACATACAAAATCAAAATCACACGCATATCATATGATATACATGCAATTCTTGCTTTACTTAAAAATCACATGCAATTTACATGAGGCAATAACAATATTAGACCAAATGTCGCATGTGTAACTTCTCAAAAATACAATTTTTGGACACTATTAGTTAATCCAAATTGCATGTATGAGATATGATTTCCTAAAAGAGTGTATCTCACATCTTGAGTTGTGATAATCTTTTTTTCTTTTTTATAGAAGTTGTCGACAAATGTCATCCTTAATATGAGTCATTTTAGTTAAGTCTACCACTTAAAAAAAAAAAAAAAAAAAAAGCTACATCTCAATGTAATGTGCTATATTATAAGAAAGTGTTTATAGGCCATCAAGCATCTCAAACTGCTTAGCCCATGGTTCTCAATCGCTCAACAATTCAAAAGATGATCTTTATCTAATAGTACACAAAGGTGCAATATGAGGTCCTCTTCCTCTGAGCTCCTCCCCTAAGATCATTTCCTCCGTCTCTCATATCTCCACGAAAGTACTCTTCCTCATCAATTCTCCATATGGAGGTATTTAGCCTCCTAGGTGATACACTAGAGAAATGGCTCTCCACATATCTGGCCACTTTGTTCCGATAATCACGACTAATCCACCACCACCTCAAGTACAGGCCAACTATCAACCAAGAGGGCCTACTCTTTTTCTTCCCCTCTTTTGGGAATATAACACGGCATAGAGCATATTCTGGAGACCCCATTCAGCAAGATGATACGATTCACACCATTAATGTGATTTTACCCTCTCTCTCTTAAGATCCAATATTGATTTAAGCGTTGGATCAATGGCCGCCTTAGACCATTTCATTGCATCTCTAAGTGCTTTTTTTTTTTTTTTTCGGATAACAGGACCTTAAACTCACTATCAGTGATTTTACACAAATAACAAAAAGGGATGTTTTAAGTGACACCATGTTTTGGGCAATCAACTTACATTGATGGAGAAAATCTCATCAGCCTTAGGTGTATTGCAATCTCTGGATCAATGTCCTCAAAATGAAAGAGTATGCCTGTGTTCACAACAAGCCAATATATATATATTATATATATATATATATATGTAATTCAGCTCAACGTAATTGAGCAATCAAGACATGATATATTTGCTTACATGGATAAAGATATTAATTTGTAGGAGCATTCTATATTGTTAATAGGTTCACTGCTTTGTATTAATAGGATAACCGTTTGAATAAAAAAAAAAACAAATAAAAAACAAAATAAAGAAAATTGAAAAAAAAAAAAAGAAAAAGGAAGAAGAGTGAAGAAGCTGAAATTCAATCTCTTTATTTTTAAAAAAGACAAAAAATGGAAAAAAGGAAAAAAGGCTTTTGCAAAACCAGTCAGGCTACAGCATGATATGAAAAGGGTTAATATTCGTGGCATCAAAACATCCCTAATTCCTTTAGTCCAAGCACATTTCTTCTTTGGTAAATTCTATGGTCAATAATTAATTTTGACGGGACTGGTCATGCTACCATCTTATAACTCATACCATACATAATCGTGATTGAATCACTAAAATAGTTAATATTTTAATTATTATATTATTTTAATAGTTAGATAACGAAACTGTAGAAATTCCCCCCTTTTTTTTTTTTTGCCCCTAACTTATAAAACATGTCAATTAGATAAATTTGCAAACCTTAGTAATATTATGAGAGCATTCTATTCCTTTCAATATATTTGGTTATAGAGGGAAAGGAAAAATAAAAGAAATAGTAATTACTACTTATGGCAAAGTGATTGATAAATTAAAAATACTAATATATTCCTAAAAACAATTATAAAAAGAAGGATAGATAAATAATTTTTTTTTCTTTTCTCTGCTTTCTTTCCATTTAAAAAAAAAAAAGGCCCATGAAAAGTGAAAACTAGTCTTTATATTTTCTTTCCCTTCTATTTTCCTGTCTAAACTAAATTATAAAATTTAAATACCCCCCCCCCCCCCCCCCCCCCCCAACCCCAATTCTTTTCTTTCCAATTTCTCTCATCCCAAACACAGTTTAAGTTTAAGGGTGCACGGAGCAGAATTTCTTGAATACAAGCCTATTCGTTTTTCTCAAAAATGTTTTCTATAATTTTTTATTTCTCATTTATGTTTAAACCGGAAATGATTATTTATGTAGAAAATATTCTCTATTAGAAAACAACTTACGCTTTTAAAAAAACAAAAATCGTTTTCTGATATTATTCCTATTATTAAAAAACAAACGGCCAAAATTTCTCCATTGCACATAAGGCTTGGTAGGTAAGTATTTCTGTCAAAGGACCCCCATTCTAGAAGAAAAAAGATTCAATAATGGCAAAAGAGCAGTCAATCACGGCTATATATGATCCAATTTTTTTTTCCCCTTTTTTCAAAAGACTTTATTAATTATCAAAAGGACGCGAAGCTGTCACATGACAAGAGCCCCACTCGATGAACAATAATGAAGCGAACACGAAGCCCTACACAACTCAATAATTAAATAGAGCTGAATGTCTGTCATAGAGTTACATAAGAGATATGATAGAGAAATTTAGCTTCATAAGTTCGGAATAGGAATCATCAAACCGGTTAATTCTATTTTCGACCTGAATCAGTTTTTAGTTCGTGAAAAGTAAACTCTAAAAATACCTTTCTAGATTAATTTAGGTTTTGTTTGAATATAATAAGGCTTATATGGACTAAAATGAGTTTTTATCCTTTTTATATCGAAAATTGACTTTTTTTATATAATAAAAACTATCAAACCTATTTCCAATCCAGCCCACTACTATAAGAAAATAAGGCTTCAATATCAGCTGTCGGATTATTATAGAATGATATCATAGTCACCAGCAACACTTGATCTTGACTGTTCATTTGTAGCATCAATCTCCATCATCCATAAACAAGAGGCTCCTCCCCCCTAAAAAAAAGATTAGGGGACATTCTAGGTATTGCTAATATCGAGAGCAATATAGAAACTCTACGAAAACATATTTAAGAAAAGATCAAAGTACTTATTCTACAAAGAACCAATCAAGAACAATTGAGTTTACTTGATTTGATCATCAGTTACACTTACGTATTCGAGAAACCAAGTTTTCTTGTTCCTCTTTCTTGCCTCTTTCTACTACATCTTACATGTGTTATCAATTCAAAACTTCTCCCAGGTCAACAGACACGCCTATCACACGTAATCGGCCAACTGTAGCAATCCCCACTACACACACACACACACACACACAGACATATATATATAATAGGGTACATCTCTTATATTAGTTTTGTAAACCCTATGAAATTTTCATTATGTAGAAACTTTCATTTGATATAGTAACTTGGGAATATGGTAGCTATAAATTCATAATTAGAGATATGATTAAAAATTATATATTAGAGATAATTTAAACTTTAGAGCTTTAAAACACTAACTGCATAAGTTCATATATAATTTAATAGCATAAGTTCAAATTCTAATATTATCACGTAAACTTAAATTTTAATATTTAATCATATAGGCTTAAATTTTCTTTTTTGTTAAATCGCGTAACATTAAAACTTTATAAAATAATTTAAAACCATAAATAAAGTATATTAAATAATTTAAAAGCTTAATTTTCAACACTGACATTCTCAATTTTATTTATAAACATTAAATTTGATCTTTTAAAATTATATAAAACCTTAACCGGCTAAGTATAAACCCTATAAATTTTTAATCACATAACTTTAAAAATTAAAATGACATAAAATAAATTAATATTAAAATCGAAGGGGAAAACTTTCAGTCAAGTGCACCGAAATTGTTAGTGAATTTTCCTCTTCTTTTTATTCTAATAAACCATCATTACCTATTTCATATAGTCAATATGTATATGTATAAGTATATGTATATGTGTATGTGTATATATACATTTCTTTTGCTCAATTATAAGCCTTGCCGTGAGCTCTACTGTGAAATGCCTTCATTGAAATTCCTTGACCAAGACTTAGGGTAATAAATATAAACTTATCTTTTTATATCTAACTTATCCGTTAGCTTCAGTAGCCATAAGCTTAGGTCAGAATAGCTAAAAGATGAATGATGGATGGTGTAGATTTTTTCTTCTTTTCCTTCTTGTATTTCCTTTATTAGCCAAAAAAAACAAAGCCCCACATGCTCTCACTTTCATTCACTTTCAACCAAAACAAACCTACTCCAATGATTCCCTAGAAATTGCGTAAAGTCCCTCCCCCATGTGCTACCACTTTGATTTTCAAAACAATCTAAATCATACATTTCCAAACTTTTAGGAAATTTCTAGGATAGGAAAAACAACAAGTACTCATCAAATCAAGTACAAAGATTCTAATATTATCACGTAAACTTAAATTTTAATATTTAATCATATAGGCTTAAATTTTCTTTTTTGTTAAATCGCGTAACATTAGAACTTTATAAAATAATTTAAAACCATGAATAAAGTATATTAAATAATTTAAAAGCTTAATTTTCAACACTAACATTCTCAATTTTATTTATAAACATTAAATTTGATCTTTTAAAATTATATAAAACCTTAATCGGCTAAGTATAAACCCTATAAATTTTTAATCACATAACTTTAAAAATTAAAATGAGATGAAATAAATTAATATTAAAATCGAAGGGGAAAACTTTCAATCAAGTGCACCGAAATTGTTAGTGAATTTTCCTCTTTTTTTTATTCTAATAAACCATCATTACCTATTTCATATAGTCAATATGTATATGTATAAGTATATGAAATGACCTAGATTTCATTTTATTTCGAATCTCATGTGGTTATTTATTTTATTTTAAATTATTGAATTGATTGAGCATGGTTATGTTGTTAGTAGTTTAAGATATAATTATGCATATGTATATGTTGACATTAATATTTTGTTCTATATGCATTAATGTATGTGTAAGGAAATTATTAATGTTGTCTTTTGTACATTAAAAGGTTAAGTTAAGCTAGATTTGTAAATCAACTATAAATTCACTTAAGGCAAGTTAATAAAGTTCTTGTATTTAAGATAGCATTATTGCCCAAATATAAGCCCAAATGAGACTCAAATTAAAGCTAAATGCAACCTAAAGTTATATAGGCATTAAGGGGTAAATTTGGAATGTGTTTAAAGTCAAAATTTGCTTAATTACCTTACTTTTGAAGGCAGCCATTTTTACCCGAATTTTCCTTTTCTTTCTTTTGTTTTCTTCTTCCATTTCCATCTCCATTTCCAAGCTCAAGTTAGGGTTTATATCAAGTTTGCAAACCAAAGTTTTCTCAAGACAAGGTGTATATATATATATATATATATATATGTATTTGAATTGATTTAGTTTAGGTTGTTGTGTTGTTTTATTTTCCTTTCTTGAAATAGATGTATGGATTATTGGATGGATTGAGTTTAAGATTGATCAAATTGTTGTTCATGCATGGGATAAGTTGAGAAAGTGAATATCAGTGTGTGAGGTTGTGCATGCATTGTTGTATGTTTATGAAAGGTTGGGAAGTTGTTAAGAGGATTTGTGTAGGAGAATGTAGAATTGATGGAAGTAGGTTTTTGAAGTGTTTAGTGATGTTGAATTCATGCTTTGAGTTGCTAGAATTGAGTAGTATAGATATGGGTGAGGGTATGATGTTAGAAATGTAGTGGTTGAAGGTTTAAAGTGTATTAAGATATAATTTTGCAAAGTTGAAAAACAGGGGATTTGAATTCTCACGTTTAAGCTTGTTTTTAAAACGTACGCCGGCATTTGGGGATTCTATGCCGCCGGCATAGAGGCTGTGTAGAAAGCCCACAGAATCGTTTTTCCTAACACCATTTGCAACGCCGCCGGCTTTAATGCTAAGAATTTGCCAGCGTCTGTTCTTCAGATCGTACGCCGGCAATTTGAGTCTCTACGCCGCCGGCGTAGAGGCGGTGTTGAAAGTTCACAGAACCAAATTTCTTAAAGCCGACTGAACGCCGCCGGCTTTCGCTAGGAAGTCATCCGGCGTTCTTCCTTCCAACTTGTACGCTGGCTTCTGGAATCAAGGCCGCCGGCGTAGGGTGCAAAGGCTGACGGCGTACACCCTTGAACGCTGCCCGCGTTGGCTGTGTACATTTTCAGAACATTGAACACCGGCTCAACGCCGCCGGCGTTGAGTGCCAGCGTATCCCCTGTGTTTTTCAATTTTAAGAGCTTTTTCTTAAAATTTTCCAAAGTGGTTATTTGAGCAATTAAGTGTTTATTAAGTGATTTAGAATGTAATAGGACGTTTAAATGCTTATTAGTGACTTTGTAATTAATGAATTGGATGTCTTTGATTAATTGTGATATACGGATATAATATGCATAGTTGTCAAAATCGCGATTTTACCTATACGATTCTATGATTCTACGATTTTAGGAGGTCATTCCGAGTTGACTTGTGCGTAGAATCTTTTTTTGGTAGAATCTTTTTTTGGTAAAATCTTACGATTTCAACCGAGTCTACATGTAAACTTGGTAGAATCTTACGATTTTAATCGAATTTACCGATTCTACCTATTTGAGTTAATTAAGCTAAAATATAAAAAATATGACTGTATATTTATAAGCTCATCAACTATTAAGAATTAGAATGATGTATCTTTCTTATTGTCGTTTCTATTTGGTATCCACATAGTCTTTCTATCTTGTTCCCTCCCTCCCCTGAAAACCCTTATTCTACATTTATGGAATTCATTCAAGTTAAGTTGTAGCTATAAAGTTGACAAGAAAACTTATTTATTTCATTTATATAATTAAGCATTTAATAAGTTGAAAATTTTGATTATCCTACAATTTATCACTTATTTCAAACAAAGTAATAGAAAATAAAATAATTTTGACTTTATTCGCTCTTTTTTATATGTGTTATATTATAGACTAAGAGTAATTATGAAAAAGATAACTTGACTTCTTTATTTTTTTTAACATCCATTATGTGTTTTACATCTTCTATAAGCATTTCTATAATTTTTCAAAGCTATTTTGCAAAGCTTGTAAAAACTTACGTTTCTACGTTTCGATTTTACGTTCCGATTCTACTAACCCTCTAGCGATTCTACATAGAATTGTGAGTTTGACAACCTTGATAATATGTATATATTTGTGAGAATGAAATCTATAATTGTTGATTTATTAATTATTGTGACATTTCTATTACAGTTAAGGATTCTTCGGTTAGTTCATCACCGAGAGATCCTAGTTCTATACTAACGGGTTCAGGTACGCAATAACTTGTCTAATGTTTGCTAGGACCAGACATTTCTAATTTGACCTAAATTGATTCGATTTAACATTTAGATGAATTGGATGTCTATTACGCTGTTTAATCTAGTCCGAGGAGCAGCAAACCTGTCATGATGCAATGACATGTTAGCTAGGCGCTTAACCAAGTCATGATGCAATGACTTTACCATGATGCAATGGTACGCTATGATGCAATAGCGATTCTTTTGGTTAAGTGGGTAGCCGATAGGGGGGAATTGTATCTGTGTAACGTTTGCTTAAACTTAGGGGGAAATACCATGATTTAGTTCAAGGTTTATGGGAACTTGTGAACTAGGTTCATGTTATGGACTAAGTTTAAGTAGAGTCGGGCAATGGCTTTTAAACCCTAGATGAAGCTATTATCTTCATGAAATAGATATAGGAGATATAAGTATTCGGACTGCTTATATCAACCCCCTGAGCAGCTGCTGTTACTCAGGATCTCTGGATTCCCGAAGTGTGACCGGGGTTTGAATACCCTCGTTGATTTGAATCAAATTGTAATAAAGATAACCACTTGTTCTATGGTGCATTACATGAATTGGATGACTTGTTATGCGTTGGTTATTGTGTACTGGGCCTCTGGCTCACTTTTACTACTTTGCAGGTATTGGAGACGAGTATTACGATGACTTGGGCTATGGGTCCGATTTCGAAAGATTTCTGGACGAGTGGGATGAATAGGATCCGATTACCCGGGACTTTTAGAAGACTTTTTGCTAAGGACAAGCTATGTATAGAAGGCTTGTTAGTTAAGCCAAGTTCTTTTTGTAATGACCTTAAGATCCTTTAGGATTCTCATGTTTTGAGAAAACATGTAATTTTTGTAGTGTCATGTATTGGCACTAAACGATGTTTATATGATGTAAATGTATGTATAGATTGCTTTTGTTAGCAATCTTGTTTTATTTAAAAGTTCTTTACAAAGTTCAGTGATTTTGATCAAACAATTTTCATAAACTGTTAGTTTTAGGACAACCTTACATATAATGTGAAAACGTTATATGTGGTTGGGGATTCGGTACTCTAAGTCTCGGGATTTAGAGGAGCGGGTCTTTACAGTATATGTATATGTGTATGTGTATATATACATTTCTTTTGCTCAATTATAAGCCTTGCCGTGAGCTCCACTGTGAAATGCCCTCATTGAAATGCCTTGACCAAGACTTAGGGTAATAGATAAAACTTATCTTATTATATCTAACTTATCCGTTAGCTTCAATAGCCATAAGCTTAGGTTAGAATAGCTAAAAGATGAATGATGGATGGTGTAGATTTTTTCTTCTTTTCCTTCTTGTATTTCCTTTATTTGCCAAAAAAAACAAAGCCCCACATGCTCTCACTTTCATTCACTTTCAACCAAAACAAACCTACTCCAATGATTCCCTAGAAATTGCGTAAAGTCCCTCCCCCATGTGCTACCACTTTGATTTTCAAAACAATCTAAATCATACATTTCCAAACCTTTAGGAAATTTCTAGGATAGGAAAAACAACAAGTACTCATCAAATCAAGTACAAAGATTCTAATATTATCACGTAAACTTAAATTTTAATATTTAATCATATAGGCTTAAATTTTCTTTTTTGTTAAATCGCGTAACATTAAAACTTTATAAAATAATTTAAAACCATGAATAAAGTATATTAAATAATTTAAAAGCTTAATTTTCAACACTAACATTCTCAATTTTATTTATAAACATTAAATTTGATCTTTTAAAATTATATAAAACCTTAACCGGCTAAGTATAAACCCTATAAATTTTTAATCACATAACTTTAAAAATTAAAATGAGATAAAATAAATTAATATTAAAATCGAAGGGGAAAACTTTCAGTCAAGTGCACCGAAATTGTTAGTGAATTTTCCTCTTTTTTTCATTCTAATAAACCATCATTACCTATTTCATATAGTCAATATGTATATGTATATGTGTATGTGTATATATACATTTCTTTTGCTCAATTATAAGCCTTGCCGTGAGCTCCACTGTGAAATGCCCTCATTGAAATGCATTGACCAAGACTTAGGATAATAAATATAAACTTATCTTATTATATCTAACTTATCCGTTAGCTTCAATAGCCATAAGCTTAGGTTAGAATAGCTAAAAGATGAATGATGGATGGTGTAGATTTTTTCTTCTTTTCCTTCTTGTATTTCCTTTATTTGCCAAGAAAAACAAAGCCCCACATGCTCTCACTTTCATTCACTTTCAACCAAAACAAACCTACTCCAATGATTCCCTAGAAATTGCGTAAAGTCCCTCCCCCATGTGCTACCACTTTGATTTTCAAAACAATCTAAATCATACATTTCCAAACCTTTAGGAAATTTCTAGGATAGGAAAAACAACAAGTACTCATCAAATCAAGTACAAAGAATAAGTAAATTCTTCTAACTATCACTATCAATAAGATTAGTTAAAATATAGAACTTAGCTATGTTATTTTCTTTCTCTAGAAGTGGTATAAAGAAGGAATTCATCTTGTATTTTCTATAAGATCAAGGTAAACTAGTCTAACCTTACATTTTTAGTTGGTGACAAAGAGAAAAGTTGATAAAAATAGATTATTACTTGAATATTGATTTTAGAAGCTCTAGCTATGTAAAGAAAAGCCAATACTATGATGAAACATCAAATTACTATGCATAGAATAGACTTATAAAGGTAATCATAAAAATAACAAGATGGAAGACCTATATCTATACTAGTTATGTTTGGTGAAATTTGGAATATAAGGCCATGATAATGACCTGTATTCAAAAGACATATTAACATTGACCAAGTTATTATTTAATGATGATTATCAAGTTTAGACTAATAAAAATTAAAACAAGAACACACACACACACACACAGGTGGTTGTCCAAAGAAGAAAATAGGTCACCATTTTATTTTAAATTCAAACTCTATGATTTCTATTTGATATAAATAGATAGAGATGGTTAAAAGATTAATTAGTTAATAAAGGAAATAAATCATTTAAATAATAAATTATATACCTTTAAATTTTTTTAAATTATATATGTGATGCTATAGAATATGAAAACTTATATGAATAATTAGAAAAGAAATTATACAAAAATACAATATATAGATATACATATACACCCCACGGTTTCTAGAGAAAAATAATAGGAAATTATTTAGTTTATAAAATCTAAGTGGACTATTGAAAAGTTTATGAAAAGAGCTTTCCAATGACTATTTATATTCTCATAATGGAGTTAAAATGAATATATTATACCTAGTTTAAGATTAAGTTGTTAAAATTAAGATTTAAATTCTTTTAGATAACTTTTATAGAAATATTAATTTTATGTGAACTAAATTGATTGAATAGATTAAATTATGATAAACTACTCTTCATGAGCTTTAAATTGACTATTTAAGTGTTAAAAGAGGATTAGAAATAAGAAAATAGTAATAAGTTTAGTAAAATATAAATTTAGGATACTTAGTCACAATTAGGAATACATATCCAATTATCTCTATTATGATATAGTTGTTGTTACTTCATTTTAAGGGAGATAGGTCCATTCTCTAACTTGCTGGAGGATTATTATGACAAATAAGTTAAAGATGAACCGGTATGTAATTCAGATCTGTTTTACTGTATGTGTTTGTAGTATAACGCACTAAAATAAAGGATAATAAAAATTGAATTATGTATGAGATATGGGATTATGTGCTGCATGGTGATGGTATTGACTATTGAATTACTATAACAAAAGTAGAAATCCTTTTATTGCAATATCTATTTAATAAGTTGATAAGTGTTGCGATTGAAGTGGTCATTTTAATAATCGAACTAAAAATATCAAACTTTATAATAATTTATCACGCATTATACAAATTGCATAAATTGCATTAGTTTGAGGTTACCCTATTACGTGTTAACGTTTCAGACCTATGGATTCAATTGATACTTTTAGATGTGAATTTCCTAGTTTTATGCTAAGTTTTCATAGAACTGTTTATTTCCATGGAAACTACTTGGCGCCAGAGTAACATTGCCTATGGGATCAACATGAAATAGTTAACACTTAATGGAATTCTAAGTTTTCGAAGGTAAGTAGAGATAATTTAAATTATTTTTAAATGCATGCATATATTCTCTCTTTCCTTGATTCTTAATATCTCCTGGGCTCGGCTAACCAGTGCTGGTTCCTAATAACCCTGGTGTGAGGGCGTAAATCTATACCCTACTTAAGTTTTAGCTATTCAAACTTGTATTTGTTACATTTGATTGAATGATTACATTATATATGATTGTTAATCAAACTTGATTGTGATTGTTTGATGTGGACACGTACCCTTATAGACGTTTTAGGTTCCAAGGTGGTTAGTGGCTTGTGCCGAATCGGACCTTTGTTAGGTTATAAGTGCTAAAACTGAGGATTAGAGCTAGAAAGGAGAGCTTGAAGCATATGATAGAATTACTTAGTTTAATATCTTTTGTTATTATTGTCATCAAAATACTTGGTATGTAATAAGCAGTAGTTAATAATGATGCATAGTACTGCTTTATTTGCTATATGATTTATATATATTCTTATTTCTTATCAATGCAACTTCGATCCTATTTTCATGTCCTTTCCTTTGGAGTAATTTAGTAGTCCAACTGATCGTTTTCTATATCGATGTTCATATTATGGTTTGTTAAGAACATCAATTAAGATTTACAATGACTTGATACTACTAAGCTACCACTCAGGGCATGACAAATTTGATGTTAATTTGGCATTTATTTTAATCTATTTTAATCAGACTATTTATTAGAAAAAATATAGATATAAAATAGACATTTTTACTCCTAAACAAACCTTATAAATTGTTAGGAAAGAATTTCTAATAAAACAAATTTGGAGAATAACAATGACTTAGAGGCACGAATGATATCGCTTTCCTTAGAGAATTTACGCCTCTCACACAAAGTTTACTATGAGAGTTATGTTGCGGAATTCCCTCAGGATACAACTAAGTCTTGATACTTGAATAGCAAATTTTCAAGTATCAAACAATACTTAAATATATTTGAGATATATATGTATATATTGTTAACAAAAGAGAGAAATAAAGAGAAGAATTCTGATCGTACATACATTACCAATTGCAACACATTATATTTATAATGATTAGATATTCTAACAATTACAACTTTCTCTAAGAGTCATATTGTTTGGACATGAGTTACATTGTTTGGATTTCAAGTTAGTTAGTTAGTTGGTTGGATTTCTCTATGGTCCCGTCACCGTTTTTTACGGGACCAATCCAGCCAAATAATAACTGGTAGTGGCCGGTTATAGAACTTAGAAATACCAATGGAATTCCATCATCCACGGAAAATATGAAAGCCATATGGGAAAAGTTCATCCTGTATGCAAATTCAATGTTTATAGAAACATGACTAGAGAAAAATTGATTAATTAATAAATATTTCATTTGTGCTGTAAATTTTAATTGAAAAGTTGAAAATTATTATATAAAATATTTGAAGAAAAAAAATCATATATTTTGTATTTATGAAGGCTTTGGGGAAAAATAAATTGTTAACATATCTAATTAAAATATTCGATTTTAATATATAATTATTTAAAACTTATGAAAAAATAAAATTAATATTTCCCTCAACTACATTATTTTCATCATATATTAATAAAATAAAGGTAAATGTGACACAATGTTGTAGAATATTTTTTTCTAAATAATCAAATGTACTAATATCATTAAACGTCAATAATATTAAATAATGAATTTAGAAAGCAAATTTTAATAGCCAAGTATAATGTGTTTTATGTTTAAAAGAGCTAATAATATATTTAATTAAAAAAGTATGTAACTTATGAAGACACATGGAAAAATAAAATAATTAACATCTCTACTTGAAATGTACAATTGTAAATAATATATATAATTTTTTAAGATTTGAGGGAAATAAAAATAATTAGCATATGTCATTAAAGTGTATAATCAGCATCAAAGGTTAATAAAACAAAGTTGTAGAAAAACTATGGTATATCATATCTTTATGAAGAGTTTTAGAAATGATAAATCTTTAACATGTCTAAGCAAAATATTTAGTATTGAAGTCAACTTCTACTTGATCAACTGAAAACTTCGATTAGCCGATTGATTCCATTGAAAAGGAATTCCCTTATTTGTCAACTATATCAAAAGTGTTGCAACAATGCTAATATTTTTATGAATCTTTTTGTAAAAAGAAGCAAATTGTCATGGGTCTTTCAAATAAACTAATATCATTAAATATCAATAAAACAAAAAACAAGCCAAAAAGTTTAATGCGTTTATTTTAAGTTATTGAGTGTACAATCAGAATCAAAGGTTTAAAAAAAAGATGAATTAGACACTTTAATGACCTACATTGAATAGTATTTTTTCTAACATACATTTAATTACATATTTAACAGTTTAACCTAAAAAAATATTAAACTATATAAAATATCAATATTGAGTTAAATTGCATAATTTTGTAACACTTGTAAAGGAATAAATTAATTAGCATATTCAACTAAAGTTTAGAATTATTATCACAGGGGAACAAAGTAGATATGAATAGGCACTTTAGCTTAATTGACATATCTCATTAAGTTACATAATTTTGTCAAGACATGTAAATATTTAGAAAACTTTCATTTACTTGTATATTTAAGTAAGCGAATTATGTATTTGAGTGTGTAAACAACCAATTAATTTAGGTTATGGTGAAAATTGTGTGTTATTGTAAAAAACGAGCTTTATGGTGACGAGTGTTGCCCTGTTTTGTGAAATAATCCTTAAATAAGTAATTGTGCACGATTATGGTAATAATGGTGCAAATTTAGTGAGAGGAGCTTGTAACAATCAATTTAACCATATTGTTGCGAAATGAGCCTTACAACAAAGAATGAAGTCCGTTTATGGTGATAGCAGTGCATGTGTGGTGAAATGAGTCTTAGAACGAGTCCCTAAAATATGTTATGGTGAATATGATACATGTATGGTGAAAGAGAAATATGGTAAAGATTCACTCCTATTATGGTGAAAATGGTAACTATATGGTGGAATGAGCTTTCAACGAGGATTTGAGCTGTATTAAGGTAAAATGAACATTACAATAAGAAATTAAGACCTATACTAGCGAAAATAAAGGTTGCATTGTAGATGTGCCTTAATATGAGTAATTGAGTCATTCATGAGAATAACAATATGGAGTTTCGCACTATTGTGGTGAGTTGCTTAGTGATATCAACGTTAAGTAAAGCAATTAAGCATCACAAAATAGAATCAAGGCACATCAGGGTAAAAAATAGATCTTATGTGGTGAAGTAAGCTCTGTGCATTAAAATAAAACCTTATAAAAATAAAAAAAAATAATATGGCAAAGAGACGAAATATTATGATGAATATAGTTTGCATAGAAAATGTGTCATGTAACATTAGATTAAACCCCTAACATGGAAAAAAGAGAGTTTTGTGGCAAAATAGCGCTTACACCAATGAATTGGGGCTTATCATGTGCAATGAGCTCTATAATAAAGCATACATCATAAAATGATGAAATTGTAGTATGATTAGCGATATATGCCTTACATTTGAGGAATTATGCCTTATTATGATAATTATATGATACTTACAATGATAAATCAAACTCTCATGTGTTGAAATTATCCATAGAATGATGAGGAATTTCCTCATAATCTAGTAAGATGGACCTGGAATGAAGAATTTACCCCTCGTATGTCAAAATGGCCCTTAGAAGGAGAAATTCCTTTTCACTATGGTAAAATGCTCTTAAAACGAGGAATTCCCTCTTACTATGGTAAAATGACACATAGAATAAGGAATTCCTCCTAATG
Source organism: Combretum micranthum (assembly GCA_024138025.1). Lineage (NCBI taxonomy): Eukaryota > Viridiplantae > Streptophyta > Magnoliopsida > Myrtales > Combretaceae > Combretum > Combretum micranthum. Next base: position 707,638 of record JAMXBD010000352.1, read on the forward strand.
TGGTAAAATAATCCCTTGAACAAGATTTTCCCTCCAATTCTGGTAAAATAGCCTCTACAACGAGGAATTTTCTAATGTGGTAAAATAACCCTTGCAGAAATGAATTCCCCCTTAAAGTGGTAAAATGAGCCTTGGAGCGATGAATTCCCCCCTTAGTGTGGTAAAATGGCTCCTATAATGAGGAATTTCCCTCTAGTGTGGTAAAATAGCCATAGAACGAGGAATTCCCTAAACGAAGAATTTTTCTCTAGTGTGGTAAAGTGGCTCTTGGAACGAGGAATTCCCTTAAAGTATGGTAAAATGGCCTTAGGAATGAGTTCTCCATTAAAATGACCCATAAAACGAGGAATTTTCCCTTAGTGTAGCAAAATGGCACCTAAAACAAGAAATTTCCCTCTAATGTGGTAAAACGGTCTTCAAAATGAGGAATTTCCCCTAATATAATAGAATGGCTCTTAGAACGAGGAATTTCTCATAGTGTGCCATAGTGTAGTAAAATCCCCCTTGGATGAGGAATTTCCCCATGGTATGGTAAAATAGTACATAGAAGGAGGAATTTCCTCCGTGTGGTAAAATGGCCTCATGAATGAGGAATTTTCTCCTAACGTGGTAAAATGGCCTCCGGAATGAGGAATTTCCTCCTAGTGTGATAAAATGGCCTTCAAAATGAGAAATTCCCCCCAGTGCGGTAAAATGGCTTTTAGAACGAGGAATTCTCTCCTATTGTAGTAGAATGGCTTTTGGAACGAGGAATTCCCCCTAGTTTGGTATAATAGCTCTCGGAACGAGGAATTTCTCTTTACGGCTCGTTTACTTCGTTGAATGAATAAGGCTTTAATGGAATTCCTATTTCCTATTACGGAGGAATGGAATAGAGCTGTAATAGGATTTTTCTTTATTAATTTTTTATTTAAATGGTGGTATTTTGAGAAAAAGATAGGTCCAACATTGAACTGGTATTCATAAGTTTGAATAAACAATGGCTATTCAATGTTTTATGTAATAGAGATTCATTGTGGAATCGCTATTCAGTGAACTAAACGGTGTAATAGCTATTCGTAAGGAATAAGGCTGTAATGGAATTGCAATTACAATGAAGTAAACGAGCAGTTAGTGTGGTAAAATGGCTCTCAGAACGAGGATTTCCCCTAGTGTGGTAAAATAGCCTCTAGAACGAGGAATTCCCTCCTAGTGTGGTAAAATGCCTCTAAAACTATGAATTTTCCCCAAATATGGGAGAATGACCCATAAAATGAGGAATTTCCCCCTAATGTGGTAAAATAGCCTTCGAAATGAGGAATTCTCCTCTAGTGTGGTAAATGGCCTTCAGAATGAGGAATTTCCTCCTAGTATAGTGAAATAGCCCTTAGAACAAAAAATTACTTCCTAGTGTGGTAGAATGACCCTTAGAATAAGGAACCTCCTCCCCCCAATGTGGTAGAATGGTAAATTTTTCTATGGTCTCATCATTGTTTTTGACAGAACCAGTCCCATCATTATGTTACCTACTATAATTGGTCATTTGATGCTAAGATGACCGAATAAACTACATCGTCTTCTTCGGCTCAAAGAAAAAAAAAAAGCTACACTATCTTCAGGCCAAAAAAAAAAAAAGAATGGAAAACGAAATAAAGAAGGAAGATGGAAATGGGAAACATTGTGAAAGAAAAAATTCGGGCACTTAACAGTTGGGTAGCAGAGGAAACTGAATCGAAAATGGAGGAAAGGAAAAAAGAGGAATCAAAAGTGGGGAAACAATTAAATATAATAATATAATAAATTTGGAGAAAAACTATTATATATCTTCTATTTATGAAGATTTTTGGAACAAAATAAACTATTAACATATGTAATCAAATTATTCAATTCCAAATTAAATTATTATTTATATTTCTATAACATAACATATAATATATATCCTATATAACATACAAGGTATATATAATCATACAGTATGTTATTTTACCAAATAAAATATTTGTACAAATACAAATACATCCTACATAACATAATATATATTTTATATAGCATCTAAGAACATATAGAAATTTTATACATTACTATACTATAGCATATTAAAACATATAGAAATTTAATATGTTACTATAACATACATAAAATATATATCCGATATAACATTTCATATATATATATATATATATATATACATATGATATGATTATATATAGAAGGAATTAGACAATATACATATACAAATAATATAAACTTATAGAATATAAATCTTATACAAATTTTTTACATAAAGCTTTTATGTCTTATTATAACATTTAATATATATTCTTTATAACATACCTGAAAATTTAGAAATTTAATATATCATTATAACATAAAAATATGCAAAATTAACATATTACTATAACGCACAAGAGCATTTACAAATTTTATATATTGCTATAACATACCTATTAAATACATGCATGAACATATACAAAGATGCCTGTAAACCCCGGAAATTTTCCACATTAGTATACGACCTTACAATAGATTGTATGAACTAGATAATAGATTTAGATTCTAATTAAAGTCTAAGAATAAATTAAAACCTGGTATTTGGTTAGATTACGGAATTAGAAAATGAATAAAAAAATTTCTTTAACCCTAGTTGATACCAAAAACGAGATTTCGTATCTTGAATAAATAATTCAAGATACGATTAAAAGAAAATTTAAAATCTAAACTTGAAACTTGATATACAAATAGACTTAAATAGAAAAATACAAATATAGAGATTAAATAATTGTTTTTGAACTTGGTAATAATTCGATATTAGAACAATGAGTAGTAATGAGCCTGTTCTTAGATTTAAACACTAAATTCAAGATTCTTAGATAGTATTACACGCTACTAATAAGATTCCATGACGGGTATCAAAACTAAAGATATATATATAGTTTAGCTTCTGTATCAAAAGCGATATCAAATAAATAATTATCTACGCTTATAGATAGAAGACGATAACTAAAAGATGAACCATTAAGATTATAAATATACAACGAAAACATAAAGTGATAAATAACTCAAAATCTAAATTCCAAATAAATAATTGAATCACGCTATTGTTCTAACTCGAGTTTTCTTAAGCTATTGAATCCTAAAATAAAAATTGACCTAATGAACTTAAGAAACTTAAATTGCGAGAGATAAAATTTTTCAATTAATTAACTACGTATGTATAAAACTTAAAATTGTATTATTTGGTAATCAAAGTGTTTTGTATAATCCTATAAACATATTTTTGTACCAAAATTCTCAAATATTAGTTAATTTGTACCCGTATAACTCGTTAAATTATCTTATAACTCAATTAGATAATTAATATATATATATATGTGTGTGTGTTTTTGGTGAAAATTCGGTGGAAAGCTACGGGAAGGAAGAGAGAGCCGGATTGATCCAATAATGCACCCAAATAGTCAACAAATTCAACTTAAGAACCAATCAAACAATGCCAACTCACCCTAGCATTAATTAGGATGAAAACAACAGATCAAATGAGAGGAAAAAATCGAAGGAATTCGGAGGAAAACAGCCGCAAGCTTCATTCTTCATTCTTATATATATACATATATATATATATATACGTATTCAATGCTCATAATGAGGAAACAAACAATCCTCTTTATTTCTCAAACTTCCCAGAACGAAATTGCTCCCAAATAGCAACCAAAACGAACGGCAAATAGAAAACAAACAAATCAAAACATTCAAATACGGATCAAAAGAATAACCATATGAAAAACCCTTGGATACGAGTTCAAAGGTAAGTTGATGAAGTTCAAATGATTTTCTTTCAAATCTACGCATTAGAACTGACTTATGTTAATCCTACGAACGTAATCCACGCAAATACAAGCTTCGAATTTCATCGGACACGCTCAACCGAGGTAAAAATCCAAAACCCTAGTTATGTTTTAGTCAGAATCGAGATCTAAGTATATATGTTTGTAGACGTGTTAAGAGTTGTTTTATGTCCTTATATAAGATATATAAACACTTAGAAACGGTTTAGTGATGTTTTTAACATGGAAAATTTAAAGAATATGAATCGGATCGGTGAGGAAGATGATGAACAGTACTAACACTGCCTATAAGCCGGCAATATAGTCACTCAATGCCGGTGACTTACATGGATAGGCCGGCGGCGTAAGGACGGCTTACACTGAACAGAAGCCACGTAAAATTTATTTTCACGTAAAGATGAATGTAAGCCGGCTACCTGGAGATTTACGCTAACGGCGTAGAGCCGGCGTACGTTGAAAGCCGATAGCTTTCAAAGCGGTGCAACTCCTATGAAATAATTTTCAAAACCAAGTCTACACCGGCACATGGGTTTGAAAGCCGCGGCTTTGAGCCAGCGTACACCCAAATTTCTTCAATGAAAGCCAGTTTTGAAATAAACAGAATATATATATATATATGCAATACACCTACTGATTATACATTATATATATATATACACTAATACTGAATTCATTAAGTAAATAAGTAAATACAAATATCTAAAATACTTTGTTTAATATCTAATAATTCTTAAAACCTTAGAATTACGGGAAAATATTTAGAGTTAATAAAAGTTATAAATAGCCAAATATTTGTTCTAAGTGGATAAAATAGGTAAGAATGGAAATTGAAATAAGCTAAATATTTGAGTAAGGTGATTTCTAAAAATAACAAAATAATTATACAAGATAAATTAGGAGAAACACGATGACACTAAGTAATAATAAATAAATATAATTTTTTACATTGAGTTCAGTATAGGATAACACCAAGTCAATATTAGACACTACCAAAACTTGATAAATATCGAGTCTAGGACACTAGTCACGTATAAGAATTTAATTATCTAATATATTGATGAATACTTTATTCATCTTAATAGGTGACTTTGAAACACTAGAGGATCTACCAGCAGATTATTACGACTGAGTCAGTATGAGCAGGTAAGCAATTCAGTCATATTGTACTGTTTATGCTTGTAAGTAGTTGAATATGTAATGCAAAAATAATCAAACGATTGTTTTGTTGAAAGTATGTGTGATCTGATTGTATGATTGATAAAATATCCCTACAAAAGTGATAATGCAGTGATTTGATGTTGTGAAGTAGTATGATGATGATTGTGTGTAATGTATGATCACTATGAAATTGAATAAGACTTATTAACTTAATGAAATAATTGGATCATGCATTGCACGAATTGCATTATTGCATATATATTGGGATGACAGTCTGCTACGTATTAATATTTCGGTTCTCTGTTTATGCTTGGTTGTTCTAATGTGTTAGTTCTTCCAAGGTATTCTTTGTTCCGTCGGTTCTACGGGAACTAAGTGGCACCGAAGAACGCCGCCCGTAGTATCGCTTTGAAATGATTAATACTTAGGGAGTTTCTAAGGTGATTACAGGAGATGGTCAGTTTAATTGACTATATTCAAAGTGATAACCCTAAAACGAGAAATCGTTAATTCTACTGCGTACTTAGTCTCTCCTGGGCAGGTGGGTCATGGAGTAATGGTTCTTCAACCCTTAAAAAGAGGGCGTAAATCTTTTTCCTGTTTGGATTCTAGATCATCCAAGCTTGTATCTGTGCATATGGTTGAGTGCTTGCATTGCATATGATTTGCTAATAACTTGTGTGATGTATGATATGTCTGGTTATTCACTGAGCTGTGGTTTCGCTCATACTCCAACAGTCTTTTCAGATTTACTTTACGACCCTGGTTAATCACTTCCAGGAATATGGCTCCGGTAAGAGCTTAGGAGCTGGAAGTCTATGGTTATATTTTGGTTTAATGGTTATGTACTATTAGAATAGATTATCTAGTTGTGTACTTCAGAAGGACTATTTGGTTTGTAATAGTTCTATAATGTTTATTCACTAAATTATTTCTTTCATGTATTTGTCATTTCTTATCAAGCAACTAAAAGATTCTGTTGTTTTGAAAACCTGTCATTCTCTAAAAGTAATCTAGTGATAGTATTCAAGTGTGACTTGTTTACTACTACTAGGGTACCCTTGGGGCATAACAGAATTTGGTTGGTATCAGAGCATGGTTGCTAGTATAAGAAAGATAAATATGTGAAAGAATTGCATTTAGTGAATGTAGTAAGTTTAGATTTAATTAGCACTCTCTAGCAATAGTTGGGTAGCCATGGGTAGAGTTATACTGCACAATTAGGAATAAAATATGTGTGATTATTATTAATCATGCAAATTTTGTTGTGTGCAGACTAATCCTGCTACATGTCATATTAGATGGGAGATTTTTAGTATGTAGGAAGAGGAGAAATTGATAGACTACAAGCACAGATTGCGAGTCCTGGTAGAGGACATGTATTTATGCGGGATTACTAAAACTTTAGAGGAGATTCTCAGCACCTAGAAGAGAGTACTACGGCCTTTGTTTAAAGGTTGGTTATTTCTGATGAAGCGGGCTTTTTCAGATAATGGATCAGCTATAAAGACGCTCTATAGATTTGAGAGACTAATAGTTCAGAAAGGAGGTGGCCTGGAGATTGATAATATAGCATTTATAGTCTCATTCAAATCTGTGAGACCAGAGCCTCCATATTTTAAAGTCTGGGTAGCTATTAGGAGAGGAGCAGTTTATGCTCATGATATTAGACAGGATCATACTCGGGTGAGAGGTGATGCAGCTTATGATGATGATCAGATGCTTGCACGGGTTAGCAGATGTAGCCATTCCAGACGCATCTTGATCAGGAAACCACCTATTATACCCGAGATAGCAGGTGAGTTCCAGCGGCCTACTTTTGTGCAGGATAGACTAGTACAGGAGTCAGTTCAGACTACTGTTCATAAAAGGAGTATAACTACAAAGTTGCTGGATGAAAAAGAGGGAAAGAGACGAAGGACTGAGGCAGAAAAGTATGTCTCATATTATAATTATGCCAGATGGATTGGGACAGCACATGGAGGGTGGATCGAGAGAGATATACCACCTAGTGCTGAGAGTGAGATGAGGCCTACACCCAGAGGTATTAGGGTGATGGATACATATCTGACTTTGGCGCTCCCGGGAGATAGAGACACGATGATTGAGATTTGTGACAACAGTCCAGAGGGAGAGGATGATTACCCTCATTTAGGTCCTCAGGAGAAGGGCAAGGGTAGTCTTTATCCCAGTCCTTGAGTCTGGTTTAGTATTATATGATATTGATGTATTATCTACTTATGATGACATGACAGGATGATATTGCTAGTGATGTGCCCTAGGCCATATGGATTCTTTATCATTTGTATGTTTGTTATCAAGTCATTTTAATTATCAAAGTTATTTTTGGCCTATTTACTTTGGTAATGTTATTCCTTGAATATTTAGTTATACCTTATGTCGTTAAAGTATGTGACTTTAATAGTAGAACCATAAGCTGAATTATAACTTTATTCTAAATTATCCCTAGTCACTCATTATGTGGAATGATGATGAATTAAGACTAGTATGATTGCTGTATGATGATCAAGTTTTACTGATCATGGATATGGGATATCAATTTAGCATATAGATACAAACAGGAGTGTATTGTATTGGATTGACCAACTATAAGAATACTGTATGGATCAATGCAATAAGTATTCTTATTTACAATGTTGTTTTAGTCCTTTGACCTATTGGGAATTAAAAAAAAAAAGATTTTCCGCTGCACGATTCAGATTTGGATCGAAAATCACCAACAGTGGTATCAGAGCCACTTGCGATTTCAATTAAATCGGTTCTCTAGACTGTATGTATGCGTGATACATGTACACGTTTGAAATCGTGTTAAAGATATGCATGTGATAATTTTATGCTTATTGAAATTGTTTCATTGGGATTTGATTTCGGATCTGTTCATGCTTGTAATGACATATAATTCGAAATTTTGAATTTCAATTTTATGCATGCTTATTACGAAACCCTTTTCTATTATTTTGTGTAATCGGATTACATCAAATCTGACAAATATATGTTGATAATATTTGAATGTTGGATCGTCTTATTCTGTTCAATTGTTGAAAAGGTTTTGGATGTAATATGATCGCATTAATTTTGAATATAATGTGATTGCATCAGAATCTAGGGTTTTTGACATGAGTAGCGAATCTCCTCGTTTTTGTTCGTTACAGAACAGATCCAATGTAATGTGATTACATTAGAATTTAGGGTTCTCAGCGTTAGACGAAATTGAATTTTTGTTTTGTTTTGTAATCGGATTACAAAAGTAAATAGATAATGTTCTTACCGTGCAGATCATATTTAATAGTTTTAAATCGGTTTTCAAATGTTTAGACTCCTGCAATTAGACGAACAGTGATCTACAATTTTAAAGGACGTTATGATTTGATTTATTTATCAAATTTGTTTACTACTCTCAACGAGAATATGATAGCATGATGGTTTCTTATATTTTATTTCTGCTATACATGAACAAACGCCTTAACAGTTTTGAACATAAATTTATGGATTCACATTGACAAAAATTTTTCTTACAACTCGAAAATTTATGGATTCTCATTGACCACCGCAAGGGGACGCTGTCCCCTTGACCCCTGCAAGGGGCGTTGCCCCTTGACCCCACAAGGGGACGCAGTCCCCTTAAACCCCTGCAATTTTTCGACTATTATGATAGTCAACATATGTTGAGTGGTTTTAAATTGTTTTAAGCCATATGTATAATTTTCATATATGTTGTGTTGAATGTATGGTGCATAGTATGGCCCTAAGACCTATGTGATTGGCAGGTTGCTTTCTTTTACATCTTGGGTTGTAATTTTATAAATACGGCCTGCGTGTCGTTTTGTTTTTGTTGTAATTTATATTCTACTAGTAGTAGTAGGTTTTGTTGTATCTTCTTTATCTTGTAATGAAGACATGAAGATGTAATGAAGATTTTTGAACCCATGATGATGGAGAAGTCAAAGCACCATGATGAAGATATGAGTTCTATCATTTTAAATCCATGCTTATGGATTCTCACCTTAGGTTTGGACCGTTGATCTTCATATTGGCTTATGAAGATTAACATAGATTAAGGCCATACTATGACACTTTCTCTTTTTCTTTATAAGCATGTTATAACCATATATGATGATATATGTGAATGTATGTGATACCACGTTTGCACATTTACATGCTTAGTATCCATTAAATATGATAAGATTTTAACATATTATTTTAAGTAAAATAAACCTTTACAAAATACTAAGTCATAAAATGCCTTCCATGTTTCGACACCTGTCAAGACTTAGATTGTCCAATTATAGGTTCTGCCAAAGCAGGGTACAAAAGACCATCCTAGTTAGACAGGAGTGAATAATAGTGTTATTTGCATGTCGTAATGGTTAGACTTAAATAGGCCATCAAAACGGTTTTGGGCCTGTGGCATTGAATGGGATTAATAGGCCAGTACATATAATGTCAATCCCGTAAACAAGAATTACATATGATGTAATTGGAAAGAGTTTCCTACCTAATTAACTGAATATTGAGTGTCATGCCATAGCTGACTCAATATTTAGTCGAATATGGATCTTCACCCACTAAATATGTTTTTAAAAGTAACTTCAAATTAATTTTGGAGGGTTTTAATTTGATAATATAGTGGAACTATGTAAGATGACTTGAATAAAGATTATTAACTCTGCATTCTTCTATATGTAGATCATGGCAACAAACAATGCATCTTTGCGTTCAATCATTGAAAAGGATAAACTAAATAATACAAACTTCCTTGATTGGCATCGAAACTTAAGAATTGTTCTTAACTACGAAAGGAAGTTGTATGTGATTGATGAGCCAATCCCAAATGAACCTACTGCTAATGCTCCAAGAGTTGAGAAAAATGCTTATAACAAGCATAAAGAGGATTTAATGGATGTGACTTGCATCATGCTTGCTAGCATGGAACCTAAGCTTCAGAAGCTGATGGAACACAAGTCGGCGTACGATATGATCGTACACTTTAAGGAAATGTTCCAAGAACAGGCAAGGCATGAAAGATTTACAGTCACACAGGAATTGAATTCTTGTAAGATGGCTCCAGGTAGCTCAGTGAGTGCACATGTACTCAAAATGAAGAGCTACATTGATAGACTTGAGAGACTCGGTTCTCCTATTAGTAGGGAGTTAGCCACGGATATGATCCTAGGCTCTTTACCTCCTAGCTATAATCAGTTTGTGATGAATTATAACATGCACAAAATGGATACGTCTATAATGGAGCTGCATGGGATGCTTAAGATTGCAGAACAGAACATTAAGACAAATAATAATGTTCTGATGGTTCAAGCGGGACAGGGAAGAAAAAAGGGGAATGGCAATGGCAAACGTAAGGGAAAGGGAAAAGCAAAAGGTCAGACCAATGCTAAAAGGCCCAAATCTCAGAAAAAGGCCAAGCCACCCAAAGAAGGGATTTGCTTTTTCTGCAATGAACCGGGTCATTGGAAAAGAAATTGCAAGCTATATTTGGAGGATCTGAAAAAGAAGAAGGGTAGTGAGACTACCACTTCAGGTATTTATGTCATACAAATCAATTTATCTACTTCTGCATCATGGGTATTAGATACTGGCTGTGGATCTCACATTTGTGCAAATGTGCAGGGTCTAAAGCAAAGTAGAAAGTTGACTAAAGGCGAAGTGGACTTACGCGTGGCAAATGGAGCAAAGGTTGCTGCACTAGCCATAGGAACTTTTGAATTGACTTTGCCTTCTGGACTTATTTTAATTTTAAATAATTGTTATTATGTGCCAGCTATGAGCTGCAACATTATTTCAGTTTCTTGTTTAGACAAGGATGGTTTTAAATTTATTATTGAGAATAATACAATTTCTATCCATCATAGAGACATCTTTTATGGTCTTGCTCATTTAGTGAATGGTCTCTATGTTCTGAACTTTGATGATTCTGATAATAAGTCCATCCATAACATTAATACCAAAAGATTCAAATCTAATAATTTGAATCCAACCTACTTCTGGCATTGTCGCTTGGGACACATTAATGAGAAACGCATATCTAAGCTTCATCAAGATGGACTTCTGAATTCATTTGACTTTGAATCATATGAATCATGTGAATCTTGTTTAATGGGTAAGATGACAAAAGCTCCTTTCACTGGACAAGGTGAGAGAGCCATTGACTTATTGGCCCTAATACATACAGATGTATGCGGACCATTAAGTTCACCTGCTAGAGGAGGTTATTTGTACTTCATTACTTTCACTGATGACTTCAGTAGGTATGGATATCTGTATCTCATGAAGCATAAATCTGAATCTTTTGAAAAGTTCAAGATGTTCAAAAATGAAGTGCAAAATCAACTTGGTAAAAATATTAAGGCCATTCGATCAGATCGAGGTGGTGAATATTTAAACCAAGAATTTTCTGACTATCTTAAGGATTGTGGGATAGTCTCACAATTGACTCCTCCAGGAACACCACAATGGAATGGCGTTTCTGAAAGGAGGAATCGTACCTTATTAGATATGGTTAGATCGATGATGAGTCAGACAGATCTTCCAATATCCTTTTGGGGATATGCCCTTGAAACTGCTGCGTTCATATTAAATAGAGTTCCATCAAAATCAGTTGAAAAGACACCATATGAATTATGGACTGGAAAACGTCCTAGCTTGTCTTTTCTAAAGATATGGGGCTGTGATGCTTATGTCAAACGTCAATTGTCTGACAAATTGGCACCCAAATCTGATAAATGTTTGTTTGTGGGATACCCAAAAGAAACAAAAGGATACTACTTCTACAACCGATCTGAGAACAAAGTGTTTGTTGCTCGTAACGGTCACTTCCTAGAAAGAGAATTTGTCTCTAAAGGAACTAGTGGGAGTAAAGTACAACTCGAAGAAGTTCGAGAACCACAAACAGACATAACACCTTTGATGGATATTCAATCAGACTCACAAAATGTTGTTGAGCCTGCACCACTAGCTGAAGGCCCGCGCAGATCTGGTAGGATTCGTCATGAGCCTTTGAGATATGGATTTCTAGTCACTGACGATCGTGATGTGATACTCATAGATCAAAGTGAGCCCATGTCATACCAGGAAGCGATAAAGGGCCCTGACTCTGAGAAATGGTTAGCAGCCATGAAAACGGAAATGCAATCCATGTATGATAATCAAGTTTGGACTTTGATTGATCCACCTGATGGTGTCAAAACCATTGGGTGTAAATGGGTTTTCAAAAAGAAAACTGACATGGATGGTAAAGTACATACATATAAAGCTCGACTAGTCGCAAAAGGTTTTAAACAAACTCATGGTATAGACTATGATGAAACCTTTTCACCTGTAGTCATGCTTAAATCTATTAGAATTCTCCTTGCTATAGCTGCGTATTATGACTACGAAATATGGCAAATGGATGTCAAAACAGCTTTTTGAATGGAAGCCTTCTCGAGGATGTGTACATGACACAACCTGAAGGTTTTGACATTCCAGGAAATTCACATAAAGTTTGCAAGCTTCAAAGGTCCATTTATGGATTGAAGCAAGCATCTCGGAGTTGGAATCTTCGTTTTGATGAAGCAATCAAACAGTTTGATTTCGTCAAGAATGAAGATGAACCTTGTGTTTACAAGAAAGTTAGTGGGAGCGCAATAGTTTTCTTGGTGCTTTATGTAGACGACATATTACTCATTGGAAACGATATTCCTACATTACAGACCGTAAAAACATGGTTAGGAAATTGTTTCTCAATGAAGGACTTAGGTGAAGCTGCCTATATTCTAGGCATCAAGATCTATAGAGATAGATCTAGAAAGATCATTAACCTGAGTCAAAGTGCATACATTGACAAAGTACTTAAAAGGTTTAGTATGGAAAACTCCAAAAGAGGATTCCTACCAATGTCACATGGAATCAAATTGAGTAAGACTCAATGTCCTGCTTCAAAGGAAGAGCGGGAGCGCATGAGTAGGATTCCATATGCCTCGGCTATTGGTTCCATCATGTATGCCATGTTATGCACTCGACCAGATGTCGCTTATGCATTAAGCATCACTAGTAGATATCAATCAGATCCAGGTGAGAGTCACTGGATAGCAGTCAAAAACATTCTAAAGTACTTACGAAGGACTAAGGATGTAGTTTTGACATATGGAGGACAAGAAGGCGATCTGGTTGTTAATGGTTACACGGATGCCAGTTTTCAGTCCGATTTAGATGATTACAGATCGCAATCTGGTTATGTGTTTTGTTTGAATGGAGGTGCTGTAAGCTGGAAAAGTTCCAAACAGGACACAGTCGCAGATTCTACAACAGAAGCTGAGTATATAGCAGCATCAGATGCAGCTAAGGAAGCAGTTTGGATCAAGAAGTTCATTACTTCTTTGGGAGTTGTTCCTAGTATTGCAGATCCTGTAGCCCTCTATTGTGACAACAATGGAGCCATTGCACAGGCTAAGGAACCAAGATCACATCAGCGATCCAAACACATACTCAGACGATACCATCTCATTCGAGAGATCGTCGATAGAGGAGATGTCAAGATATGCAGAGTACACACAGATGACAATGTTGATCCATTGACTAAGCCTCTTTCCCAGTCTAAGCATGATGGTCATACTTGTGCGTTAGGCATCAAATCTGTTGTTAGCCAGGCCTAGTGCAAGTGGGAGATTGCTAGTGATGTGCCCTAGGCCATATGGATTCTTTATCATTTGTATGTTTGTTATCAAGTCATTTTAATTATCAAAGTTATTTTTGGCCTATTTACTTTGGTAATGTTATTCCTTGAATATTTAGTTATACCTTATGTCGTTAAAGTATGTGACTTTAATAGTAGAACCATAAGCTGAATTATAACTTTATTCTAAATTATCCCTAGTCACTCATTATGTGGAATGATAATGAATTAAGACTAGTATGATTGCTGTATGATGATCAAGTTTTACTGATCATGGATATGGGATATCAATTCAGCACATAGATACAAACAGGAGTGTATTGTATTGGATTGACCAACTATAAGAATACTGTATGGATCAATGCAATAAGTATTCTTTTTACAATGTTGTTTTAGTCCTTTGACCTAATGGCACCATGGATTCCTATATAGCAGTTTTCATGTTTTGATTCATCTCTTCATCATCTTTAATCGGATGATTGTAAGAATAAACTTGGGCATGCAATATGTTATATAGAGGAATGTGAGTGTTAGTGAAGGGATTTGTTCATCTCATTAATTTGAGAGAGATATCTATCAGGCCTCTTGATGAGTAAGACTGAGAAATGCATGGCCATGCTCGAATGAATTGATAAAGAGTTATCAATATCATTTGTTTAAGTCAGTCAAACTCTAGATTCAAGAAATAAGTAATTAGACAATATAAGAGTGTTTTGATCCACACCTTATGTTTGATTATAAGATATCGTGTAACAAAAGGACTGAATGACTAACTGTTAGTAGGTAAAGTCGGATCATCGATCTTCACTAAAATTGGGTAGACATAATGTCTTGCTAGAGACCAATTATGTCTTGTAGTCCTAAAAATGTTTAAGAGCTACTACCAATTTTATGTGAACCTACAGGGTCACACACAAAGAATGAATAAGATGGATCTTCGATAATCGTATTGGGAATTGATTAATTATTTATTTGTCGATTTTAATTAGATTAAAATTAACAAATAAATAAATTCGATAATAAGGATATATATGTCTTTCTACATAAACCCTAATTTGTTCAGGGTAATTTGAAAAGACATAACCCTTATATATATCAGGGTAATTTAAAGAGACATAACCCTTATATATATCATATATATATTCTACTATTAATTTTTATTATCTGACGCTGGCCGTCATTTAGAAAGAAAATTCGTAACCTAGAAAGAGAGTGTGAGGGATTCCCAAAGGTCGAAATTTTTCGACGTGCTAGCACACACGAAGATCCAATTCATTCGCGTGGATACCGGTAGAGGGAGTTGTGTAATCTGCATCTCCTTGATCCCATCATCAAAAAAGGTACACGATTCCCTTTTCTTTCTGATTTAATTGGAAGCGCTTGGATCCGATTGGGAATTTAAAAAAAAAAAACGATTTTCCGCTACACGATTCAGATTTGGATCGAAAATTCCCAACAGATATCAGTAGACTTTTGATGATATGCATATGTATCTTTTGATGACTGTAGTAGAAAAACTAGGTTTAGTGTTAGTGCCATTTTTGATGTGTACATAATGCACTAACCATGTTAGAAGCTCGTATGTATTTTGGTTATGTATATATATGTGTCATATATATATAGGAATGACTTGGATGTCTTTGGTGAGGATGAATTATAATCTAATCTAAATAACATGTTTAATGCTAATAGAATGCTAGGAGGAAGAAATAAAAGTAGAAACGCCAGAATTTTTGGAAATCCACAATAAATGCTCCTGCAATACCCTAAAACCGATTAGAGGATGTTTTACAAAGTCTTCAACAACAAAATGTCTTGATTTTGCAAGCTTTCCAAAATATTCAAGTAACAAATGTAGCACCACCTGCTGGAGCACCAGCAATGACTCCACCAATTCCCAAAGGAAATGAAAGACATACTCCACCGGTTCAATTCCAGGAAAATAGACCAGTGAACTCAAATGAATCTACTGCAGAGGTGCAAGGACCGCCTCGATATGAATAAGAATTGCCACCACCACCACCACCCTTACGTCCTCAGAGGAATTTGTTGCCAAAATTCATTAAATGCAACAAATACTTTGAAAGAATACCAGGAAAGCCAAAAGAAGCCGAAGATTGGCTAGCTCAGATCGAACAATCCCTAGATGTTTTCCAAGTACCTGAAGCTTTGAAAGTATCTTATGGAACTTATCTATTAAGATTGAGAGCAAGAATATGGTGGAATTCAAAACAAAGAAGTTTGTCACAACCGATTACTTGGGAAGTATTCAGATGAGAATTTTTGAAGGAATATTTTCCAGGCAGTCTAAGAGCAAAATATAGTACTGACCTGATGAATTTGACACAAGGAACTAAGACGATTGATGAGTATGAACATGAGTTTAATCGGTTGTTACAGTTTGCTCTAGATACTTATCGAGACAGTGATGAGCTAAAGAGACAGACTTTCATGGCTGGATTAGAACCTCATTTTCAAAGAAGACTTGCTGAATTTGAAGTCGATAACTTTGTAGCTATGATAGAAAAAGCTCGAATCATTGAACGAGCAAGGAAGTATGAAATTGAGAGGTATGAGAAGAAAGGAACTATTTTCGGGAAGAGAATGTATGATGGTTCTATGGCAAGTTCTGTGCCCAAGAAGATTAAATTCTTCAAACCTTTCAATATGAATAAAGGAGGAGTAATTAGGAAGAATAATGTTACATGCTGGAAATGTAAGGGTTCTCATTATCCAATGGAACGAGGAAATCCCTCCTATTATGGTGAAATAGCCTATGGAACGGGGCATCCCTCCTTACTGTGGTGAAAAGCCACATTGAATAAGGAATAAGCCCCTGTATTGGTGAAATGCCTGCAGGAATGAGGAATTAACTCCTACGGTGGTAAAAAGCCCCTGGAACGAAGAAAACTCTCTTACTGTTGTGAAAATGCTTGTAGAACGAGAAAATCCCTTCTATTATGGTGAAATGGTCCCTTTGAACGAGGAATTATCCCCTAGTGTGTTAAAATGGCCCTAAGAATGAGTTCCCCATGATGTGGTGAAATTGCCCCTAGAACGAGAATTTCTTTCTAGTGTAGTAAAATAGCCTTTAGAACGAGGAATTCCCCCCTCCCTCCTTAGTATTGTAAAATGGCCCTTATAATAAGTAATTCCACCCTAGTATGGTAAATTGGCCCATAAAACAAGGATTTTGCCCTTAATATGGTAAAATAGCCCTCGAAACAAGAAATTTCCCCTTAGTATGGTAAAATTGCCCTTGAAACGAGGAATTTTCCCCTGGTATGGTAAAATGGTCCTGAGAACAAGGAATTTCCACCTAGTATGAGAAAATTAACCTCAAAATGAGGAATTTTCCCCTAGTTTGATAAAATGGCCCCAAGAACAAGAAATTTTTCTCGAGTATGGTAAAATGGGCCTTAAAATGAGGAATTCTCCCGCTAGTATAGTACAATGACCCTTAGAATGAGGAATTCCTCCCTAGTATGATAAAATGGCTCATAAAATGAGAAATCCCCCCTATTGTGGTATGATGACCCTTAGAACGAGGAATTCTCTCCTAATGTGGTAGACTGACCCTTAGAACAAGGAATCCCTTCTTAGAGTGGTAGAATAGCCCAAGGAATGAGGAATTCTTCCCTAGTGTGGTAAAATGGCCCATAGAACGAGGAATTTCTCCTTAATGTGATAAAATGACCCTCAAAATGACGAATTTCCCCCTAGAATAGTATTAATGGCTCGTAAAACGAGGAATTCTCCCCTAGTGTAATAAAATGACTCCTAAAACAAGAAATTTCCCCCTAGTATGTGTGTGTGTGTATATGATATGATATGATTATATATATAAGAAATTATATGATATACATACATAAATTGTAAAGACTCGACATACTCAATTCTCAAATTAAGCACACTAAGTCCCCAACCATGTATAACTCTTACGAATTATACGTAAGGTTATCTTAAAAGAAGGTGTTTATGTTGAATATTGCTATTCAATTTTAGGTTATGAAATCGTTTAGTTAGATTTTCAAATAACTAGATTTGGCAACGAAAAAATAAACTTTAATAAAAACATTTTTATATAAAAGCATTTCAAACTTCCACTATTACAAGTGGAAAAACTTTCACTTAAACACATCTTTACAAAAGCTTATTTACAAAACATGAGCACTAACAAGCCCTTAAAGAATATAACAAGTTTAAATCATAAATCCAGCTCTCACTAATACAAAACAAAAAGAAATAAAATAACTAAACTACATCCACGCTCCTACTCACTTCACTCATCCACAAATTCTCTCCGAATCATGACAGGCGCCCAAAACCCGAGTCAAGCATCATCACATCAACAACAACAACAACATCAACAGCCTCCACATCATCATCAAATCATCTCATTACTCATTTTCATCATCAACAATAACAACTTCATCAACAACCTATAAAAAGATAAACATAACAGAATGAGCTGGAGCACGGTATACAGTAACACAACACACAAGAGTGGCACACAAGCTTAACTAAATGGAATGCATTAATCCACAAGTTATTATCTTTCCATTAAAATAAACAATCAACAATGGAGCACTCCACACTCCGGAACAAGCCAATGGGAATTTGGGGGTCCTGAGTAACATCAGGTATCTATATCTCCTATATCTAACCGATAAAGAATATTAATAGCGTCATCTAGGGTTCACACTCCTTTATACACTCCACTTATCCCGGTCTATAACATCAATTAGTTCAACGGTCCCATTCCCGTGAGCTAAAACATATTATTTTCTCTCGAGCCTAAGTAAAGAATACACCGATATAGTTAACCCTATTAGCTATCCACTTAGCCTTAAAGATAAACCACCATTGCATCATGGATTTGAGTCATTACATCATGACAAAAGATTGGGCTAAGTGCCTAACTACTGTGCTATTGCATCATGACAAGGTTGTCGCTCCCCGGATCCAGATTCAACGACGTAAAGCACAACCAACACTCATCAATTATTAAGCCGTCTTTAAGTTCTTATATCCATTTAGAATGCCTATCCTATCAATCATCACGCAAGTTACTGCGTACCTTGAATATGAAATACAAACAGAGGTAGAAGCTATCTTAGAAGATAAATCAGAAATCGCCTTAGAAGATATGTTAGTTATCCACTTTCTGTTAAAGAAAAAACCCGTATAAGAAACTAAACTAAACTAAACGAATCATCCACTTTCTCAAACTTTTATTAAACCTATTTGATCAGACACTTATGTGGAACCCCACTATGGTTACGAATATCGCCCCGCCAAAATATGGACAGTTCTCCTTTGTCTGTTAAAGTAATTCTTTTCACTTTAATTATAGTTTCTTGTCACAAAACATAACATATATAAAGCACTCATACATAAAAGCATTCATATTTAAAGCAAATAAATATTTGAAATAACTTATTGCTCATGTTATTCAAAGATCGTCATAATTCATTCATCTAAGCTAATTATTAGCTATTAACCCATTTTAGCTTAACCTTAACCAAATTGATTAGAATTAGTTATTTAATTCATTATCTAAGTCAATTTGATTAAACTTAGACAATCTAATTCATTTTAGCTTAGAAAATTTCATTAAGCCAAGTTAGACTTAGATTAATTACTAATTCATTATATATCTAATATCTATGTCAGTTTGAGCTTACATTAACTTAAACTTAGCCAAATTCATCGAAGTTAAACAATCTAATCCATTTTAGTTCATTCAAGTTCATTTAATCAAGTTGAACCTAGGTTTGTTAACTAAGTTCATTTTATAACTAACTTCTAGATTTAATCTAATTATTTGTTAAATTTATAAATCTTATCAACTCATGTTTAATTACATCACTTAACTCACATACCACATCAAATATCACTTATTTTAACTTAAAAAGATTCATTTGCACTTAACAACAAACATTTAGAAAGCAAATACAAGTTTTGACTTTGTTTGAAAAATATATCAGCTGAAAAAAAAAAAAGTAAAATTTAAGCATTAATAATTTTCGAATTTATAAAAACTCAAAACATGAAAATTATAAATCTCTTTTTAAGCTTTCCAATGCAACTTGAATCAACTCAATCAAAGGTCGGATGAAAAAGTTATGATTAAAATACGACATAGTATTGCGTCAGTAAAAATACGAGTCACAGCCGTGACTTTTGGAAAGCTATCATAAAATGGTTTTTGAGCTAAGAATCACGACCATGATTTTTGAGTTTCAAAGTTTTTGACCAACCCGAGGTTACCAAGGAATGGATCACGATCGTGATTCATGAAAACTTCCCAAAATAGAGCTTTTTCTCTAAAAATCACACCCGTTAATCATGAAATTTATCCAACCTAAGCCTACCAAGGCTTGAATCACGCCCGTGATTCATGGTTTCCCATGAGTTACGAATTTTCTTGTTTTTCAAACTTCATTTTATCAAACTTTTACACATTCTACTTCAATCAAAACTTCATAAAAGCTATATACTACCCATATCAAGTCTAAACAACACTTCTATACTCATTCAACAACATCAAACAACTCCAACTACTTCAACGAAACTCAACTTCACTATTCATCATCTTCTTCATCACAACTCAACTCCCAACAACATTAATCCAACATATACATATATAAACAACAATCCCAACTTAGTTCAACATCAATTCATCAATTACAAAAAAAAACAAGAATCAAAACAACATAAAACAAATATACTTAGCTTTTAGGCAAGAACATGAAATTGAATTCTCCTTCTCTCTACTTCATTGTTAAGCCCACACTTAGGCCCAATCCATAAAAACAAAGAAAACACACACACACTAGGGTTTCCTCACTTTGATTGCGACACAGGTAACTCGCTTCTCTTTCCTCTCGTGTTTACTCTCAAAATTCTAGGGTTTCACACTCGATCAAATCACACACAAAAATCACAAAGGAAATCGATAAACTCACTATCTCTCTAAGATGTTAGTTCGCTATGCTAGATTTTGCTCACTGATGTGTTTATTTTGTATGCAAAGTTGAAGATGGAATTAGGGTTTGGCTGGATTCGAGTTCCAGGAGACTCCTAAGCCTTTGCTTGTTTACTGGGGTAAAGAATGGTCCCCTTTATGTTGTATTTTTGTATTTATATGTTCTCATGTGTATGAGTTGTTTGTTACAAATCACTCCCTCGTAACTACTTGTTCCCGTCCCGTATTCTGTTTAAACTACTATTTTAGTTACAGAATATAAAATCTACTGTATTCTTCCACATATATGATATGATGTGGTCTTCAAGTAACATAATCTTGTAAGTATGTAGGCTTCTTATGTGTTCTAGACCTTCGGGTCATAACATGTTGCTCCTTTGTTGAAAATCCACCTTGTCCTCAGGTGATAATCTAGAAAATCACGATGAAAATCCTGCCAATCGACCCATGAAGCCTCTTCTGTAGGAAGTATTCCCACTGAACCAAAACTTGTGAAACCTCCTTGCCCTGCCGTACACCCTTCTGGAATCTAAATGGCTAAAGGTTGAACAATAGGATATTGTCCACAGAATGTAAAGAAAGAGGCAACCTCAGTACAGGTTCTTCCTTCAGCCTTTTTAGAATGAAATATGAAAGACAATGTTATACGAGAAGTACTAGGAAGATCTAATTTATGCCACTGCTCCAATCTTCTTAGTACCATATAGGGGCCAAATATCGTCTAGACAGCTTATAAGATAGTCTGTTGGCAAGAGATGTTTGCCGATAAGGTTGAAGCTTGACATACACCCAATATCCAATGTCAAAAACTTTGTCAATCCTCTGCTTATCAGCTTGAAGTTTCATTTTCTACTGTGATTGCAGTAAATGAGATTTGAGTTGTCTTAATATCTTATCTCTAGTCTCAGTTCATGATCCACTCTTCATTAGAGCTGTCCCCTGTATATAAGAAGGGCACAGTAGGAGGTTCTCTACCATACAAGGCTTAAATGGTGTCATCTGAGCACTTGTATGGAAGCTAGTATTGAATGAGATTCTGCCAAGGTAGAAATTTCGGCCATTGCTTAGGATTATCCATAAAAGCAACCTGAGGTATTGTTCAAGACATCTGTTAAATACCTCAGTCTATCGTTCGTTTAGGGATGGTAAGCAGAGCTCATCTTCATAAGTAGTCCCACTGAGCTTGAACAATTCACCCCAAAATCTGCTTAGAAAAATTCTGTCTCGATCAAAAATAATGGTTTTGGGTATTCCCTGTAATTTGACCACCATTTCCACAAATAATTTGGCTACTGAAAAGGCTGTGAAATTAGCTGACAGACACCCAAAATGGCAGTACTTGGTTAACGATCAACCACCACCAGTACAACAGAATATCCATTTGAAATTGGTAGCCAATAATGAGTGCTGGAAATCCTCAAACATTTTGTGGAATAGGCAAAGGTTTGAAGCAACCCAGCATGTTGTCAAGTATTTTACTTGTTGACAAAATGACAGAGCTTCACAAATTTTTCAACATCCTTCCTCATTCCTTTCCAGTAAAATGAAGCATCGATTTCTTGACTATCTTCAGAATGCCCAAATGTCCCCCAATTGGAGATGAAGGAATTCCATTATTAATGATTAATAATGGAAGAATGGGAAGGAATATAAATTCTACTTCCAAAATATAAGAGACCTCTCGATGAGTAAGTGGTACAGGTCCCGCTATCCCTTGTTGGACGTCAGATAGCAATTTATGCCATTCTTTATTCTCTTGATACTCTATTTTAAGTAGTGTAATAAAGTCCAAAGAGATTAAAGACATAGCAAAACAGTGAGATTCATTGAAAAAACTCCTAGACAGTGCATCAGCCACCACATTCTGAGTTCCTGGCTTATAGATGATCTCATAATCATATCCAATAGTTGACCAAGTACTGCTGTTGTTCAGGAGTCTGAATGACTTGACTCAAAGCTCCTTTGAGACTCTTCTGATCTGTGCGAATGATAAAGTGGTTGCCTAATAAATATTGTCGCCATTTTTTAACTGCTTCCACAACAGTAACCAACTCCCTCACATAAGCACTCTGTTTTTGCATTCGTAAGGAAAATTTCTTACTGAAGAATGCAATTGGTTGCTTACCCTGATGCAAAACTGCACCCAATCCCAATCCTGAAGCATCAGTATCAACAATAAATTGTTATGAGAAACTAGGCAAAGCCAAAACTGGAGTTTGAGTCATAGCTTGCTTCAGCTTTTCAAATGCATGAGTAGCTGTATCATTCCACTCAAAAGCATGCTTTTTTAACAAATTTGTTAATGGAGCAGCTATGGTAGCATAGCCCCTAACAAATCTACGATAGTATCTTGTAAGGCCAAAAAATCCTCTCAACTGTTTCGGATTTACTGGTGTAGGCCAGTCTAATACAGCTTGTATTTTAGATGGATCAGGACTGACTCCTGTGGCATCCACAAAGTGTCCTAGATATTCAACTTTATCTTGAGCAAAGGAACATTTAGATTGCTTTAGATAAAATTGATTTTCTTGTAAACACTTCAAAGCAACTTCCAAATGCTGTCAATGGTCCTCTATTGTTCTGCTATAGATCAGGATATCATCGAAGAATACAATGATAAATTTTCGCAAATAGGGTCGAAAAAGTGTTCATGATCGCCTAAAACGTAATCGGTGCATTAGACAAGCCAAAAGGCATAACCACGAACTCATAATGTCCCTCATGAGTTTTGAATGCAGTTTTGTGAATATCTTCAGGTCGCATCCTTATTTGATGATATCCTGCCCTTAAATCCAACTTGGAAAATACTGTTGCCCCATAAAGTTCATCAAGCAATTCATCCACTGTTGGAATTGGAAATTTATCCAATACGGTTGCCTGATTTAGTGCTCTATAATCGACATAAAACCGCCAAGAACCATCCTTTTTTTTAACCAGTAAGACTAGAGAAGAGAAAGGACTTGTGCTTGGCTTATTACTCCAGAATGCAACATTTCCTCCACCAATTTCTCAATTTCCGCTTTCTGATAATGTGGATATCTGTATGGACGAACATTCACTGGTTCAGTCTCATTTTTAAGATGGATTCGATGTTGAACATCCCTTAATGGTGGCAGTGATGATGGAGCTTCAAAAACACCTTGAAATCTGCCCAATAATGATTTTAAATCATTACTGCTAGTGGTATCAATAGGTGAATCTTGCTTCTGAGCCATCAAACTAAACATACAAGCCACATTGTCGGATTGCACCAATTTGTGTAATTGGTGATGTTGAATCTTTTGTACATCTACTATAGAATCTCCTGTCAACTTCAAAGTTTTGCCATTATATCCAAACTCCATTCTCAAAGCAGCATAATCTACTGTGATAGGTCCCAAAGTAGTCAACCATTGAATACCCAATACCAATTCAGCCCCTTGAATCGGAAGAATATAGAAATCCACTGAAAAACACTCATTGTTCAAGCTTAATTTCACCTTCTAACACATAGCCTTACAAGTGAGACGTTCACCATTACCAATCATAACAGTAAATGAAGAGACAACAACCATTGGTAAATTTAATTGTTTGGCAACCTTTTCTTGCATGAAATTGTGTGTACTCCCAGAGTCAACAAGAATAGAAACAGATTTGGCCTTAATAATGCCTTTTAAACGGAGAGTTTTGGGTGCAAAAGCACCAGACAATGCATGAAAACTGATTTCGACATTCGAATCATGTTCTGTTTCTGTTATCTCAGATATCAGATCCTCTGTTACATCATCCTCATTATCTTCATGTATATCCGGTTGAACCAACATGAGAAACTTAGCTTTACAAATGTGATCTTTATTAAATTTTTCATCACAATTATAACAAAGCCCTTTCTCTTCGAATGGCCATTTAGATTGAGACAATTTTTTAAAGGGTAAGGTTTTTTTAGAATTTGGGTTGTTTTAGAAGAAGATGCTTCTGAATTGTTATGATAAGGTTTGTGAGGTTTAGAAGGAATAAAAGTGGACTGAATAGATTGTTTATAAGAATTTGAGAAATTTGTGGGAATGACATGGATGATTTGGATGTTAAAGATAGTAAACTGGTTAGTTTGATTCATGTAATTTTGCTAAACTCATTGCATCAAGAAGCTTATAGGTTTGGATGCTTGAACTTCCTGTTTTATTAAGGGTTTAAGACCCGAAATGAAACAACTTTGTAGAAATGGTTCTGAAAGGCCAGTTACTCTATTAGAAAGAGTTTCAAACTCATGTTGATATTGAGATACAGATCCAGTTTGCATTAATTTGCTGAGTTGCCCTTGGAAATCCTCAAAAAGAGAAGGACCAAAGCGCAATTCCAGTGCTTTAAGAAAAGCAGGCCAAGAGGTAAGCAATTTATTTCTATCTAGCCATTCATACCACTGTTCGGCTTCACCCTCCATTGCAAAAGCAGATAGTTCTAACCGTTCATTTTCAGGTATCTTATGAAAATTGAAAAAGCGATTCGCTTTAAAAATCCATGGTAATGGATTTTGACCTGAAAATTTTGGAAGCTCCAATTTGATGTTGGCAAGAAAGTTAACATGATTCATGAGAATGTTGATCTGAAGATGATGTCTCCATTCCCCCTGCTGCAGGTGGAGAATTGGACTGATTCAGCATTTGTAATCTGACATATCTTAACACTTCTTCCAAGTCTGCCCCCATCTTTTCTTGCTGTTTTTGTATTTGTTGTTGTAAAATATTGAAAGAGAATTCTGTATATTATTTTTAGGTTTACAATGAATCAAATATATACAAGTTGTCTAAAGGATAAAAAAGGCAACTAATAGCAAAATCTCCTAATTTAATGAGTCAAACATTTAATGGCTCATTAATGACTCATTTAATGGGTCAAACAATTTAATGGGTCAAAGACCCCTAATTTAGTATGATTCTATAATTACAATATTTAAAACACTAAAACCTATTAGCCATATTTTCCCACACTCCCCCTCAAGCTGGTGAATAGATATTTTCCATTCCCAGCTTGGATATAATATTTTCAAATGTTGCACCACTTAATCCTTTGGTTAACACATCAGCGAGCTGATCAGTTGTAGATACATAGGGTGTGCAAATCAATCCACTCTCCAATTTTTCCTTGATAAAATGTCTGTCAATTTCAATATGCTTTGTCCGATCATGTTGCACAGGATTGTGGGCAATGCTAATTGCAGACTTATTATCGCAATAAAGCCTCATTGGGCCCTCCAACTTGATTCTCATGTCTTCTAGAATGATCTTTAGCCAAAGTAACTCACATACACCTTGAGCCATTGCTCGAAATTCAGCTTCTGCACTAGACCTTGCTACTACATTTTGCTTCTTACTCCTCCATGTCACAAGATTCCCACCTAGAAACGTACAATATCCAGTGGTCGATCTTCTATCAATCAATGAGCCCGCATAATCAGCATCTGTGTAGGCTTCAAGTATTAGATTCTCACTTCTCCTAAAGAGAATTCCTCTTCCTGGTGTACCTTTAAGATATTGCAGCACTCTATGTGCTGCTTGAAGATGAATCTCTTTTGGATTGTGCATGAATTGACTAATCACACTCACAGCATAAGCTATATCTGGTCGTGTGTGGGATAGATAAATGAGCTTTCCTACCAACCGTTGATACATTCCTTTGTCTACCATAGCATCTTCCTCTGCTATTCCAAGCTTTACATTCGGATCTATTGGAGTACTCACCGGTTTGCATGCTGTTTTACCTGTCTCCTTGAGTAGATCAGTTACATACTTCTGTTGAGAGATAAAAATACCTTTCTTTGAATGTGCCACTTCAATTCCAAGAAAATATTTTAGCTTCCCAAGTGTCTTAATCTCAAATTCTTTTGCCAAGCACTCACTCAAAAAACGTCTTTCTTCGTCATCACTTCCTGTAACAATTATATCATCCACATAAACTAAGAGAATTGTGACTCCCCCTAAAGATGAGTGTTTGACGAACAGTGTATGATCTCCTTGACTTTGCTTATATCCTAATGTCACCATAACCTTGGCAAACCTGCCAAACCATGCTCGAGGAGATTGTTTAAGCCCATATAATGCCTTCTTTAACCTACACACTGTGTGATCAGTAACTCCTTTTTTATAACCTGGTGGGATCTCCATATATATCTCTTCCTCTAGATCTCCATGCAAGAAAGCATTTTTTACATCAAATTGTTGTAAATCCCATCCAAAGTTGGCTGCCAAAGACAATAGGACTCTAACAGTATTTAACTTTGCTAGGGGCAAACGTTTCTAGATAGTCCACTCCATATGTCTGAGTATACCCTTTGGCTACCAACCTCGCCTTGTATCTCTCTACTGAACCATCAGCTTTATACTTCACTGTATACACCCATTTACATCCCACAGGTGTCTTCCTTGCTGGTAACTCCACTAACTCCCATGTTTTGTTCTTTTCTAGTGCCTCCATTTCTTCATTCATAGCTTGTTTCCATTTTTCATTGGACAAAGCTTCAGATAGATTGGAAGGAATGACAACAGTTTCTAGGTTACTTAGAAAGGCTCTGTGTGATGGAGAAAAACGCTCAAAGGATAGGAAGTGTGCAAGGGGATATAAAGGTTTTTTAGTGCACTCTCTTGTACCCTTTCTTAATGCAATGGGCAAGTCTGTGTCACTATCACCCTTATGGGTCTCACCCTCTACCTCTGGTTCAGTTTCAATTTGTAGTATAGGTTCAGAAATCATTACCTCATCGGACTTTTGGACTTGCACAGATTTGGGGCAACCATCTTCTTCCTTGCATTCATCTTGCCTTCACCATATCTAACATCCTCGGGAATAGACTCGGTTTCAGGTTGAGTAGACCCAGAAGCTGTTGTTACAGGATCAGACATAAGTTCAGAGGAGACTATGACAGACTCAGGTAGCTCAGTTTGACCCGGGGTATGGTCACTAGTGGATGAAAAATCTAACATCAAGTCAAAACCCAAACCCCCGTCTTCTCTTACTAACTTCTCCCCCTGAAGATAGGGGTTTGGAAAGTAAGATTCACGTTCATTGAAGGTAACATCCCTAGAAACAAAGAGTTTTCGAGAAGATGGATGATAACACTTGTAACCTTTTTGGGTTGACGAATATCCCACAAATACGCACTTTATAGCTCTTGGATCCAGTTTCCCTCGGTTGTGACTGTGAACATGTACGAAGGATGTACACCCAAACACTCTAGGAACAAGATTATTTGTAGTATGTAGGTTAGGGTAAAAGGTTGACAATACATCCATTGGACTCTTAAACCCGAGGACTCTAGATGGCAATCTATTTATGAGATATGTTGCTGTAAGAACAGCTTCTCCCCAAAAAGTTTTAGGTACATGATTTTCAAATAACAATGCTCGAGTTTTTTCAAGGAGATCACCATTTTTCCTCTCTGCAACTCCATTTTGCTGTGGGGTATTCACACAAGATGACTCATGTATTATCCCTTCTTTTTGAAAATATGGACTTAGAATTTGATTGAAATAGTCCCTTGCATTATCAGACCTAACTCTCTTGATGGTCACTCCAAATTGATTTTTAATCATGGAACAAAAATTTGGGAAAACAATGCTGACATCAGATTTTTGTTTGAGAAGAAAAATCCAACAAACTCGAGTGCAATCATCAATAAAAGAAACAAACCATCGTGCCCCAGAGATATTGGTAACAGTAGATGGACCCCAAACATCACTATGAATTAAATAAAAAGGAATTGAACTTCTTTTATTGCTTGCTGGAAAAGGTACACGTTTGTGTTTGGCAAGTTCACATTTTTCACAATTGAAAGACTCAACATCTAGACTTTTAAACAAAGATGGAAACAAAAGTTTAATGACTTGAAATGATGGATGTCCGAGTCGGCGATGATGGAGCCAAATTTTCTCTTTATTGGATGACAAAGACTCGGAAACAAATGACACTGACTGTTTATCCTTGGTGATGGTTGGTTGACTTGATTCAAGAAAGTAGAGGCCACCTCTTTCTCTAGCATATCCAATCATCTTCCCCGTACCCTTTTCTTGAAATACACAATCATTATGATGGAAAACTACATTACATTGTAAGTCATGAGTAAGTTTTTGGACGGATATCAAATTGGTAGATAGCTTAGGGACATGAAGGACATTTTGCAAGGTTAACAATGGGTTAATTTGAACACTTCCAATTCCTGCAACAGTGGTCAAAGAACCATCTGCAGTGGCTATTTTCCTACTGCTTGGGCATGGGGAATAGGTGGTAAAGACATTTGGTGAGTGGGTCATATGATCGGTAGCTCCTGAATCCATAATCCAAGAGGTGGAAAAGGTAGCATCCGAAACATTTAATCCAATAGAAAGTGAAGACTCACCTGAATATGCTAAAGAACAAATTTCTGACATGTCGCTTAGCACAAATCAGAATAAAAAAAATTGAAACAACACCAGCAATTAAGGCTGGCTCTATAGCACCTATGAAAACAAAAATAGAGGAGAAATACCAGCAATTAAGGCTGGCTAGTCGTAGGTATAAGGATAAAAAGAAAACCACCAGCAATTAAGGCCGGTTGAAAAAGAAGGAACAAAGAAAAAGGTGGAAGCAGAAAATCAAAAGCACTCCAGGATGAATTGCTCTGATACCATGTTGTAAAATATTGAAAGAGAATTCTGTATATTATTTTTAGGTTTACAATGAATCAAATATATACAAGTTGTCTAAAGGATAAAAAAGGCAACTAATAGCAAAATCTCCTAATTTAATGAGTCAAACATTTAATGGCTCATTAATGACTCATTTAATGGGTCAAACAATTTAATGGGTCAAAGACCCCTAATTTAGTATGATTCTATAATTACAATATTTAAAACACTAAAACCTATTAGCCATATTTTCCCACATTTGTGATTATTGTTGTTACAGATCAGCAATCTTAGTATCATGATTGTGTAGTTCCTCCAACATGCGATTCCCACGAGTTCCTTCCACCATGATCGAAAGAAGAAAGTAAGAAGAAGATCAAGAACTCAACGGGAGCACCAAATGTTAAGCCCACACTTAGGCCCGATCCACAAAAACAAAGAAAACACACATACACTAGGGTTTCCTCACTTTGATCGTGACACAGGTAACTCACCTCTCTTTCCTCTCGTGTTTACTCTCAAAATTCTAGGGTTTCACACTTGATCAAATCACACACAAAAATCACAAAAGAAATCAATAAACTCACTATCTCTCTAAGATGTTAGTTCGTTGTGCTAGATTTTGCTCACTAATGTGTTTATTTTGTATGCGAGGTTGAAGATGGAATTAGGGTTTGGCTGGATTCGAGTTCCACCAGACTCCTAAGCCTTTGCTTGTTTATTGGGGTAAAGAATGGTTCCCTTTCTGTTGTATTTTTGTATTTATATGTTCTCATGTGTATGAGTTGTTTGTTACAAATCACTCCTTCGTAACTACTTGTTCCCGTCCCGTATTCTGTTTAAACTACTATTTTAGTTACAGAATATAAAATCTACTGTATTCTTCCACATATATGATATGATGTGGTCTTCAAGTAACATAATCTTGTAAGTATGTAGGCTTCTTATGTGTTCTAGAGCATCGGGTCATAACATTCATCTTCTTCTTCTCCTTGTTCTACTTGATTTCTCTTCTTGATATTGTTTAAAATTTGAGATTGAGAGGGAGAGATCAAAGAAAGAGAAAGGAAGAAAAGAAGAAAGAAAGAAAGAAAGAAACAGAGGAAACGAAAAATGAAAGGAAATGAAGAAGAGGGCAGGTGGGTAATTAAAAAGGAGAGGATAATTATAAAACTTAGGATATTTTAGAATTTAGGTATAGGTTTAGAACTATTATTAGATCAATATCTTTAGTTTTAGAAATATTTAGGAAATGATTTTAGAACCATTGGATTAGAAGTTAAGAACTTAATTTAGAAATTTATTTTGGATAAAAGATATTTAATTTAAGTTCGGGTTTAAGAACTAATATTTTTAGACAAGCAAATGAACTCAAATTTTACTTAGATTTAGGAATTAGTATTTTTGGTATAAATTGAATGTTTAGGAATCCTCTAAACATTTTTAGAACATGTTTAGGGATTTTAGAAAATTCAAATCTCAAAACCAGCTTAATTATTAGCTAATTAAATTAAGCCAACTTGTCTAATTAAATCCTATAA
Organism: Combretum micranthum; assembly: GCA_024138025.1. Taxonomy (NCBI): domain Eukaryota; kingdom Viridiplantae; phylum Streptophyta; class Magnoliopsida; order Myrtales; family Combretaceae; genus Combretum; species Combretum micranthum. The sequence continues at coordinate 738,474 of JAMXBD010000352.1, forward strand.
TTCATTTTTTTAATTTAAATCTATCTAAAACCAATTTCTATTTTAGATGAAGATTTGAGGTATTTCATAAATATAACCTATATAACATATATAATACAAATCCAACACATATTTTGTATAAAAAGCTTTTATAAATTACTATAACACATAATATATATTCTATATAGCACATATGAAAATTTAGAAATTTTATATATAAATCTAACATAAACATATACAAATTTAATATATTACTATAACACAAAAGAGCATCTATAAGTCTTAGATTTTGCTATAATACACCTATTAGATACATGTGAGAACATATACAAATATGTCATGTATTACACTAACATCTAAATTACATACTATACACATCATATAAGACATATAAACATATAATATTTTTCATGTTTTAAAACAAAATATACAATATACATGAGCAAATATATCATATATAACATTTAAAATATATTTATAGTTTACAAGTTTCACTTATAAAGACTTTACATGTTACTATAATGGACACATATATACCCCATATAACATATAAGAGCATATACAAATTTTATATATTACTATAAATTTAAAAATATCTATACATTATATATAACATAATAGAAGATTTATAAATTTTATATATTAATATAACAAATAAAGTATATACTATAACATAATTAAGATACACACACACACACACATATGATTGTGTATTTTATATTATAAAATATGATACATGATATATAAATAAATATATATCCCACCTAACATCCTATATAACTTATAAGAACATTTAGAAATTTTATGTATTGTTGTATCATCTAAAAATATATAAGAATTTAATATATTACTATAACATATAATCATATCTTGTATAAAATATATGAAAATTTAATAATTTTAATATTGCTATAACTTAAACATATTCAAATTTAATATATTACAATAACATTTTAAATATATATTCTTGATATAACATATAAGATATATATACTTATGACATGTCATTTTATCTTTTATGATGAATATATGATATACAAATATAATTATATCATGTATAGTGTATAAAATATATATCATATACAAATTTTATGTATAAAAATTTTACATATTAATATAACATAATATATATACATCTTATGTAACATATAGGAACATGTACAAAATTTATATAATACTCTAACATGTAAAATACATATATATACTATATATCTTATATAATATATAAGAGCATTTGCAAATTTTGTTTGTTTCTATAACATACATATCAAATACATGTATGGATATATGCAAATACATTTTATGTTACTATAACATCTAAATTGCATAATATACATAAACAAGCATGTCATGTACAACATGTAATGTATATATTAAATATGTATACTTCTCAAATTTCAAATTTTTTTATATTAATATAGAGTCTAATATATACCTTAATTTAATATATTATTGTAACATATAAGATATATATGTCTTAATTTAATATACTATTATAACATATAAAGTATTTATATTCAATATAGCTTATGGTATGTTTATTTATCTTATTGTTAAAACATATGATAGACATACACGAATATATGCTATATTATTGTAGCATCTAAATTATATATCACATTTGACATGTATATATCATATGTAACATATAATATAAACACATATTGTACAAATTTCAAATGTAAAGATTTTACATATTACTATAACATATAAATTTTATATATATCCTAAATAACATATAAGAACATACAAGTTTTTTGTATCAATATACCATATAATATATTCCCTAATTTAATATATTGCTATAGGATTAATATATATCATAATTTAATATATTACTAACATCTAAAACATTTACATCCAGTATAACATATAACATATATAAACATACAATGTTTTTATATTATATAAGAAAATAGACGATAGACATATAAGACTTAAAATAAATATATATACTATGCAAATTTCTTACATGAAATTTTAGCGTATTAATATAACATACAAAATATATACATCCCATATAACATATAAGAACACATACAAATTTTGTATATTGCTATAACATATAAAATATATATGATATATTATTTTAACTATATATCTTATATAACATACAAGTGCATTTATAAATATTTTATATTGCTTTAACATACCATTAAATACATATAAAATATAATCATATATAATATATAAAACACACACACATTATGATATGTTATTTTATGCTCTAAAATAAAATATAATATACATAATCAAATATGTCAAATATAAAAGTGGTTGTAAGATTGAGATTAATAGGGAAAAAGTGAGGTTACAGGAAAAAATTGATGCAAAGAAAAAACAAAAAAGTGAAAGACATATAAAAAAAATAAAAAGGTGAAAGAAGAGGAAAAAAATTCAAAAAAGAAAAGAAAAGGACAATCTTGATTGAAAGGAAGAGAAAAAAAAAAACATAGACATGTGTTTAAGATGTACAACAAGTTGTAAGTTAATATGATCAAAAGCTATAATTAAATCTCATGGTCTAAATCTTGACTGGACTAGTCCCGTCAAATTAACTGACGGGACTATAGAATCCCCTAGTTAGTTATTAATTAACATGAACCATTATCATGAATCAATGCAACCCAAATACATAAAACTCTTTAAGAAATTGATCAAAAGTTGAAACTATTAAAAAATTAAATGTCAAAAAAATTATTATTGCGACAATAGAGATCACACCCATTATTGTGTTTCATTTTAATCTTCTTCCTTATTTTAAGTACAGTATCCACATTATAGATTATATTATTGACAATCTATATCTACATAAATCATATACAAATATGATACAAATGGAAAAAAAAAAAAGATCGTTTCAAACAAATCTATATATAATATATATATATGTATATATTCATATTCTTAATACTAATGATGTGGCACTTAAGATCAATGCTACCAGAATAGGACTAGGTCGACCAGTTCGACCCATCCAATTGTAACAAGCCATAAAAGTGGGTCAATCCATGTATTTGGACCAGATTGATTCACTCAACACAAATTATTGGACTGAGACCCGACCAACACAGCTGAAAAAAAAAAAAAAAAAAAAAAAAAAAAAAAAAAAAAAAAAAAAAAAGAAACTTACTTAGATTTTTAATATATATTTATACTATATTATAAATTTATAAAACATAATCATTATATTATTTTTTTCTATTTTTAAGGAATATGTCTTTTATAGATTTAATAGTTAATTGATGGATTTGATCCAAATATAAACTTAACTAAGTGATGTCATATAGATTTGTTTTTCATAGTTAAAATGTGCCTTCATATTTTTATTTTTTTTATTAACTCAAATTCAACCCAAGATTGAACCTGGTTCAATCTTTTATTTCTAAACCCTTGGCATGTCTAATTGAAACCTTTTATCTAATTTGGTTCTAACAACACTGTTTAAGAGTGGATGACCTTTAAACCTAGAATTATCATTATTTATAGTTTTTTTAGTCACGGTTGTGACGTTTTGGTAACGAATGAAGAGTTACTAATATTCTTCAAATTTGCCAAAAGTAAATTCATAATTTAAAATTACAAATCTATTCACATTTTTATCAATAATTTTAGGAGGATATATATTTATCCAAAAACCATATTCTTACTTGGATGACAATCCAGCTGTTAGTTTGTAACTTCATGTATAGATAAAGAACCAAATTATATATTCTACATTCATTTGTAGATACATATTGTAATTTAACTCAAAACATTTGATCCGCTGGTGAACCCACGCATTTTGAGCACAATTACATGATTATATCGGGACCTACTTGGGTCAAATCACTTATCTACCATACCTATAACTTTTTCAACCTACAACCTATAACTTTTATACATAACCTACCATATCAATAACTTACCACACCTATAACTTTTTAAACAAACTTACAACTTTATACATGATCTAAAGATGGACCTTACATCTTCTCTATAAGTGACTTGACCCAAATCCTATCGTGATTTATATCCCTTCATCTTTACTATAATAATTACTATCAAGAAGCCTTTATTTTAAATATGATTTTATATTCTGTCGTCTACTTTGGAAAAACTTTTTGGCTATTAATTGCTGTTATTGAGTCCCATCATCACTTGATGTTACGACACTAAAAGAAAAATAAGATTTAGAAATAAAATTTTTGTCCCTCAATATAAATTTTTATCGCATTCTGTTTATAGAAATATAACTTGTTCTATCAGTTTTCCATAATAAAAAATCTGTCTCTAAAAATTAGTTTTCTTATAGTGAAACTTATAAATAATAAGAAAAAATAAAATAAAAAGAATTTAATTGCCACGCATAGATGCTTTAAAAGAAACATTGTCACTAAGAAATCAATAATTTATAAATGGAAAGAATGATCAAGATCAAATTGATCTACTAGTCATGACTCTTCTACACTTACCTATATCTATTAAGTCTCACTTATTTGTGCTAATCATAACCCCATTATATGAAAATGGGATATGCACTTGAAATGGATGTTCAAGTTATCATAAATTGATATATATTCAAGTTAGAGATGTATATCAAATTATGATATACATTTCTAAATTATTTGTAAATTGCAAATAAACTCCTAAACTTCGAAAACATATATTCATCTTACTATAATTTTTGAAAATTTATTTATAAAAAAAAAACCTGTTTTAAAAGTAGCAAAGATTTATAGATGTATATAAGAACTTTAGAGTTTAAAGGATCTATTTATGCTTAATAAATCTTTTTTAAAGGTGCATTTGCGTTTTAAACTTTAATCGTCAACTCAACCACATTGAAGAAATTCAACGGATGATATAATTTTAATATAATAACCCTTAGTATTCATCTATGATTTTATGAGCTAATGCATTAACATTGATATCTAAGCAGCACGAATCAAGTTCTATCCCTCCTTCTATTTTAATTAGATAATAAAAAATAAAAAATAAATCAAACACCCACACAGAAGAGAAAACGAATACAAAAGAAAAATTATGAAAATAAAAAATAAACCGCATTACAAAACATAGTATTCTCGAATTACGCACATTTTTCTTCCTTGTCCCCAACTTACAAAACATGTCAATTTAAGCAGCTAAAAAACAAATTAAAAGTTAGCAAAAAGGTAACTGGTTATTAAGCATTGACACAGCAGAATCCTTTGAATACAAATTTCTTTGTGAATGGAAACCGTGAGCATCATCGCGCATTCCCCCCACAGATATGTAAGGGATTTGTGCTGAAAGCCTGAAACAGCCTGCTTTGCATAACACACATTAAAATTAAAGTTCAAATATTGTTAAAGCACATTTTAATAAATTTAAAGATTCTTTTTATCACCAAAGTTAAAGTTTATGGGTGGTTTTCAATTTTTTGGGTCATCAGTCAATTTATCAAAATTCAGTAGGGCATTTGCAATATTTAAAAATTTTAAAATATATCCACACTCAGGTCAAATTTAAGGGAGGAGGAATTCATCTTTTAGCATCTATAACAACCCCAACACAACACTGAAACTAGTAGTAGTGTAGATAAGGTTGAAATTCTACCATTTTTCAATAAATCTAAAATCAAAAGTATTTATAACCCTTCTAAAATCAAAATTATTTGAAAATGATCAATTTAGTACTTAAAATTTAATTGATCAGCTTGGTACTAGAAAAATTTTGAAATTGATCAATTTAGTACTTGAAAGAACTTGATGGAAGTACTATTAGTATGCACAAAAAGTTCTTTTTTTTTGTATTAAATTTATCAATTTTGAAGTTTAGGTCTTCAATTGATTAATTTTAAATTTTAAATATCTAATTGTATATTTTATCAAAGTTTAGATACTATTTGTGACATTATACCTTTGATAGTTATTAGCATCTTATATACAAGTTACATAGGATGAAGTTACATGTAATGAATTACAAAACTATTCACATTGGATCAATAATATTAGGAATATATTTGTAACTATGCTAAAACTAAATTGTTACTTGAATGATATTCCAGCTCTCAGTTTGATATTGTATGTGTACGTAAAGAAACAGATTATATATTTTATAATCATCTGCAAATATCTCTATCAAGACTAGTAATAGAAAGTTGAAAATTCTCACGCCTTTACCATCTTCAAAATTACCAAAGTATCCTTTGATACCATATCAAAATCTATTGCAGCATTAGCATCTATTGAGGAACCCGAATTTAGCCCAAATATGCTGTTTCTATATAATAATCATTCTTCTTTATGAATAGCAATAAAGAAAAAAAGTGATGAGATATGAACTTATGACTATCTTACAAAAAAAAAAAAAAAATTACCCAAAGTATGCAGTTTCTATATAATAATCATTCTTCTTTATGAATAGCAATAAATAAAAAAAGTGATGAGATATGAACTTATGACTATCTTACAAAAAAAAAAAATTACCCAAAGTATGCAGTTTCTATATAATAATCATTCTTCTTTATGAATAGCAATAAAGAAAAAAAGTGATGAGATATGAACTTATGACTATCTTACAAAAAAAAAAAAAAATTACCCAAAGTATGCAGTTTCTATATAATAAATCACCCTAGAATTTACCAGAATTTACCCAATGCATGTATGTGTCTATGGAGCCACATCAAATTATATAGAAAAATTTTTATATTGCTTTTTACATACTCAATATTAAATCTCAAACCTTGTTTTGAGATACACCATAAAAGTGAGTGTGTCTAGGTGAGTAGGATATGAAAACTTACCATACCTATCTTGTAAGGTACAAGATACAATGTTTTATAATTCAATCCTATCATGTTGGGACACTCTTGAATCAAATCACACCCAGGACAAAAGACATTGACCTAGCACACATCTGATATATTTTTTTACCTAGAAACAAAATATATTGTCCTGGGATATTTTGCACCTAGAACAAAAATATACTACATCTAGAATAAAATACACTACCTAGGATATATCGACTTATACATAAATCACTATACAAAAAAAAAAAAAAAAAAAGAGCGACTTGACCTAAGAATTTCCATTATCATGTTCTACTTTGTATCCACCTTGTGCCATGTATCTTATAAAACTTAAATCATAATTTTCTCTTTCTTTTTCACTGTTTTTTTAGTTTGAAAAAACTAGATAAGGTTTGAGGAAACAAAAGTACAAAAGTTTTTTTCTTTTTGATTTTTAAATTCATTACAATATATATAATTTATGTAACATGTAAAACTATCTTATTTTTACATATTCATTATAAATAATCCATCAAAAGAAATTTAAAAAAAATAATATCACAAGTTCTATAATATGCAAAATTTGTTTGCCTTTAAAAGTTAAAATTTGTAACAAACACATGTAGAACTTGATTATGTGATTTCAACAAAATTTTAAACATTTGGTAGATTTTAAAATTAAAAACTTTGAATGCAATTCTACATCAATTAGTCTTTAAAGATAAATAATACTTTTATATAAAGTGCATACAATTATCAAAAAATGAAAAACAGAGTATCAATATTTATTTTTTATTTATATTATTTTATAATTTTTTAATAGAGTACAAATTTTAGAGTAAGTACAAAATAACTAAGAGCTTGTACCTTCTATATAATATAGTAAGAGTTATAGGATGAGTACAGTATATGAAGGTATCATACTCAGACCCTACTTATTAGAACAAATTTCATAAAACATATGCTCCTACCTTACCTATGAATGTCAATACTCACTCAAACCCTACCTGATCGAGCAAAACATGGTTGTATGAGCAGATATCATGTAGGAGAGAATTACCTACTTACCCCTAAAACCATGATAACTTCTATTATAAAACAAATATAATATTAGCAACTTTTTTATTTAATTTAACATATACATATATGATGCACTACTGCAATTTCATATTTATCCATTAAGCATTTTAATATATAACCCCTCAAACTATTGTTGCGTGTATAGATAAGTTTTATTACACCATTGTATAAATTTTTATACACTTATTGCAATTTGCAAGTGCATCATCTACTAATTTTTTTTATGAATAAATTCCCTCTGTATTTTAATTTACTAAAAGAAAAAAAAAAGAAAAAAGAAAGTTGGTGCTAGTAATTATAGGGGCCCAATTGTTGCATATCATTTGTTCAAACACAAATGAGTACCCTTTTGTCATTGAGACTAAAGGGGTATCTAACAGTGAAAAAAAGTAGGGTGGAGCAGGTGAACACTCGCTGGAATTTAACTCAAAGCTACTGCTCCTACAGTGATAAACCCACGTGTTTTGTGCACGATGATATTAAAAATGTGCCTTCGTCTTTATTATAATAATTACCATCAAGAAGCCTTTATTTCAGTGGCAAAAAAAATAATAATAATAATAATAATAAAGCCTTTATTTCAAATATTACATCTCTTGCTCTAGGCATAAAATAAAATAAAAAAAATAAACACCTTTCTCGCTACTTAATTACTATTATTAATCCCCATCATCACCTGATAATAAAACCTACTCAACAATCAAGGAAAAAAAGTAAATAAAAGAGCTAATTATATATTGACACATGGTACATAAATAAAAAGTAGGGAGATGCTTTAAGAGGGATATTTTCCCTAATGATTACAAAGAAGGGAAAACTCTTTACATATGGTAGATTTTTTTAAGTAAATGGCCAAGATCAAATCAATCAGATGTCTATAAATCTTATCTCCTTACTTCTATCTATCTGGTCCCAACCAACTACTATGGTGCATCAAATGTGGAAACAAGGGTAAGGTATCCGAGAAGACCCCGGGTGCAGATAAACTCACAAAATGTGCTATACTTTATTCTAACTTCAATATGCATTTACATATATATATATATATATATAATATATCTTATTCATGCTTTTTTTTTTAATTAAAAATTTTGAAATTTCAACAATATAGTTTGAGATATGTCAATATATTTTAAATTAGATAAGGTTTTGAAGTTTTATCAAGAAATTGAGGATATATACATAGGATTGTAAATGAGTTTGAGTTTTTAAAAGCTCAGACTTAGTTCGTTTAAAAATTACTAAGTTTGAGCTCAAACTGAACTTTTTATTAAGTTCAAGCCGAGTGTTTTATCGAATCTTAAATTCAAGTTCACTAAACCTGTGCCTTTAGCGAAACAAGCATTATTTCTAGCTTGAGCTCAGGCTAACCCAAACTTTTATCGAACTAGAAATTTAAACTCAAAATCAATTCGTTTAGATAACTCGTTTTCTATTTTTTTAACCTAAGTAAATATATAAGAGCAACTAAATATATATTACATATATATTATATTTAAATATAATATATCATAAACATAAAATTCACGACTTTGCTTACGAGATTGTTCACTAACCTGTTAATCTGTCTACTCATGAACTTATTTATGAGTCCAAACGATTTTGTTCATAAGTTTGGCGTGAGCTTAAATCAAAGCTCGAACTTAGCCTGTTTAGATAAATAATATTTATTTTAAGTTCAAACTTGGCTCATTTACTAATTTCACTCGAGTTCGTCTCATTTTCTAATCGAGTTTGAATAGCAGGTGAGTAGATGCATATTTTCAAAGGCATAAGAATGTGAAGTTAAATTATAAAAGTTTTGTTGAGAGACATATTTGTAATTGAAATTGCAAATACATATCCAATCATTTATCGGGTGTGGATATATCTTTCTAAATTCTAAATAGCAACTTCACCTCTTAAAATTTAAAAGATTTATGTTGTGAATAGTATCTAAATTTTGGAAAAATAAGCAATTAGGTACATGAATTTCCAAAATGATTATTTTAGTATCTGAAAATTAATCAATTTAGTATTTTAAAAAAAAATCGTATACGCTAATAGTACCTATGTGATATTGATTAGCATACACAAAAAAATTCTTTTAGGTATTAAATTGATTAAATTTAAGTATTTTATTAAAATTTAGGTACTAATGACGGAATTTAACCCTTTATCGAATATGCAAAAAGCTCTCAAATACTTGCTAGATCCCCAAGTTCATCGCTGAAAGAACCACAATTCAAGAGCTTTGGTGCTAATTTTGGATTATATGCATATTCTCAAAAGTTTTGAATAAATATATCTAGAGGTTTATTAAAACCAATCAGGATGTATTTGCAACCTTAAAAAAAAATAATTAATTCAACAACAAACAAAAAAAAAAAAAAAAGGAAAAACCGAAAGGAAATATTATAACAAAACAAAAACTAGAAAGAAGCCAAACGGAATGGTGCCAAAAACATTCACGCGGTGTAGGACATTGAATGCATACCGAAACCCCACGAAGAAGCTTACCACCCCAAAGAATCAAATTACATTTCAATAAGAAAAGACATGATTACTTTAAATATAAAACATCTTTATCATTTTTTTAAATGGTTCTTCATCCCATTGGTCCCAAGTCTAACTTTGTTGTTGACTTTATCATTACTTTAAAAAAAAAGGGCAATATTCCATTCGAAACACTTTGCAATATGCTTAACTCATTTTAAGTATCTTATCTTTATGTCCTTTTCAAACTCATTAATTAATAGCTCTTAAGGCATACAATTGGCTTGAAATAATTCCATATTTACAGCTTCATTTGAAATTAATTACTTATTTAAGATCAACATAAAAATAATTATCAATATATAATTATTAAATATATATATAAATATTATACGATATATCGTATATCGTGTATTGTAATTGTAATATTCACATGAATATCGTGTTTATAAAACGTGATTTACACGGAATAAAAACATTTATATCGCGATTACTAATCACGATACGTGATTTATAATAATCACGATATAGCAATAGTATATAAATATCATATCTTGTTTTATTCTTATAATTTATGTGTAAATTATCATATCTTGTTTTTAAAACAAGATTTTTCTATTATATATTAATAATTAATTTTATTAAATTTGTATATTAATAATATGTTTTCACGGTAACCTTACATGTAGGGAACTCCAATTGGGTTGACTATTCTACTAATAATTCTACCCCGATCATCACTCACATTTTAAAAAAATTATTGACCAAATGCCAATGGACAAATAGACTTTGAATATATGAAACTTTACATCCACGGAACATTAAGATTACATCCCAAAAACCACTATCTGTAAGTCTTTCATTGACCATTTCAACGGCTTTAGTTCATGATACGTGTGCAAAAATTAGATAGTCTTATTAATTTTAATCATGACAGATGATGCAATGAATCAAATTATAATCTAGTTATAGATGTGTAATATATAAAATTAAATATTGTAAAAAGTAAGGGGTTAATAACGTGGATGGTATCTAAATTTTGAAATTAATTATTTTAATACTCACATTTTAAAATTAATCAATTTAAATTTCGAAAACAACCTTTCGTGCACACTAATAGTGATTTTGTTATAAAAGTTTAAAAATTCTACATGGAAGGATATGTTAGTCAATTTAACAAAAGTACTATCGATATGTATGAAAAATTCTTTTAATACTGAATTGATTAATTTTAAAATTCAAATATCTAACTATATATTTTGCGAATGGCTCAGCTACCATTTAAGACATTAACCCTAAACTAAATATCTGCCCGGCTGCTTGCACATATCCTATTTTTTTAACCATATTTTGACAGTTCAATAGATATTTTAAAATTGTAGTAAACCAATATGGAATGTGGTGAAACACATGGCATATTTAAACAATCTAATAATTTCCCGACAAAGCATGCCAAGTAAAACTTTAGTATAGTTTTCTTGAAAAGTATTTTGTTTGCTGTTCATGCACTCAGGGCCAAAGTTTATCTGAATATGTAATATATATAAATGCCCCTTCCACTGCACAGATCTAAACACATGTGAACAAGCACAGTTCTATCATCTTTTGCTATTTGCTACATCTTCTGATAAGGATTCCAGTACTCTATAGATTGATATATATTATATATGCACAGGAATCATGGTTAGGTTCACACGTTGCAGAGCACTATTCTTGCTTTCAGTTTTGTTAGTTTCTATTACTTGTACCACAGCAGCTCCTGCTGGCTCTCTCATCACACACCTTCCTGGCTTCAAAGGCACTATCCCGTCTCAGCATCATGGCGGGTAATCGTCTTTGTTGAATTAGTGTTATATGATAAATATAGTGTTTTAGATTAGATAGTTGTAACGCTAGTCTTAACATGGTATTAGAGCAAAAGATGATAAGCTTGAAAACCTTAACAATTAGCTAGAAATCTATCTATGATATGCAGCACTAGCACACCATCCTTCATGCTGAGGAATTGGGTTCGGTTTCAGGTACGTGAGCATTGATGGGAAATATGAGAAGAAGAATCTCTACTACTACTTTGTTACATCTGAAAGGAACCCTTCCAAGGACCCTTTGGTGCTGTGGCTTAATGGCGGACCCGGCTGCTCCAGCTTTGATGGATTTGTATATGAACATGGTGCCATAATCTAGTTCTCTTTTATCAATTATGGGATTGGTTTGTTTCATTTAAGCAATGTTGATGATTTATTTGGTTATCTGTTCTAGGGCCTTTCAAATTTGTATCAGGAAAGGGGCCAGGAAGCATGCCTACACTTTACCCCAATCCCTATAGTTGGTCCAAGGTTATCACTCTTTCATGTGAACACAAAACATTCCAAGACACTTAACATGTGTTTCTACACATGATCTCCATAGAAGTTACAACCACATGAATTTCCTTAATCTTAAAACTGCGCTATGGTTTATTTATCTGTTCCCAAACATGCTCTTTTTGTTTCCTCCAGGTTTCCAACATTATGTATTTGGATTCACCTTGTGGAGTTGGTCTCTCTTACTCAGACGATTCAAGAAACTATATTACTGGAGACCTACAAACTGCTGCTGACACACACAATTTTCTTCTCAAGGTAATGAGAACACACACACACACACAAAAAAAAAAAAATAAAAGTCATTATGGAAGCTAAGATGGAAAATGGAAAAAGAGAATAGTTCGATTTCATACATATGTTGTCTTGTTGCATTCAGTGGTTCAAGCTCTATCCCGAGTTTCTCGCCAATCCATTCTACATAGCAGGAGAATCATATGGAGGAGTCTATGTTCCATCTCTTGCTTATGAAGTAGGGAAAGGTATGATAAATATTTGATTTAATTCTAAACAATTTTCGTTGGTTGGTTCAACTTCAAAACGCAAATGGTTCCCACAGGTATAAAGGATGGTCAAAAGCCGCACATCAATTTTAAGGTAACTCTTCTGGAAATCATGAGCCAAAACTTTTATGCAACTTAAAGTTGCCAAATCTTAGAAGAAGTCAAAAGGAAGACTTTCGGCATGCAGGGTTACATGATAGGAAATGGATTCACAGATGAAAAATTTGATGGCAATTCCCAAGTGCCATTTGCATATGGTATGGGCTTGATCTCAAATGCCATTTTTGAGGTAAATCCTATTAAAGGAAACACATGACAACATCGTAAGACTCCTAGATAAATAAGTAACTTCCTTTTACTAAATGGGGCTAAACTAAAGTATTGTTGCAGGCTTGTTTTACAACATGTAAGGGGATCTTCTATGATCCAACGAGCGAGAGTTGTGTGAAGAGCATTAGGAGAGCTGCTCAGGTTTGTCGGTTGATTTACAATAGTTATGTAAAATTAGCTAGAAATGGAACCTTCTCCTCTGTTTCTCTCAAATTTATTCAGCACTTGTTCTAGGCCGTTGCAGGAATAAATTTCTACAACATCCTTGAACCATGCTATCATGGTTCGACAAGCAAAAACCATAGCAGAACCACAAGGATGAAGATGCCTTTAAGCCTTCCTTTCCAAAAGGCTGTATACGGCAATGCTTGGGTATCAGCAACAGAGGAGACAGACCCATCTGCTGATTCAGAACAAGCATCATCTGGGGTCCCATGTATTGTGAGTGACTTACCTTGATCTTTAGCTATCCTACGATTTTCAAAATTTAAATTTTGAACTTAACGAAACACCATCTCCAAAGGTACACAAAACTGTTAAGTTTTGCAAGGTCCCTTTAAGTGCTTCTTGTCCATTAACCACACCATTTCGCCAAACAAACATGCTACACGATGTTTTATCCAGTCCAACTCCTTATGAGTATGTGAAGCAGACTCTTTTATCCAACCTAGTACCTTAAAACTATTACTCGACATATCTCACCTTTGTAATGTTTTTTCCCTCTAATTGCTTTTACTCTTCTGCTTATATGCCTACTGGCTAAGCATATCATAATCAATAACGCAATGCAGGATGTTGAAGCTGCAACTGCGTGGCTTAATAATGAAGCAGTTAGAGAAGCAATTCATGCAGAGAAGGTAATAAAACCAACCCTGCTGGCTTTTTAGTACTCCTTTTGATAGAGCCTAATATAATTCACTTTCTTATCAATATAATTTCTGCGTAATATTAGGCAAGTGTAGCTGGACCCTGGGTAATATGTGCAGACCGGTTGAACTATTCAGCCAGTATAGATAGTTTGATATCCTATCACATTAATCTGACTTCAGAGGGATACCGAGCATTGATCTACAGGTAATCTGTACTTCAATTGCACAAATATTGAATATATACCAATCATTGGTCTATAAGCATTGAGCAAGCAGTCAGCAAGCTGCAATGTATCAAGACTCTAGTTAATACATGTTGAAATAAAATGGCAGTGGAGATCATGATCTGGTCATACCCTTCACTGGAACTCAAGCATGGACCGAATCACTCGGATACAAGATCATTGATGAATGGAGATCTTGGAAGTCTGAAGACCAAGTTGCTGGGTAAATTTATTTTAGTTTATTATGTTCTTTTTTGGGAGTGAAAATCTTTGGTTTTGTATTTTAAGACTGCCTGTCATCCAAGCCACTGGTTCTGCTTCTTCAAGAAGTGAATTTATAGGCTGCATTAGTGTTAATATCATGTTTTCCTAATGAACAGGTTTCTCCAAGGATATGAGAAGAACTTCACATTTATTACAATCAAGGTTTGTGTATAGACACCCCTATTTGTGGTTCATCTAAAAATATTGAATCAGAGCATCCACCACCCTATTTCTGTGTCAGTTCTATATTTTGATTTTCAACCATGTTTTACTTTACAGGGTGCAGGACACATGGTACCGCAGTACAAGCCAAAAGAAGCACTGACGTTCTACAGCTCCTGGTTAGAAGGAAAAGCAATCTAACAGAATATAGTGAAGGTGCACTGGGAAAAGAAAGCTAAAACAATAAAGTTGCATAAGAGATTTAATTTGCCCTGGAATACAGGCAAACTGGAATTGTCATTAAAGAAAGAGACAGCAGTATGATTTGATGTTACCTTAATGGTTGGGTTAGCATTTTCAACCATCTAAGGACGAATAGAAGAAATGTGTACATAATGAAATAGGAATAATGTGATATATTTAAATAATGGTCAACATTGGTTTACATATACAGTGTGTTAACTAGGCTATAAACAAATATAAAAAAAATAAGATAGTTTAGATTCGAGCTTGACTTAAACTTAATATAACTTATAATTTGAGCTCCAACTCAAGACAAAGTGGTACTCAATTAGCTTGAATTTAATTTAAAAGATCGCTATTGCAATTATCTAGGGAAAAAAATTACATTATAATATTTTATCTCGTCTCAAGCCCAGTAGGCATGCGAGATAGTTGAGCTCAATATCATGAAGTTTGATATCAACTTAAAAAACTACTTATATTGATCAAGCTCAAACCCAATTAAACTATTGTTGAATCAAACTCAAATAAACATTCAGACCAACTCTAATAAGTTACAAATAGGTTTGTCTCATTTACATTCGTAAAATTGATGCCCTCTCTAGTTACTTCAAAAAGCATAAAGCTAAATCTGCCCACATAAATCTAGTTACTCTTTGTGACAAAAGATACAGCCTAAATGTTTTTTTTTTTTTTTTTCTAAGGGCCAGTTACTATCTATTACATTTTTAGGAGAGGGAAATCAAATTCAAGTCATTCTTGATGGAAGATTAATGTTCATGCTACTTAGCCATCAGAGCTTTGGAAATATTTTGAGTTTGCTTATGTGTCTTTAGTCAACTAAGAGACATTACATGGTTGAAATCTAGCGTCGAGGTTAACACTTTCCGTTTGAAGGATAACAGAGTTCTATAAGCGATACAAAAGAAAAGACAAGTTATGCAAGGGAAAAAGCCCATAGATACTACTCTTTGAAATGATGGTCACCATTTTTCTGTAGAACAATTTATCAGTCCAATACGTAAGGCTAGCCAAAAAGAATTGGCATGGCATCAAGTAATGTTACAATATATTTTGATACATATGCGATACAAATCAGATACACATAAAATCAGACAATCCAATAAGAAAACTACTTTAATCCCGTTTGTATTAGGCAATTACTTGTTAAAGGAAACTTAACCAAATATATATATTGCATGTGCGGTTGCTAAATGTAGGAAAAGAGAGTTTTTCTTATTATTTATTTAATTTAGCAAGGGCTCTTTGCGCGGTTAACTAATGTCTTGAAATAACTGGTATCTAAATATATTATACTTGCCATGCTACCATAAATACGCCACCTCTTTAGCTTATTTTTGCAATATTATAAAGTCTACTAAAGTTTCTGTCCCAGTAAAAACTTTTTTCATGATAAATATATGACACTGGTTGGTTAAAATGAGAATCCAGTAAAATCATTTCTTAGTGCCAAAGACTAACTTAAAAGATAGCTTTCGATTTAAAAAGCTTTCTGAAAAAACCCAACAATTTTCTCAATAATGACGTACAAAAGAAATCAAAACATAACAAAACAATGAAAATAAGAAACCATTTTCTAGAAAATATTATTCACAAAACAAAGCCCTTAAAACATTTTGCATTTTTTTCCCCTACAATTTGAAACCATTTTGGTATTGCACTCCTATATACTGAAATCACTACCAACGTTGTCAAACCCAACCTGTGATTGATCCAAACACGCTAAAGGATCAAGTGATTGATATAGAGACACTACGAGATCAAGGATCAATGGGTAAATTCTTATTGAACCATAGTTCAACAAGCCCATTCCAAAGGAAGGATCAAAATTAACCAGATCAAACCGGACAAATCAACTCAAATCCAACAGTAAAGCAACTAATCACTATTCTACTTGTACTTGAGACTTCCAAGTAGTCTCTCTTCGGGCAGATTCATTTTTGTAGGGAAGCAATTATGGCTATTTCTTCACTAAAAAAGATTTTTCAAAGTTTGCTATTGGTTTAATCTCTACAATCTCTCAAATACTATCACAGCAATCAACAGTGCAGGTACAGTGGTACTTATAAGGGGTGGCTGGTGACCAGTGATTTTGTTTACAATGGAAAACGTTTCTAGAATGCAAGAGAGACCATTTTTATCCATTCCCCAAAGGTCTTCTGTTGTGATCCAACAAAATCACCAATTGTGCACCATTACTCACTTCCAATTGTCACCTACTGCTAAAAGCCACTAGTATGTAAAATTATTATCACAGCAACCAATTATCACTGAAAATTCCCAAATATTTTTCCGCGATACAAACATACCAGCGTCATACATGGAATAGCTATCCATAATTGGAATAGCCATTTGCAATGGGACAAGAGACAAGACTTGATGTACGTGCAATCAAAGAGCAAAATCAGCCCCCCTGAATCACACTTCAGTTGTATAATTGGTGTTAGAGCATAACATCGGCAAATATCTTGTAACAGCAACCAGAAACAAGGTGTTCCCACAGCTTGAACCAATAGATTCATTGCTCGAGCTAATTATAGTAACAATAATAATAATAATAATAATAATATTAAGGAGTCCATAAAATTGCAAGTGGAATTATTTAAGCGGTACACATTATTTTTCATCAACATTCCGTCAACCGGATGAAGGAAAGTTTTACAACATAGTAGAAATTAAGCAAAATGACATTGTGACCTGCCAAGATAGATGGACGTAATTCGTCATTCTATCAGCAGCACCTATTCTTCCTCCTCCGCCTCTTCCAGCCACTTCACAAAGGGTTCTAATGCCTTGACAAATTTTGCCTGCATGAGAAAAGATTTTTCTATCAACATGCACGAAAAAAGTTTACTTAACAGTACTTTCCAAGAAGAAAAGGTATTTATTATTAGGTAATTACACCAGAAGAAATTTAACCAAAAAAATTGCACCAGAAGATCTCAATTTTTTGGGGTAAGTTTATTTAAGATCCCAACATTTTGAATGATTAAAAAGAGATCAACATTTGGGTAAGTTCATTTAAGGTCCTAACTTTTAAAAAAGTAGATCACTTTAAGGTTCCAAGGACACATGTCAACAGGAAATAATATTTAATTAAAATTTAGAAGACCCTTCTCCTGTTGACACGTGTTCTTGAGGGACCTAAATTGGCCCACTTGGAGGCCCAAATTAACTCACTTCTTCAAACATTAGAACCTTAAATAAACTTATCCTCAAACGTTTGGATCTCTTTTTAACCACTCAAAACGTTTAAACCTTAAATAAACTTACTCCTAAACGTTAGGACCTTATGATGCAATTCACCCTTTTACTATATGTATATACAATTGATGGTAATGTTAGTCCTTATAATGAAATTGGTCTATATTAACAAGGCCCTCTTAAAAGCTGCACCAAGCAAGATATTTCACAATCCAAAAATAAGTTAATTCTTAAACTGGGAAAATTATACTTGACTTATATAAATGGTGAGATTCTTAATTCCCCACCCCCCCCCACAAAAAAAAACAAAAACGGGAGGGAAAGAAAAAAAGAATGCAGATTGTATACCTGCCCTTTGCATTGGTTCCTTTGCTGTACCAGTGCAGAATGGTGTCTTCAGCAAGCACATCTTGCTCGTAAGAGACCTTATGATTTCAGGGAACAGTTTCATCAGCTTCACATCCTCGTAACACTGCACTTGAACTTTGTAAATGAGCTCCAACTCAAGTTTCCCATTTGTGCAAAAAGTGTTAAGCAATTCTGCCCATGCTTTCACTGCAACATAAATGAAACAAATTCCAGAATTGAACCAGCAAATTTCCTGTGCATATAAGCATTCAAAAAAACCTTATAACATTAGTTGACATCAAACAACTCTATTTTTCCCCTAATCTCCAACCAACTATTAGACATGGATGTGAAAGGACCCCCATGAATGCTTGGAAGCAACTAGGCACATTAGCAATGATTTTTCGTCTCCTTTTTTTCTCTTTTTTTTCAGTGGAGGGAGAGGGATTGAATATGAAGAACGTACAGGCCCCCAAAGTGTATAATTACAATTTATATATGTGCATGTGTGTCAAACTAAAAGCATTTACAAGCACTAAACTGAAGCATAGGGTTTGTCACACTTTTTTCTAACAATTGTTTATCAAAAAATAGATATGGATTAAAAATAGTTGGCAATTCTCATTAAAAGATCAAATAGATTCAATATATATAAAATGTAAATACAAATCGGACATATTTACACATATGTTTCAATACAGATACAGATACAATACAAATAAAAAACAGACCCCTAGTCAAAACAAAGTAGACCAACTTAGAAAATATCATCATGCAAGAAACCATGGTGAGAATATTTGAGTGCCCAAACGAAACGAGTTTCTCTCCCTCCAGTGACAATAAACCAGAACTGCAAATCCTATAGGCCATTTGATGATGATGAGGATGCAGTAGCTAAGAGCCCTTGAGTGATTCCTTGCCATGATTGATAAGGACACCATAAAGGGCTCGTGACCTTAGTCCAAGGAGTCACCCAAGGAGATATAAACAAAATTATATATGCTACAAAAAAACATATCTCAGAGGACATATGGCTCTAAAACATGTGCAGTCATGTATCAGGATTCAATTTATCAAACCACAAACAATGGGATAAGGCTTGGTTATACAACTTCACATATTGCACAAAAAGATAGCAAGCTGTCGTTCTAGTTTTATCATTTCAGCCTCCAAAATGTTCTCAAAGGTGCTGTTCTAACCTAGATCAATAATACATGTAAAGCCATAGTTCAGAAGATGTATAATGCAGTTCTCCTTCAATGATACTTAATATCAATTACAATTCATAAAATGTAAATGGATATGAACAACATGAAGAAAGGACTGTGCATACCTGGCGCAAAGCTGCATTTGCATTTTGCTGCTGATTCTTCCCAGACCACTGAACAGCATCCATTATAACATCCCAAAGCACTCGCACAACCTCAATGTCTGGTAAGTTGGCATCCTTAACATGCTGCTTCACAGTGTCAATTACTTCGGATGTATCAGTCGCCTCTGATATCTGAGTGGTAAGAACCGATTTCATTTCTTTCAATTTCACCTCAAAAATTTTCTTTTCATTGTATTCCACCAAGGCTCCAAGCCCTTCCTTCCTGAAAACATTATGCCAAAGTAAAAAACCAGTTGTAAATGTTTAATACTAAAATACTAGGATGTTTCAGGATTAAAAAATAACAATGAGAAAAAATCCAGAAAATTAAAAAAATATGCTAACAAGCAAACTTAAGGCTAAACTCCAAAATTCTTGATAGAAAATTTATCTAACCCAATTGTAAAAGTATGTTGAAAAGATCTAATGCATCAACCATATATCCAATTACAGACAGTTTTTCTCAGGTCGAATATCTTCAAGAGTAAATGGTGATAGGAACACTATGTTCACCAAGCAGTATAGTAGCAGACACACGCATATCAAATTCAGCATCAATTAACAGCGTGTCAAAGTGAGAATATTGTGCCAAGATCAATGCAACATGAAAATAATATGCCAAAATCTAACCTGAAATGCTGAGAAACCTTCTGCAGATCGCTTTGCCGATGGGAGAAAGTCCATAAGATTGTCCTCCACTTTCCCCCTCTTTAAAAGGGAAATTAAATCATCAAGGCTGTTATCAACCAAATATTCCTTGAAAAAATCTGTTATAAATGGAAGAACTAGCCCTTTTGCCACAAGCGTATCCTTGAGTAATGGTTGGAATACAGTCTCTGGCGGAAGCCCAGAAAGCTTCTGTGAGAATGCAAGTGCTGTGAAGATTGCCAGCTTCTTCCTTTCATTTTCCTCAAAAAATTCCAAGGACTGAAGGAACCTTCGCGAAACATTTTCTAGATTCTTGATGAGGAAGGGCCTCCTCCTCAAAATCTTTTGAATGTAAATTACAGATGGCAGAATAGTTTCACGTTTAGGTTCACAATCTACAATAGAATATGGGTGACGCTCCCCTTCATCAGGTTTTGTAGTCCCAGGTTGTGTACGTCCTCCTATGAAAACGACCTATCATGGAAATACAAGTTATATCTATATCAGGCTGAGCATACATTAAGAAGATTTTGCTAATAACTAGAGCATAAAAAATGATGAATACAAGAGTTATGAATTTATATACCTCAGAAAGAAATATAAAATTTCTAAAAAAATTGTTGGTTTAAAACTTCTGAAGGAATATAGATTATTTGAACTTATAATCAAGGTCATGAAACTGCATACACATGGCATGGCTAAGTCTAATCATAATTATATAAGCATAAAAACGGAATGCTTTCAAAAGAAATTATGTCATATCTATATAATTTAAAATCAGCATTCATCTTTCAAACATCAGTAGCATGCACAGATAGTCAACTTTGTTTGCGAAATTCCGAAAACGATGAGAAGACACATATTTATTCCCATTCTGAGATATAGCATCACAAAGCAGCAAACTGGTTCTCAAATTTGATCAAGCGAGCAACAACATATTGAAAATCGTGGAAAAAAGTAGCACAGTGGATTGAGTCCATCATGTAAAGCATTTTACATGAATTGCCGAGAAATCTTAGATCTAATGGTACGAGCACTTCCTATGTCTGAACTTGTCTTAACTATTCTTGTTTATTCACTGAACTAAAGGATAAAGAGAAACAGCAACAATAGCTTGCCTCAAAAAAGGTGTCCCCATATCGTGAGAAGTTGAGATCGGAAGATTCGATACTTTTAGCAACAAGTTCCTGTAAGAAGACAGCATTTGATGAGTTGTACTGGCTAGGAGATTCACATAACTGCACAACAAGATATGATTTATCTAGCTTTGAATACACATGTATCAATTACCAGATCACCAGCATTATCCACATAAATCTGGACCACTGCATCTGCAAAAGCTGCAGGGTCCAGCGGAGCTGCAATGTTCCGTTTGCGGGTCTTAATCCGCGTGCCACTGTTGAAATGAGTAATACAATGTCCATAAAAAATGTGTAAGTGTAGTAATAAAAGGTGAAATCTAGAAGGACGTTCCTTGCTTTTACTTAACTCATCAATCAATAAAGAGAGAGGGATAAATAAACCAATTGACAATTACATAAGACATGGTGACAAAGAACCATCTTCTTTCATATTTGTACACAATAATGAAAGAAGAAAATACTTCCCAACCAGAAGAATATCCAACATGACGTCCAATAGTACGAATAGATACTTTGTAGAACAATTTTTTTCAGTTCTTGATCACCCTCAGACAATGATTATCCAACAGAGACTGCCATCGCCTCTAATAAATTCCATTTACCATCTTATCATTATGTTACATGTATTTAGTTATGAAAACAACTAAAAAGAATTAATAACTCTTTTCTGCTGGAAATCAAAAACTTAATTAGCCAAACACTATAAGTTTCGACTTCTTTATTTACACATTCATGTTGCACACCTCCATTTCAGTGATGAGTAAATGAACTAAGGACTTAATTATCTCCACCACAGTATACATACACACAAAATTAATTCAAACCAACGATCCCGAAGTACACAACACCAAACACATATGAACAACAACAAAGAGTAAAGACTTACCCTAGAGAGGGTTTCTCCTTCGAGCTGCAAAAACAAAACAAAAATTTTAAATCAAACCCATAAAGACTCATCATTTAATGAACTGATCATGAAAAGGTGTATGCAAAGGAACAATCTTTCAATACTATACAACATCAAACAAAGATCTTCGTACAAATTTCATGATACAAAGAAAGTAGATTCCATAGCTTTCATGAAATTTAGCGTATGACAAATCAAACCAACAAATACCCAAGATCTAATTAGGCGATAAGATTCAAAAGGAGTATGAAAGAACAGATCTTTTGCACAAGAAATCAAAAGGGTACATCAACACGAATCATAAGAACATAAAAGATCAGATCTTTTTTTCTTTACATGTGAAGATAAAAGGAAACAGAAGAGAGAGAAGATAGATAGAGAGAGAGAGAGAGAGAGAGTAAAATACCTCATAAACCAAGATGGGTTTTCGAGTGAAGATCGATAGAAAGCTGAGAGAGAGAGAGAGTAGCTTTCGCTTTGTTTTTAGATTTATTTGGGGGTTATGATGTTTTGGGAGGCGATGGAATGAAAGAAGAAAGAAGATGAAGAAAAAGGAAAGGGAGGTATTAAATGAGAGAAATTTTTTTAATTAATATTAAATAGATAAACAAAAACGGAAAAGTTGGAATTATCTCGCACTTCCACGACCACCCTCCGTTCTCTAATGCCATCAGCTGGGCTTGGGCAATGGGGCAAAGTTTCACCACCATTTGATTTTCGGATTTTTACTTTATCAAATTTGTATTGATATCGATTTAATATCAATTTAATTGATAAGTTTAAGAGCAAAGTTTTAATTTTTTTTATCAATTTACATTGATTTAGTTTAAAAACGAAACCAAACCAACTGTCCAAACAGTCCCATATTTACTTGTTTTCTTTTCTCTTCTCTTTTTATTAATTAGGTTATAAATGAGTTGAATCGGCACCCTACATCATGAAGATTGAAGCTCGGTCAAAATTTTAACATTAGAGCTAGATCTAGTTTAAAATTTTATGTTTGAACTTGATTCAAAGTAGTTAACCTTTGTAAATTAATTGTGTAAAATGTAATAAAACTTGAGCCCACCTTGGCAAGTTACTTAAATGGCTTAGTTAAAAGCTACACATGAGCCAGCTATTTTCAAATTGAATTCAAATGAATATTGATTGGATTTTAACTAATTTATAATTAATTAAGTCATTTATACCCAATACAAAATCCTTTCATAGATTGAAGTTTCCATTCAAATATATAAAGGGCTAAATCTAAAGTATGATTTTTAAATCATGCAATGGCTTGGGCCCGAATCTTTAGACTAAGTGACAAGACTCGGGGAGTCAAGTCCATGAATTGATATAATTAAGGGATATTAGCGTGATAGACTTAGAGTAAAATCCGCTGAACCAATTAGTTTATCATCTCATATTTCTTAACATGGCTCATGCACTAAACAAGATTCACTTCGATTGTCGTTTATAAATGCAATTTAATAGATGACATTGATGATCAAGCATTATAAATCCCTAACTCGCTCCTTATTTGGGGGATCTAGAAATTGATAGAAACACTATTATGTTGTCAAATTTCTTTCTCCATATATCAAGTATTTATTTATCACTACTAGTAGAGTTTGATATTTGATAATCTCTCAACCTGTTACAGGTGCATTTGAGACAATAGTTAAGATTACATGCTCATTCTCCCTATTCCACTTCTCTCTTAATAATTTTTTAAGGCAACGTTTTATGTTGCTTCTCCTAAGTCTTGTATAGCACGGGACTTATGCAATGCACATGACTACTTTGCATCCATTTATAAGCTAAAGAATCATGCCATATAAGGAAATTAGTATTTAACCTGAAACAATTAATCAATTAGCTATAGCAACCTAAACCAATAAAGGAAACTAAAAAAATACTCAAATAATATCCTAATAAAGTAAACTAAAGAGCACCTTAATAGCATATCATTAAATGACTTTTTTCCTAATATAGACTCCAAAACAAATGACGAATTTGATGATTTTGTTCCCAAAACTTATTGAACTTTAATGACTTGAAATTTGCATGAACATTCATCTTACGCTTTATGAACTTGTTTACCATTATGCATCATTCCCTCTTTCTTTGATAAGATTCTTCCTCAAATCATGTACAAATCATGAATAACATAATCATTTTTTGCTCCAAATTGATATTCTCAAAATCCTTAGAAAATTTCCACAAAAGTCATTAAAATTCTTTTTGCAATTTTTTGTTTTTCTTTTTGTAATCAGTCCTTCTGAAAACTCGTAATTGGCTTTCCCCATTTAATGCAACTTGATTCCCATCATCAAGATTACCATGATCCTTGTCTCATGTAGCTAAGTTAACTATAGTGTATTCTTCTTGTTTCAGCTATAGCTCGTACTTGGCCTACTCATCAAATTGACACAAAATACTATAATTTTCCATGGTCATCTTAATGAAGAGATTTATATGACTCCACTTAAAGGTTGTGACAAAGATAAGCTGTATCAAGTTTGTTATCTTAAATAGACACTATATAGCCTCAAGCAAGCTCCATGACAATGGAACACTAAAATTTCTAATTTTCTTATAGCACAAAGTAAGCATGATCATCATTTATTTGTACAACATTCTTGTCACAAATTTGTTGTAATTGTATCATATTTTGATGACATGCTTACCATTGGGATACGAATAAATGAGCGATTGATTCCCCTTGCAGAAAGCTTTGGATGATATGTTTTACTCTTAAAAATTTAGGACTAGCAAGATTTTTTTCTTCTTGTGATTCAGATTTGTAAGTTCTCTGCTAGAACTTTAGTCAACAAATGCAAATCTATTATAGATGTATTGTTAAATTTTGGCTTGTCTATATCTAAACTTATTAAGAATCCTCTTCCCTTAAGAATCCTGCTTCTATAAGATGATTAGTTCCTTACTCTTTATCACCCACGAGCTTAGTATTTGTCTCCAGTATTGGCTTAGCCAATTTCTATTGCAACTAAGAACAATACATTAACATAGACTTTTCCATGTTCTAAAATATCTCAAGGAAATACCATCGCTTAAATTTTTTACTTATTTTCCAATTCACTTAGGTCTTTGGGATAATTTGATTATAGTCAAGTTGCATGTATTTTAGACCGTAAGTCTATTACAAGTCATTACGTAATGTTAGGATATGCCTTGGTTTCTTAATAAACTAAGAAGCAATCTACTACTCCTACTTCCATAGAGGCTAAGTAAAGGAGTGTGGCAACAATAATTAAAGAACTTATATAAGTTTCTTACATCTATCTTGAAACAATAAGTTAACTTTATGCATTACATCTAACCCTTGTTTACATGGATGCAAAAAGCATATTATCATAGACGTCCATTTTGTGCATGATCATGTTTAGACCCATTTTCTTTAGTCAATTCATGTCCAGACTTTAACTTGTTTGATTTCATGATAAAATCTATGATTGAGCAGCAACTTATAGGCATTAAGTTCTAGGTTGAATCTTAAAAAGGATTTAACTAGAGAGCAAAATGTGATAATATAAGAATATTTCATTAGATACATGTAATTATTATTAGATGTTAAGGGCCAACTCCTTACTACTAGAGTTAGTTAATATCAAGTGCTTTGTAAAAGATGTATAATTGGCAGATTTTAGCTTTTTCGCGGTGAATTCGTCTAACCTATAGAGCATTGATAAAATTAGGCTAGAGAACATAGATTTTTAACCTTAATGGAGATCCATGACTTGAAACTTGAATCCGAGTGACATATAAGCCATTTAAGGTTCCATGAAAACTAAAAACCGAATATGATGGATTTATGATGTATTTGGTAATGTTACATGGAAGATGAATAGATAGAAAGAAAGAT
Organism: Combretum micranthum; assembly: GCA_024138025.1. Classification (NCBI taxonomy): domain Eukaryota; kingdom Viridiplantae; phylum Streptophyta; class Magnoliopsida; order Myrtales; family Combretaceae; genus Combretum; species Combretum micranthum. The sequence continues at coordinate 765,230 of JAMXBD010000352.1, forward strand.
AAAAATGAGTAAAAAGTACATACATACATATATATATATATTATATATATATAGAGAGAGAGAGAGAGAGATGCAATTCAATTTTGTATTTAAGAAAATAGGGGGAAAATTTTAAGGAGATGAATATTTTTTGTGTTTTCCCTTGTTTGCTTGATTTTACAAAAAAGACATGAAGAAAAATGAAATTGGTATTTCATAAAGTTATGTTACTATATTTTAATGAAAATTGTTATAAGAAATAATTTTACAATTGTCAATCAATTTTTAGTCATTTCAATTTGAATTAAAGAGAAAAAAGAAATGGATTTTAAGTTGGAAACATTTTCACTCATTTTCACTCTTTACTTAATTTACTAATAGGTTAATGTCATGTGTGAATCTAAATTTTTCTTAGATGTACAATTAACAATCTGAACTTTAAAGTAGTTAATTTAATACCTACTACAACTGACCAAGTTAGCGGGACAATGTCATGGTTTACAACTTAACTTTAGACATTTTTGCAATTATACACCTCAAGTTTTAAATTATCTAATTATACACCTTATCAATGTTTAGTTGCCACCATGCACACTTCATTTTTTTTCGTCAACAATCATTATCTTTGTTATCACGATGAACGAATCATAATGTGAAATGTGTGATTTTTGATTTTATATTCCATACTAATACAATAAACAGTCTAGTCATCTTGCCAAATAATAAAAATATTCCTTATAGAGAAGAAGGAGACTATTGAGCTATAAGTAATTTTCTTTCATCCAATTTTCTCTTATCAAACTTTAACTAGTCAAAGGATGTTAGTGTTATTACCTAAAACACCTATGCCCATAGAACACAATTTAAAGAATAATAAAAAAAATAAAAAAAACCACAGATTTTGCTACACACAAGAGGATTCCTTGCATATATTACTTGTACCCACAATACTGTTTTACATGAGGACAAATGCTCTAACTTGAAACTTGCAAATGGATTGTATTTTGTCAAAGAAATTGAGGAATATATTTGTCACTTTTATGTGCAAAGTTACTGAAAAAGTTGTTATGTAATCTTAAAAGAAGGAAGAAAAAATCTTTTCTTGTTTTAAGGTTAGGGTCTTATAGAGAAATGGAAAAAAGAAGAAGGTGAAAAAAGAAGTGGAGATGTGATGTTTATGTCTAATTTGTGTATTGCTATTTTTTTTTCCAAGTTTATATTGCTGAGTTAGAATATTTTTATAATTTGGCAAGATAAATAGGCAGTTTATTATATTAATATAAAATAAAAAATTACATGTGTTACATTTTGATTTGCTTGTTGTGATGATAAAGATAATGGTTATTGACAAAAAGAAATAAGTTGTAAATTATGATAACCAAACATCTAATTAGGTGTATAATTTGATAATTTAAAACTTAAGGTGTATAATTGCAAAAATGTGTAAAATGAAGGTGTTTTTTTTTTTTTTTTTGACAAATCTAAAGTGAAGATATAAACCACAACATTATCTCCAAAGGTACCTCTGTTTGTGGAGGTGACATTTAAATGAATAGGGAAATGACACATGTCAAATAACCAATAAAAAAACTAGTAAATTAGATTATTAAGCAGGCAAATTAAATTAACACATACATTGAAGTTGCTAGGAGTTAATATGTTTACATAACTATTTAATTAGACAGTGTCTTTATTAATCTACCCCTTATTTGTCTAATTTTTTAGTTTTTCTATTAGCTACTTGAAATGTATCACTCTCCCATTTATTAAGAGTGTCGATTTAGCAAACATTGTTAATTATGTAAATTGATAGTACTAATTAAGATAAAAAATTTGATTAGATATTAAATTAAATTATTAAAAATTCTGGTAATACAAAACATAACATTAACTCTATACTAAATTGATAGTTAGTTGTACATTTGGAAAAGCTCAGGTATAAAAGATGACATTAACCTAACACTAAATATAACATTTCTTTCCATTTCCACTCATTTGCTCCCATCAATGGCCGTGCAACTTTATTTTGAAACTTCTCTTTAAAAAAAAAAAAAATCTAATTATCCCTTTAGATATTTTATAAGCAATGTCAAACTTTTGTTATTATTGATTGTGACCCTCCAACTTTATTTATATCGAGGACTAGTTTATAATCGAATTGGTTCCAACAGTTAAGCCAATCCAATTTTGATTACAACAATTATCACTGATTTTGCCCAGAAAGGCATCTTTCCTAATTTAGTGAATTTTAGAAAAGGGTAAGCACATTACTAACATCATTCGGATGATTAGTTAATAATTTAGTATCACTTTAGAAACATCAAGTGATTTTGGACGGGAATCCAAGAAAGGTTGGTGCAATAAAAAAATTCCTAATTTGCTCTTAATGTGGTTTAGAATTTGCTAATGCTATAATAAAAATTTTATATTGTTGGCAAGGTTGGTCAATACCCAAGAGAAACTAACCAATAGATTTTGTGAATGATTGACATCTAACAATTCTCTCTCTCTCTCGCTTTTCATTTTTTTTCATGCCCAATTGCTAGCTAGATCGGGATTCATAAAGTAAAGGCTACATGATATTAAAACTGTGTCATATTCTTGTTATGAATATTCCATTGTGCTATTTAGATCAGTAGTATTAGTTTTCGCAGCTATTTTATTCAATTTTTGTTGGAGTGATTTCCTTGAATATGATATTTAGACTCTGCTCAAAAGCAAATATATTACTTGATCTCTACATTTATTAGCACTGTTATCACCATATCACTCCAATATCTACACACAACTAAATCATTGTCAGTATTTATATATCTATACTATCATAATTATAATCCCATCGCCACCACAATTAAAGAACCAAATCGAACCAAACCGTTTCACATTTTCTATATCTATATTATTTATGCAAGAACATATACTTTAGTGTCTTTTCTACTATTTCCATAAATAACCTTAAAATAAAATCTTTCTTTTTTTTAATTGCCAAAACTTAAAAAGTTAATATTTATATCATCGAAACATTTTAGTAATTTAAGCTCAGAGATAACTTCCGTTACCCACTATTCCCACTTTCTTTTTTTTTATTCTTTCTACTCACTCTTTTGTTCAAAATAATAACTAATTCTTCAAAATATAACTGCTCCATCTTTTATGGTAAAATTACTTTTTTCTTTTAATTTTTAATGATAAAAGATTTAAAAAATTTTTACTTTGCTTTAATTTTTTTTAATTAAATTTGTACACATAATGCGGGTGCAGATATGCAAATGTAACAGTGTGTTTTCCCGAGGATAATGTTTGGGCTTGAAACCAACGGAGAAGGTGTGTGGGTGAGGCTGATAATAGGAGAAGGTCTATAGGAGTGGGCTGCTAAATTAAGAAGCAGATTGAAGAAAGTCCAAGCCCAATCCGCGCCCGAACAACTGCTGATTTGTCGCCGTATGCACCTGAATATATAATCTTATATTCAAATATACATAGCAATTAGCATGCTGTAGATTGTTTAAATATTTTTCGTTCCGTTATAATGAAATGACTTGGAGAGTTAAATATATATATTTATTGTATTCACACAAAATCAATGAAATTTTTTTTTAAAAGACAATTATTCCAATTATTCCCGAAATTGCTTTACATTCTAAATCATTTATACTTTGTATTTTCAAATATTTGAAAAATGTGCTTTTTTATTTTATCCTTATACGATGTGCTCTCTCTCTCTCTTTCTCTCTCTTCTCCCTTCCCTAGGTTTCCTTCTTTAAGAAAATATAAGGACAGCGATCATCACATTTTAGCCATCTACCTTAACTCTAATTATTGTTACTGCAATTTTGATCATATGACTCTTCAAGAAGATGGCATTTTGCTTAAGATATAATGTTTACAACCGATTCTCCATTGACAAAGAGAATGTTTTGATTCAGATCTAAAGGTTTACAGTCAATTATCCACCGACGAATAAAAGTCACATTGAGCCACTTTTAAATTTAGTTTTTTTTTTCTTCCATTTTTTTTGTTTTTCATTTGTTTGTCATCCCATTATGAGGTATTTCCCAACTAAGAGTGTTGGATTATTGCAACCTATTTTTATCTAAAAAATAGATGCATTTTTCATATTGATCTTTGGGTCTCCATTTATTTTTCATCTATTTTGTCAATGCTACATGCACTTGTATTCAATATATTTTAATTAATAAAATTCTGTTCTAGCGAAAAAAAGAAAGAAAGAAAGAAAGAAAAATGATCCTTACATGATGATTTTAGCCTTGTTTAAATATATTTTCTTTTTCAATTTTAGTATCTTTAAAGCATGTTTTTCAAAATTTTTGGTTTGCATGCTCAATCTTAAATACAAAATAGCTATGTACACAAAAAGAAAATTTAAGTAAACATAATTATAATTTTTTCAAAAAAAGTTACAAATAAAAAATTGGACAACATGTAGATTGGTAATGGAGTAAATAACTAAAATAAGTGTACAATCAGGACAAATAGAAAAAAAAATTATATATATAATTCTTTTTCGGTAGTGAGAAAAGTTATTTGTTGCTGAAATCATTCATATATATGAATAATCCTCCTATAAATTTACAACACATAGGACAACATAAGACCCATATAAAACTCCATTTTTCCTTTTTTCTTCTGTCAAGTTTAATTTTATTTAGTTGATCTAGTTCAAAGAAACTATAATCTGGAGGAGTAATTTAAGGAAAGAAAGAGGTTAACCCATCAATTGAAATAATACATTTTATTCCTAAAGAATAAGTATCAAATCTACTATTTAATTTACATTTCTCTTGACAAGTGTAATTAAAATTTCCCTTCCCTCAACCCTAATATCCTTTATTAGGGTTTATACTCTAATGCAAGTAATTGGTTTAGACTATAGGGTCTTAAAAATTTCAGCAGGAGCCCATCTCAATCGTCATATGACCCATTTATTTGTTATTACAAGTTGTACTTCTTCCCGCACACCCTATATTCACATATAGCTAGATTTGATGTTGCTGGATAATCCGCTCCTATTTTGCAGCCATAACCTTAAAGTCAGGATGGCCAATTCATATTGACTTTCATTTGCATGGTAAAATGATTCCATTCGAAGGAAAAAGATTTATTATATATTATATGCCACGTGTATATACAAATACAAAGATGATAATTTTTGTTTGGACTATCTGATTTTTTTCTATATTTGAATCCAATTTGTATCTATATCTTCTTTGTATTTAACATGTTTGATCTATTTATGAGTAAAAATATTTATTTTTATCTATATCTTTTTTTTAATAAAAGATCTGTTTGAAAATAATAAAAAAAAATGACAAAATGATTAGAAACTCACAAACTAAACATAAGATAATATCTATCTAGACTTTTAATCATGTAGATGTAATCATACTCAAAGGATAAGAATGTTGATAAAGATCGTGTAAAAACTTTTAAAATAAATATAGCAATTTGAATATTAACTATTTAGTGTTTCGATCATGACCGGATATGATATGAGTCGTTGGACAATAATAAAATTAATTCTGTCAAAATTAATGATGGGATCGTAAAACTTCCTATACTTAGATATAGTTATTTGTTGCTACAGTCCTAATAACACGAGGGTGAGACTTATAAATTTCCAGGAGGCTAATGTGGAAGCCTAGAGTGAAACTAATACATAAAATAAGAAAATAGTCAAAAAGAAGTTGGGACAGGTGTACGGGACAATATTGATTTAAAAAGGAAGAGGGCCACTTGCCATTAAGAAAAATTATAATAGAGAGACGGTATCTTTAATTTAAGTGCAAATAGAGAATGTAAATTTTGAAGTAGTAGAAACTACAGAAGCTGAGAGTAATCTTAACCTACACTGTCGTAATTAATAGTAATCAGGAAAATTATATTGGAAGGCATGAATATTTTGCTTAAGTTTAAATGAAATGTTAATATTTTGAATAATTTACAAAAAGGGTTAAAGGGTGAACAATTTAAATGGTTGAGCAAAACATTAAAGTGGATGACAAATTGGTATAAAATAAGGATATTTTGTTTGTATTATTTTATATAACGTTAATAATTTTTTTTAATAATTTAAAACTTTGATCCGTTATTTGACCTATTTTATAAAATGTTGATATCTTTTTTTAACTACATACTAATATTTTATTTGGACTAACTTAATTACATACTAATAACTTATCGGTAACGTTTGATTCATTGGAATCGAATAACACTGAAAAAGAATAGTAATTTTCTTTTTGTTTATTAAGGGTACTTTTAGGAAAAAAAAAGATGTTGATAAGGAATAATAGTTTCTCCAGGGAAAAAAAGAAATAGAAGTTTCTTATCTTTTTCATGTTACATAAAATAAAAAATTCTTCATATAGAATTTTCTATAAATCAATTGAGAGAATACCTATTTTGCAGTAATAAAATTAAAATACTAATTTCACTCTTATCCGCCAAACACAATGATACTGGATAGGACTAACTCGATAAAACATATTTTAATAGCTATGGTATGAATCGCGCATCTTTGATTTCCAGCGAACATCTGGGCTTATATCCACCTACAAATTTTCATGTCCATAACACGCCAACTAAAACAAGTGGACTTAACGAGGAGGATAAAGTTGACTGAAACCTAGAACTCTTACTAGGTTTGGCGTGATGTGGGAAGGATAGCCACTTAGCTTATTTAAAAGCGATACCCTGACTGATAAGGCATCTGAGAATTCCATAGTTTGACATTAATTACACTACATGTCGATTCAATTACCATATGATAAAGTTGGGTGTTAAACCATTAACTTTTTGTACCAAATCCACAATTTGATGGCAAAGTTTGATTGCTTGATGTAAGAGAGACGGAGAGAGCAAACAAGAAAAAGAAGGAAACGCCTTTTTGTTTCATTATCTTGGTGTTATTTTTAAAATAATGTTGATAAAAAGACTGATACCTGACAGTTTTTTTTTAAATAAACTAACTAAATTAAACTGATCACAATATAATATAAATAAATTATAAATGCTGATATGATACATATATAATACCAATTAAAATCTAACAATCCAAACTCATTTTCTACTCTAGCAACATGGAGTTATTGAGGCAAACTTGCCGCTTATTCTATTTGTTTTAATTTTACGATTGATTAATCATTGGAATAGGAAATTAATACTGCTTGTTTATTTATTAAGAGTCTATTTGGTTCATCATTCTCACGTCGATTTGGCATCGTTTTGATGTCAAACAGATACTAAACTGATATAGATATGATGCGGATGAAAAACCAACAGTTTTACTTATAAACTGAATCAATACCGAATCGATACGGAACCGATACTGATCTGATACAAATAAAAAACTAAAAATCCAAACAGGCCATCCTCTAAATGATCTCTTATTAACCTATATCAATATTGAGCAACATAGCCACAATTGGTAGTGTTTAAAATATTTAATATGAGATATAATATAGAAATTAACATTAACGAATTTTATAACCAAAAAATAAAACAGTATATTTCGATATGTAGATTATACATTACACACATGCAATATAATAAAAAACCATCAATCTGAATCCTCAAAAATACAGAGTTGTGATTTCTCGATTTTCTTAACAATTTTGCTAATTTTAATCGTCTATAAATCATGAATTTTAAACTTCTGATATAATCTCATAAAAATCCTTCTTTTTTCCTTTTTTGAGCGAGATTAGTTGGTGGACTATAAATCATGAAACAACCAATCTAAATCCCCAAAAATTCACTTGTGATTTCTTAATTTTATCCAAAAAAAAATACCCGTTGTTATAAGCAATAGATCATTTCGTGAAAACTGCGAAAATCATTTATCTTTTTCAAATCAGAACAATAAATCATGTGTCATAAAATGTTTCTAGATCAAAATGACCAATACGGGACCAAATAATTTAGAGTAGTGATTCCTCTATTTTCATTAAAAAAAATCACTTATTTTGATATGCTATAAATTATAAATTTTGGGCTTCCAAGATCACCACAAAATCTCTTCTATTAAAAAAAAAAAAAACTAAAATCAGTATGGTCAAATGTATTTTATTCGACTATTTCCTATTCAAACTCGAATACATATCAAACCGAACTCGTATAGTTTGTGAACTAGCTTGCTCATCCCCTATGTTAGTATAACATCAACTTTCTAATATCCAATTCAACAGTTTAAACATAATACTTTTCTTGCATTGGCTTAAACATCATTATTTTGCTTAAGCCTTTGCCTATTTGGAGTCTTGCCAAGAACTATGTTCTCATACTAGCTCAACCATATCAGAGCTATATTTTGATATTGTCTTGGACTCAATTTGCTATTAATTGTTTTATGAAATCTATTTGTTCCATCTAGCCATAGATACCTCTTGGGAAGATACTGCCTATGATTCACATTTATGGAACTAACTCTATATATGTTCACTAATAACATCTACATTATAAGTAAGACAAGTCTTATATCCCTTTATAGTCATCTTAACATATCACTGTAGGATAAATGTTGCAAATGATATATTAATTTTCGTAAAATATGCAATGAAATACTTAAACTTTAAGATTTATCAATATAATACTTGAATTTTGAAATTGATAAATTTAGTTACTAAAATGACTTTCCATGTAAGCTAACCAATATCATGGAAGTACCGTTGACATATATGAAAAATTCTTTTAGATATTAAATTGATTAATTTCAAAGCTCATATACTAAATTGATTAATTTTAAAGTTCAGATACCTAATTGCATATTTTATCAAAGTTCATGTAGCATTTGCAACATTAACTTAGAAAACCATAAATTTTTCACATAAAAGCTGCATACATATAGAATAACCAACTAGTAATAGTTACACAAGTACTTGCGCTGGCTATCTATAGTTCCTAGAACTCTTCGATCAATAGGATGCTTTTAAGCATCAATGTCTTTTTATTGGCAATCTTGATCCTGGAATTAGTAGCCGGATATAGCTCCTCCAAGCATTTTTTATCGTAGCACATTATACATGACCAAATTACTATTTACATGCTATGCAATGTATTTTGGTTTCTAAATGGGTTAAACTTGTTTATTGTAAGACCTAATCATATGCTTTGAGGGTTAGATAAAAATAAAATATTGAAATAACAAATAAATTAGAAAAAGAAAAAAATAAAAGAGGCATAAAAAATTCTGTATATTGAAAATAAAATGAAGATCATTATCTCCAAGCTTTTAAATAAAACATATATCACCTTATAAAAGAGGTTTGGAGCTTCTTCTTAATCTCTTTTTTTTTTTTTCCGCTTCTTGCCTCTATATCTCTAGTTTTGTTTCTTTAACTCAATCGCGATTTTCCGATACAAATGTTGGCCTTGTTCTACTTGTTGCGAAGATGTAGATGGAAGGATTGAGTTATCTAAAAAAATTATTGCCGCATGTCAATAATTAAGTAGGGCTATGTGCTTTATTGCTTTCTTTATTTTAAATGTCTAGGCAGCTAAAAGATTCATTTAGTGAAATCAACAAATATGTGATGCCTTCAAACATTAACATAAAATTAAATTTGTGATTTTTATTACCTTTCATTTAGTTCCAAATTCTTCATATGTACCGGATATGATATAAGAGTGTCTCTTAACATATTTAAACAAACATTGGATCGTAGTTTAGTTTGGCATGGGTATTTTGAGTCTGCTCAAATCCATGATAAATGAGATTTGTTGAGTTTAAAAGCCAATTCAACATACACGGAAACGACCAAAGAAGTAGTACTATCATTGATCAAAGTGGGAAATAAAAGAAGCTTATGGGAATATAAACCCAACGGACACATCATTTATCACATAATATGTGTGATTTGCGTTTAAAGCATGATAAAATATTGGATATAAATGTTGAAAATTGAAATACATATGATGTGGTGCATAGTTTTTCTGGTTCCATCTATATGAATTTGGTCTATAAAAATTATTTTCAAATTGAAAAAGAAAATAATGAAAAGAGAAAAAACTTATTAGATAGATTGCCATCAAATTTACACGAACTCGGTGTAATCTATAGAATTTTTTTGTAAGTGGCTAATCTATAACTATAACTTACATAATTGTTGTTGGTTTGAATCTAGTAGAGATGAAGACGATTATCAGGCTTAGAATTATACGTTGAGTCTCCAAAATAAAACATAATTAATAGTGTGTCGAGAGTTGTCTGATATGACCATTTTGATGTTTAAGTTGATTTGCATCCCAAAGATATAAAAGCTAGGATAAATATGGGGTTAAAGTGACATAAACTTTTTTAGGTAGTGCATGGTAAAGGTATATATAGTAGGTGGATTCCAAATGGTTAAGCACATGGTGAGATTATAGAATACTGGATGGTTAGAAATGATTATCGGGGATGCAGGATGGAGCATTAAACCACATTTAATCGCACCCCCAAGTAGAACCGGTATTGGTTGGGAGGAATATGTCGATTGACATTGACTTAGGATCCGCGTGGTCATAGTATTCGATAAGTTAGTTTACGAGCTAAGGGAGTCACTCATAATTGAGATAGGTGGGTTGGGTCTAAACTTAAAAGGTTGGCGTGGATAAGCAGTGGGTCAGATTAAGCCTAAAATGTTAGTGATTCATATTTACCATCAATGACATTAATATTCCTCTTAATTTTTTATTAATCCATGCATATCTATGTTACAATAATTAATTTAATCCCATTCAAATCTTAAAACTAATTTAAAACACATGTGTCCATAACAATAATTAAACTAGTCCTTATCCAATTTTAGCATACTATGTATTCTATGTCCCTAAAAATAGAGAGACGCAGGTGGGGCTTTGTTGGACGTTTTATCCAAATCATATGCAGTTGTTTTAAATCAATTATAGTGTTTGCTCTTAATCATATCTTACAACTTTTAGGAAAGTATACTTATCATTTGATGCAGTATAAACTAAGGACAAGTTGTCTTGTAAGGATTTTCAACTACTGGTACCAACTCTTTCCCTATTATCTAACCAATGATAATCAAGCTATATTAATTGAAGAACTAATGTTATTTATCAACTACTATTAATCTAATGAACATAAATCAAGGATTAGTTTGATTAACCATAATATAGACATACTTAGATCTTAACTCACCAACTAACTTTGCCAATGTTATTTGTTGAATTCCATAAATATATTAGTTCCTTAAACTGTAGAGTTCCTTTCACTAAATCAGTAACTTTTTCAAGCATACTGATCTCTAACCTTAGTCAATCAATTGAATCTCTTCTAGATCAATAGCAACTTAGAATCACATTACATGAACTCTTCTATCTTAGAATTATAAACAAATCTCTTCAATCCCATAGATCTAATCATAAAAGTAATTTCTCAATTAACTTCTATGATATCATATATATAATTTATACACTGGTAATGTAAACTTAAGAAAACAATGAAGAACATGCGATTGAATTCAAGAAATTAATAATATTGCATTAAATCTCAATCTCAATTACATGGTAAAGTTATGGTCATGTCAAGATCTACATACAAATGACTACTCTTTAGAAGAGTAACAAGAAATCATAATTACAACCCTTTTGATTGATGAAATCTTGTAAGTTCTTTAGCTCAACATCTTCTATCTTGCTCTCAAATGGACTCTCAATATTTTCTCTCAAGGGAGGTGGCTCATCAGTGTTCAAGAAGTGTTAGGGTTTCATTTAAAGATTGCTAATTATAGAGAACTTCAAAAACCCTAAAGATATCTTAGAAAATGACACTTGGCATGCCCATAGGGTCTAAAGTTTAGTCGTATTACGAACAGTATGGCTTTTCGACATTAATGTTAAAGCTCCAAATGGGTCATATCTGATGACGTGAATTTCTTTGATCAATTTGTTCATGCTCCATATTGTCCTCCATACATGCTGTATTCCAGGGCATGAGGCTCTCTGATCCCAATTCTAAGCTGATATTATCCTCCATATGGATCATATCCTAGGATGAAGAATTCTCCGAATCAAGTTCTGAACTAATACAGTCATCCATACAGGTAGTTTGTATAAGAGTATAGTTCTCTGCTTTCGGCAAAGAGAACTCTATCACTGTTCGTACATGCGATATGGCTCCATTGCACTTCAAACCTTTAAGTTTGCATTTCAAAATTAATCATATTCTTCATTAACTTTCATCTTTTCTTCAGTTGGCTTCTTAAACAATTAAAATCAATAATTCAACTCAACAAATGCCAAATTCTTATGACATCTTTAATAATTCTCGACATAAGGCTCAAAACCATACTTATGATAAGGGTATTTTAGGCGATTAGCAGACTTCGGCAAAAGCCTCTCTCCTCTTTTAATCTTGATAAATGAAAAGGAGCCCCATAAAGTAAAAGGTACAAGTACAGCAAGTCTTCTATTTTCTTGTGTACATAGGGACACCCTCATTTCTGGGGGGCCGCCCTACTTTACGTTTTTGGCTTGCCCCTCCCGAGTAAAAGATTCTGATCTGAAATCAAACTGTAATAATGTCACGTGAAACTCAGCAAAACAAGGTTGGTTCACGTGCACTGCAGGTCTAATTAATTTATCTTTAATTATGTATATGTTCATGCCCAACAAGAAAATATTGAAAAGATAATTATATATGATGCTGGTCAAACTGGATATCAGATTATGCGATTATACGTTAAAAAGGACCAGGTTCACAAATGTTATGTAAATGTGGTGAGTGGAACTTGCCAAATTGGATAGATATGATGTAAGTTCTTATTTATATCTTCATATGTGGTGTATAATTTTAAATTTTAGAATCAGGTCTTTTTTCAATAATGTGCAACAACCTCTTTGACGAATATTAGATATTCTATAATTTTTTCCTACATTTAATATAAAATTTTTCTATGTACTTGTGATTTGTACATTTATTGATGTAAAAGCAATCATTTGATGCATTTCTCGTTATGTATCATGATCTAATATATATATATATATATATATATATATCTTTAAACAAATATATCAATGATCTTATAGTCTAGTGGTATCTTGCATGATCTCTCATGTGAAAGGTCTCAGGTTCGAATCCCCCTCATTATAATTGGTAAAAAGAAAGAAACACTTTAATACAAATATTATCATAAAATTGAAATCCTTCATAAAAATCTAGGTCCACTTATTTAAAAATAAATAAACACCAAATCCAATTGTATGTTTTACCTATATATGAACATATGATGTAAAGCATAATACAGTAAAGTAAACCAAGCTTAAAACAATTTGCATTGGAATAAAATTATTCTTTCTTTATTTTTTTGGAAAATGAAAACAACTTGCTCGTAGTGACCCACATCGGACAAAATCTATTACAAAATTGAATTAAAAAGAAGTTAATTTAACCCAAAATCGATAAGTAATAGTTGTTTGAAATTGAATGCAAGTGTTACGTGTATGAGTTTGATTGCAATGGTCACATGTAGGGGTGAGCGACTAATTTATTGTGCAGGATATCCATCTAGACTTTACTCGACCGGGAAGCTTCCAATAGGTATTAAGACTTAGTTGAGAAGTTTTGAGTACAAAATTTTTAGAAACTATTCCCAAATGGTAGAGTAGGAGTAGATATAGACACAGTTTCGAAACCAAACCGAACTGGGTTCGGAATTGCCGATTCCAGCTTTTGAAAACGAGGAACTAGAATTGAAACTATCTCCCATGGCTCCAAACTAGTTTATGGAACTAGAGGTTTTCGGTTCCGATTTTAAAACCATAAAACTGATTTTTTTTAAGTAAAAAAAAAGAATCTTAGATTTTAATAAAATAAATTTTAAACTCAAAATAATTAATTATTGGGTCTATAAGTGTTAAATTATTTGGTCAAAATTTTAAAAATTTTTCTATAATGCACATTTATTTATATACAAACACAACTAATATCAATTACAGTCAGTAATATGAGATTGCAAAATACTTTACAGGATAACAAGAAAATTATAATACAAAAAATAGTCTTACATTTATTAAGAAATGAAATTTGCTTTTAGGAAAAGTTTATATACACTAAATTAGCATGAATTTAAATTATGTTTTTTATATTATTGATAATAAAACATTAAATATTGTAAATAAATAATAAATTTTACTATTCATGTAAAATAGTGCAAATATTAATAATTATATATTTAATATAGTTTTTAAGTTTTTTTTCTCTAATTATTTTTTTCAATAGAACCGTCTAGGAACCAGATACCGATGGTTCCTTAGCTGGTTTCAAAACTAGCCAATCGTTCGGTTTTGGTTCTAAAACCACCGGTGATGACTTTGGTTTCGGTTTGGCTCTCGGTTTGGAATCGAACCATGCCTATGTCTAAGTACTTGTATGAGCTTTCTATTCCCTGTACTCACTACTCACTCTAGAACCTATATCCAAACATTGAATAAAATAATATTAAGTTATTAATAGTAAATTCGTATTATTTATTTCTACTAATTTTTTTAACATAAATATTATTTAAGATAGTAATACTTCTTCATTGTCTGACTATTTGGTTTTTAATAATATTACATTTCTTTAATTACCCTTAATGGCTCAACTTAGAAAATATTTTGATGTATTATCCAAAGATAATTAAACTAAAATACAAATCTTTTAATGATTTTTTTGTAAATATATTTGTTCTTTTATATTTTTTTGTTATTTTCCCTTTTGTTTTTCCTTTCAATTAAAGAAAGTTACCGGTTTCAACTTTTACACATAAATAAATTCTCCATATTATAAAACTTGTGATAGTAATAAATTACTTTTCTTTTGACTATTACAACGAGGGATGGAGGATTCAAACTTAGGACCTCTTACTTGAAAGACCAAGGATGCCACTAAGCTATAATGCCATTGGCTTTTAAATTACTTTTCACTAATTGTATGTTGTAAATATATGAAAATAAGATAATTTTATATATTACATTAAATTTTATATATATATATATCACTATAGACTTGAAACTTAAAAAAAGGGGAAAAAAAAGATCAAAGGTTTCATAAAAAAATTACAAGTTCCACAGGGTACCTTGTATTCTATAGTTTTATAGGTATGAGGTACAAGGTGAGGTAGGTACGAGATGCTATCAGATAGGTTCTTAGTAGAAAAACCAATACCTTGTATCTCATAGAGTAGGGTATGGGTTAAACTTCATACCTTATACACCTTGTACTCGCTCACCCCTAGTCACGTGTATGCAATATATATCTTATACTAAAATTGCAATGAAACATAAAAAGATAATTATGAGAGAATTGTATAGTTAAAAAGAAATGGCAAATACTATTAATTGATTCAAATGCACACGTGACAAGGGAGAGAGCTATAAAGCGTCAAACCTTATAACTTGGTGAAGCAACGTTAGAGACACGATTTCTCCGGCACAGCAACATTTGCTTCAAATTTTAGAAACATCCAAATGAAGAAATGTTGGTCCCGAAAAGATAACCAAGAGGGGGGGTGAATTGGTTTTTCACAAAAATAAATTCTTTTCGAAATTTTCAATTCACTTCCTTTTGATTACTTTATTAAACTTAGAATTAATTAAACTTGCTGTTTAGAAACTAATCACAGCTGATAATCACACTTGTATATCTATTTTAATTCAAAACAGATCAAATTTAATTTTATGCGGAATACATACAACTCTCTGAAGTACTCTCTGAAACAGGTTCTGAAACGTGACAGTTTATCAAATACTTCAATATAAATTGCACGAAAATAAAAAGAGTAGGGTAGAGAAAAATGCAAATCGATTTATAGAGGTTCCGCCTCGAGCGTCAATCCTCTCTTCCAGCTCCAATGCCGGGGTCCGGTATTCCTCACCGGTTGTGTTCTACTATCCAATCAAATCAATGAAGTTACAAGAAGTATTTGCCAAACTTTTGGCTACAATTCACTTAGCTTGATTCTCACAAACAATCAATCAACTAAGCCTACTTGTAACTCTCAACTCACACTAAATGTGTAACAACAAATCAGAGGAATAAAAATTGAATTTCCTCAACTATTTGCTCAATGAACAGTAACAATAAAAATATGACAGTTTTCGAATGGGATCTTGAACTTTCTGAGATCTGATGTTCACGTTGTTCTTTTTCACGTGAGATTTTTCTTCTGTTTTTTCTCTTTGGATGAATGCTAGTTTTATCTTCATAACACCAACGGTTAGTAAAAGAAATGGATAAGCTTGTTCCTATTTTCTTGTGCATGATATCAGCTGGAGTTTATCGGCAATATCTAACAAGATATCATCTTATCTCTTTCTTCAAAATCTGTAAATTTTGAATAACTTGAGATCTTGTTGTTGTAATCTCGAAATTCTTGCTCCAATGGATAAGTTTAAATCTCCAACAACTTGTATAATTATCTTGAACTTGAAATTCGAATTTGAAATCACCGTTGTTGACTTGTTCCTTCGTCTGGTACTGTTCATGCAACAAAAATATCATATTTTCCATAAATTTCGACTTCCTTATATGGATAAATAATCATCAGACAAGTTCCTTGCATATTTGGATCATGTTTTCCATATTTCCAACTAAAATTTGAATAATCTGTTGAAGATGCATCATTGCAAGTCACGTTCTTTTTCTTGCTGTCAAAACATAATTTTCTCAAAAAAAAATGAACTTTAATTCGACGAAATTCGAATCCCCATGGATATTGAACCAACTTTGTAGAACACATTGAGTATATTACCCAAATATACTCAATCTTTGGAGCTGGGTCTTCAACATATTAAATCTAAAAAGAAAATTCGAATCTGGAGCTGAAACTCGTCATTTTTTTTTTTTGTTGCAGTTCACTTCTGATGTACCTTCTGATGAACCTTCTGACGAACCTTCTGATAGTTTAAAAAGCCAGCGGCGAACCTTCTGATTAACCTTCTGACAGCTCATTTGTTCTTGAAATCTTCTCCATACACTTTCTAAAGTATTCTTTGCATGGAGTCTCTTTTGAAATCATTCTCTTAAGTTATTGTAAACCACTTTGATTATATCTCTTAAGTTATTGTAAACCACTTTGATTATATTAAACCTTGCACACTTAATAAATATGTTAGTAATTATTTACTCATTTTTGTTATCATCAAAATCATCATTTGAGATAAACCAACAAGAAAGACTGGTGATATTTTTAGAGTTTAGTTATTAATGTCATCAGTCAAATTATGTGAACATTCGACAACCTAATATGAGTCCTTTTTAGGTGTGAATATCAATTTGGGCACCCTTATGAACTTTTGTCCATTAATGTACAAGCCTTATTGAAAAAGGTTATAAAGAACAATCTAATTCAATGGACCATATTTTAAGTTCGCCATATCAAATTTCTCCTGATCATCCTAAGATGACTAGACTTGACTTTTTAGGCCCATCACTGTAGTCTAGAGAATCAAATCCATGTGATTATTAGGAATGCAACTGGGTCGGCCATTAATGGGTTTCCGACCCATCATACTCGATAAAAACCTTATAGGCTAATAGGATCAGGTTTGGACATAAGTAAAAAATCTTGTAGAGTATTAGGATCGGATTTGGATACTAATAAAACCCGATGGATACCTACCGGTCCCGTTAGTTATAGTAAAAAAAAAATTGTAATGTAAGTACATTTGCTCAATGTAAACATAGTAACAGGCTAAATTTAAAGACAGGTTGGCAAAAGAAAAAGTGAATTGCTATATTATTATACTATTATTTTATTGGCTTAAGTCTGATAAGTCTATTGAAAAAAAAAAAAACAATAAGCAGGGTAGTTTCGGGTTGATAATTGGGCTGGTTGTTAGGCCAGTAATCGGGTTGATAGTCAAGTGGGTAATCAGACGAGTAGCGGGTTTTAGAATAAACCCTATAGGGCGGGTTTGGATATAAAAGGAACACCTTACAAGGTCATAGAGTCGGGTATAGTATGGCTTATAGTGTAGCAAGTTCGGGTTTGGGTAGGTTAGGGTTTAATATGACCCGCTCGAAACCCAACCTGGTTGCATCCCTAGTGATTATTGAGCTTTGAACCCAAAGTTAGATTTATCCTTTTGCATTGTACAAAGATGGAACTATAATAATAAAGGAATAGAGAGGAAAAAGAAAGGAAACATCAAAATCACAATAAACAGGATAAATACACAAAAAGTGTATGTACTTTTGATTTTTGGTAATTTATTGTCTAAACTTTTAATTTTAATAATTTAGTGCCTATTGTTTCAATTTAGTGTATCCGTTAATGGAAAAGTTAACACCGTTATATACATATATATGTATATATTGCATTTTAGTGTATGTACTTTAGTTTAAATTGCATTTTTTATGTCTATACTTTAATTTTAATGCACTTTACTATCTATTCACTAATTAATTCATCAAAAATCAACATTTTACTTTTTTAAAGTGATATATTATTTAAAAAATTAAAATAAAGTTATGTATTAATTCATTGAAAAATAATTTTAAATTTTTAACTAATAAATTATTTTAGAAATAGAAAAATAGTTATTTATGTATGATAAGTTTGATCATAAATATTTTTTTGAATATAATGTTCGATTTTTATAAAATCTTATATCACTAGAAAACTCTCAACATCAATTTTATTCAAAAATAAGTTTTTACTATTGTTTCAAGATAAACTAGAGCAAGAAATTTTTGAAAAAATGTTATGATTTGTAAATCAAGAGTCATATGCCTTATAACATAATTTTTGAAATTTATTGAGCAATACACCTTTATATATTATAATATTTGTTTAGATCTTCTTTTGTAGTGCCTTTAAAAATCATTCATGAGATTGCTAAGAAAACCTTCCCTCAATCCAAGCATATCAATCAGTCCATATAAATCTTTCAATCCTAAGATCGATGAGAGACTTTTTGAACCATTTCATAAGGGTGTTTTAATGGTGCTATAAAAAATCTAAAGAAATATTACAGTATATAGAGGTATATTATTCAATAAGTTTAAAAATTTATGTGAGAAGGAAAATGACACATGATTTACAAATAATAATTGTTTTCAAATTTTACTTGGCCTTTGTTATATTGGAACACATAATAATCTCTTATTTCCAAATATGAAAAATTTCAAATATAGCATATTAATTTTACAAAACTTTGAAGTAGTCAATTTAATGTTCAATAAAATATTTTATGACTTTTTGACTTTCTCAATAACAATGTTCTATTGTAGAAGACATACCTGTTGGTATTAAATGGTGTTAGATGTATTAGTAAAAATTTAATGATATGTTATTTATTCTATAACTACAAATAGATAAAAAAAATATTAAGAAATTAGTAAAAATAGTAAAAAAAAGATTGATTATTAAATTAACCACTTCAAAGTTTAAATACTAAATTAAATTCTATGTAAAGTTTAAGTATCAAATTTAATATTTTACCCTTTTAAGTAAAATTGATATTGAGAGTATTCTAGTTATAAAAGATTTCATAAAAATCTAACATTACATATGATTATTTACGATCGAACTTATCATATATAAATAATTTTCTTTATATTTCTAAAAATAATATATCAATTAATCTAAAATTAATTTTCAATGAATGAATGCGTGACTTTCTTTTAAAATTAAAAATAATATATTATTTAAGAAAAGTAAAATATTAATTTTTAATAAATTAATTGGTGAATAGATATTAAAGTGTATCAAAATTAAAATATAGACACAAAAAAGCAACTAAAACTAAAGTAAATATATTAAAATGCAAAAAAGTGTAACGGTATTAACTTTTTCATTAACAAAGACACTAAATTGTCAAAATTTAAAAATATAGGCACTTATGCTCACGATAAACAAAGCAACAACAAATAAGAGGTTTTGAAAGGTTATGGTTAATATTGAACATTAAACTTAATAGCAACCTTAACTTGAGTCACTGGGTTAAGTGATAAAATTTAAGGAGTTGGATCATCTAATTGAAATGAATTACAGAGATTTAGTTAGAGATAAATAATTTTCTATTTTTATTTTTTTTAGAAGGCTCATGCATTTTGAGATGCTCCCTTTATGGTTTACATTTAAGATAGCCCATAAAATGATATATTAAGAAAATGACTCGTCTCTGTATTGACTATAAATGCAATATAAATGATCAAACCCTTTAAATTCTTAAGAGTTCTTCTTTGTTTTGAACTTTTAACATTTTGAAAGATGCAACACCATGTTATTAAATTAACTTATGGTTGTAAAAAATGTGAGTTTATTATTTACTATAAGGCATAAAATCAGTATAATCGTATAAAATCGTGCAAAACCAGTAAAATTGTAATTATATAGAATTGTACGCCCAAATTCATAATTTGACATAAAATTTGCACCTAATTAGTTTTGTATCCATTTTAATTAAGAAAAAATATAAAAAATCTTACACTTGTAAAAACATATATTTGACTCATGATTTTGACAATGAAAGCGAATTAACTAGCAAGTGTACTGGATTGAATCAAATAGTAGAATGATGAGACGAGTATCGTTCCCACAATGAATAATTAAGTACTAAACTTGTGTGAGTTCCAATTAATATTTAGGTAAAAGATTTCAAGTCAAGTATCTTACTAACACTAATCTATCTACTTTCTACTCATTGCTAAACTATTCACATATTGCTAAATCACAGAAACTTATATTTATCCAGAATGGAACATATATTAAATCCTACTCTTGCTAATCAAGTTGAAATCGAATTATATCAACTATTAGAACTCATGTATATTTAAGTGAAATTATCAAGATCAAAGCTTCTATTTGAAGTTCTTAAAATCTTTTTAACCTTAAAACAATATGGTAGCTTCCACTACTCAGATTACCAAAGGACTCGATTTTACAATTAAGAATCTTCCAACTCATTAATTGCCTGATGTGTTATATCAAATTTCCCTAATCCCTTAGTGAAAAATCAACTTAAAAACATCACATTTATTACAAAAATAGTTTCTAAATCAGATTAAACCTCTCACCTTCTGCATCTTGATCTCAAATTACGAATTCCCTTAAACCTAACTTCTCTCTCGCGTCATCAAACTTCTTATGAATCCAATTATTTCCAAGTATTTAATTCATACTAGGAATTCAACATGAATATTACATGATTCTAAAAGTAATATAACATGAACTCAACCATCGTTTTAGCAAATGACAGATCTAATCATATTCCCACCATTATAATTTAGTTAGACATAGCGGAAACTACAACTAACAAATAAGTAACTACAACTAAACTCATAATGAACATAAAATAAGAAAATCAATGTGCATAAAACGTAGAAAAAGAAATTAATCGAGAAATCAAACCGTTAAGACTCGTTCACAAGGCTTGGAGATCAATATACAATGCATTTAAGATCTAGTTTCTAATCTACATTACAAGATCTGTATTTTCCATTCTAAACTCTCCATTTCATGCTATAGAATTGCTCTCTAGATATTTTTTCAAACTCTCCTTTTTTCTTTTTAAAGCAGCCTTTTTAATACAAATCAGACTTATAAAATTGCTCAGCTGCTAATCATATGCCGGCAATTACACATTATACGCTAGAGGTGTTGCAAGCAGTATTAATGAATTTTAAACTATGATGGATGAACACCAGTCTAAACACCGACGACGTTACTTCTAGAAATGCCGGCGTATCTTCAAATTGCAAAAGCCGCTGTTGCAAATAACATACACTAGCAGTGTTTGATGGTGGTGTAAGGGATTTTGATCCTGTGATGATCAACACCGCCATCAACAACAGCAATGTTGAATGTTGATTTGTCGACATTCATCTTCTTCTATGTAATGCTGGTTGTGTTGCTCCTTTTGATAGCCGGTGTTGCTTCATTTTGGTTCTGTTTGCTTTATTTTTGGACAATCCTTGCTCAAACTCATTCTAAGTCCTCAATAACCTGAATTAATACCAATCAACACATTACAATACCAATTCTTACACATTTGATAACAATTTGCAAAGATTATAATCCAATTGAGAGATGGAAAATATACAAAATGTGAGTTTATCAGACAACTATGATAACATTCTAAAATATTAATCACAGATCTCGAGGAAATGCATTTATATTTCCTTCCACTTAAGAATCGTAGAGGTAGTACTACATAATACTTCCATCTTTCACCGATACATATGAGCTCCTCTCTTATTCATGTATGAAGATCGTTTTCCATGTCATTTCACATTATCTTATTAAGCTAGTTGAATCATAAGTCTTCATAAAATCCAGGCTCTTTTGAAGGATCCTAAAAGGTTATTTAATTTTCTTAAATTTTTTATAAATGTCAATGAAAAATAAAGGATAAGATATAAAATGTTACTTAAATACTTAAAAATCAAATAATTCAAATTAAATAAAGAGTTCCTTAAAAGAAAAACAAAATTGCTAGTTTTTATTATTGTACGTGCTTTGATAGAAGTCTTTATATCTTTTTTTCTTAACATACTTGTGTGTTTCTCTTGTCCTCCACTTACACAACATGAATTATTGCACTTTATTTACTTCATATGCATGTCTCCTTTGGTAACAAACAAGTCAAGGGGAGCTTTTACGGTTTCATGGATGGGATCATCGCACCATTAATCTAATCGTTAAAATAAATATAGTAAATGAAATATTAACTATTTTATAGATTCGATCAATGGATCGGTCCGTCAAAATTAATGGTGGGAGCATAGAATTTTCCATAAGTCAAGCTGCTCGAACTTAGCTCGATTCAGCCTCTTAAAACTATCGAATTTAAGCTTAAAATAAAGCTCGTTTTTTCAAACGAACCGAGCTTTAGCTCAGTTTTAAGCTTGCGAGTTAGCCCATGCAGAGACTCATTTAGGATTATGAAATGACTCTTAAGTAAACTTGTTAATATTCTCATTAACAAGTTTGTTAGTAGGCTTGTGAGCTATATTTATAATATATCATATATAAATATATAATTAAAAATAAAAATTAATTTTTATTTAATTTATATGTATATTTAATAGCTCTTATATATTATTTTTAAATTTAAAAAAAGATATTGACGATTTAAATAGAAAAATAAGCTATTTAAACAAACCGAACTCAATCTTAAATTTTAAATTTTTGCCTCGATAAAAAAATTGACTTGTTTTAACTCGAATTTAAATTATAAATGAATCCAACTCGAGTTTGAATTTAGCTTGAAAAATTTTAAAGGAAGACTAATGTCTCATGTCCATGTAGCTTTTTAAAACAACACACCATCAATATGATCAAACACATACTTTTTTTTTTTTTAAATCTAACACTACCTAAAAATATCTTAAAAAGAGAAAACAAATTAGAAACAAACAAATAAAAAAGAAAAAAAAATATTTTCTTTCAATGGTTGGGAGAAACTCTTTCCTACTATTTCTTTAGCCGAAAACTTCTGTCCTATTTAAAAATAAAAAAGATAACAAAAAGACAAAACCCAGAAGATTTATTAATCTTACAAATGACATTTAAAAAAAGAAAAAAATAATAATTTATGTCGTCCTGAATTTAAAAACGTTAAATAGATTTGTTTCCATTCAACAATGGTGGATGGGATGCTCTCCAATGTCTTTCTCGCTCTCTCTTCCCCTCTCTCTCCCTCCTCTTCTCGTCTTTTAAGGCCACAATCCTGCCTTGTCGTTCCCATCACAAGGTTCCTCTCAAATCCACTCGCATCTTCAACACCCCGGCAATTTCTCTCTCCTCAAAACACTTCTCGTCCCAAAAGCTTCCATGGCTACTGCTGCAACCGATGTCGGCATGGACGCTGTCCAGAGACGCCTCATGTTCGACGACGAGTCCGTATCTCCATTCCCTTTCCTCAAATTTACGTAATTCTTGAAATTATGGATTACATATTTCACGGAAAAAGTAACAAGAAAATTTCATTTTCAGGAGTTTATAGCCATTCAATCAGTCATTTAACCATTAAAAATTAGCTCATTTGGTTATGACTGTGCTCTGTGCAGTCTAATAGGTCAGATAGCTAACTGACCTATCTTTTTGGATTGGATCGTAGAAATTCCCGTGTATGCGTAGTAGTTAAATATTAGTTAAAGTTGTAAGGAAATTTATTAAGAGGCTAACGTAAAAGTTTTTATAGGTTTTTAAGATGATGTGACTATACAGTTTACGGGAAAGCAAACAAGTTTTGGGTCACCTGTTATCATTTTTCTTATATAAAGTTGTGATTTTTTTGACATTTGGTTTGATTCTGGCCATTGCAGATGCATCTTGGTGGACGAGAATGATCGTGTTGTGGGGCATGAATCTAAATACAATTGTAATCTTTTTTTTTTTATTTAGTTTGTTTCGTCAATTTGCTTGATTTACTAATTGATTTGATTGCTCGGATTGGGTTGTCATTGATTTGTTTTGAAAAATGGATTTGTTTATGGTTTGGAGGGATTTTGATTTCTTGGCAGGTCACTTGATGGAAAAGATTGAATCTTTGAATTTGTTGCATAGAGCTTTCAGTGTCTTCTTGTTCAACTCTAAGTACGAGCTGCTTCTCCAGGTTTGCGTCAGCCTCCCGTCGCCTGTAGCACGGTCAATTGTTTTTCTTCAATTGTCATAGGCTTTCATGTGGTTGATTCCAAGGAATAAGTTGGAACTCCTAATTTTATTGTTAGTAAGAACTGTACAAGGATTTAAGAGTTTGGACTCCAAGGCTACAATTTATCTAAATTTGATTTTTTATGTCTAATTAGTTATCATTTGAATTCAAAGTAATTGGAATTTGTGAAGTTGATTCCTAAGTACTCATCATGCCTCACAATCAAGAACCGTAATTTTTATTTGATGAAACTTCACTCCGTGGAATCAACCAAAGGACTTCAAAGATTAATGTTGTAGCCTGGACGACCGCAATCCATATGACTAGGGGGGCGCGAACTTACTTTATTACGGATTTAAATATGAAATATATGTCTTTTTCTTATTCAATATATCATAATAATCAATTTTTACCCGGATCGAGCGCCGCCCCCCCCTCTGTTCGTAGTGGTTGTAGCCGTGAAACTCTTGTAACAAAATTGCATGAGTTCTGTGCTTGAATCCCTTTTGTGAAACTTGGATTCTATCTCTAATTCAAGCTATATTAATTAGTGCACGTGTAGCAGAGGTAGTTGGTTCAGTTAGGTGGTACTCCTCCATTAATGTAGCATAGAGAAAAGGAAAGAAATCTACATTTTTTAGCATTAATTTCATGTGTAGATTTGTAATGCTGACTGACTAAAACCGCATTGAACAATCGGATGAAGATGTGTTATACTATAAATGTGACTTCTATATTCACTAAGGAGCTTGCAGTAGTTCAAGTGACTTTGGATTATCTTCCTTACACTTCTTAGTGATGGCCTGTACCCTCCCTTCAGAATTTAATCGTATTCACATGATAATGAAATTTTCATTATGAAAAATAGGAAAAGTTTTGAGATTACTCTGCTCTCTCTCGACAATTGATCTCTTCAATGTGTGTACCTACAATAGCAGACTGTCTGTGTCCTTTGATCGAGTAATCTCAAAGTTACAACTCTTCATGATTGAACACAGGAAATCAAGCTGGATGTAAACTTAATGTGTAAGATGGATATCATGTTGAATGAATTCTTTACTTTAATTGCTATGAAGTTTGCCAATAAAAACTTAATTGACAGTGATTCAAAGAGAAGACCCAATCAAGAGTTCAAAGATAATCTAAAATTGCAATTTGATTCAGTAAATTCACTTCTGATGTATTGTTTTCTTTTTTGGCATGGCAATGATATTTCATTACATTAGTGGTGTTGGTGTTGCTTCTTATTTTTGATGTGTTGAGCTAATATAACTCCATGCATGGTTTTCAAATCTAGAAGTACGTCATGTTCAATACTCACCATTGTTCTGTACAGCAACGGTCTGCCACCAAGGTTACCTTCCCTCTTGTGTGGACAAATACCTGCTGCAGCCATCCTCTTTACCGGGAGTCTGAACTTATTGATGAGGGTGCCCTCGGTATAGCTATTGTCCTCTAGCACAATACCCTTTTTTACAGTATATATGGCTACTGGAGCAAATTGTGTGTTGTTTGCTGAGGCAATATCTCTCTGGCTGACTGCATTATTTCTTCCTACCAGGTGTGAGAAATGCTGCCCAAAGGAAGCTCTTAGATGAGTTAGGTATTGTTGCTGAAGAAGTACCAGTTGATGAATTTGTCCCTCTTGGTCGCATTCTCTACAAGGCACCATCTGATGGCAAATGGGGAGAGCACGAACGTAATGATTTACTTACAAAGCCTTTTTCCCTCCCTTTTTTTCCCCATTGCTTTTCAATTTTCAGATTAGCAATTTACATACCATTCTTAAGCGAAAATGCGCATAATCTCGACATACTTTATATTGTTTGGAGAAAATAACTGCTTAAGGACATTTTGTACCAGGACCATAGATATGTAGCTAAAAGAATGTTATAGTTGCACTAGAATGGCCCATGTTTGTGCTATTTCTTTGATATAGGGGGTGGTGTTCTGCATCTGCTTTTAATCATTTTAGGACTGATGTTTTAACAAACAAATCGAAAAGGTCCTCTGTTTCATCTCCATTAGAAGAGTCATTAGAGTCGTTGACATGATGCCCAACACATTGCCATCTGTCATCCATTCTTGTTAGAAATTATTGAAAATAGCTAATTTAACTGAGAAAGGTTTAAACGGTAATAATATGTTATGTGGATTAGTTAGTGACTTGTAAGTACTTATAGAACTTGGCATGTAAGTGGATTTTTGATAACCATCCGCTATCACCATTTTAGTTGTCAAAATAACAATAATACATGTCAACCACTCATCCAAACACATAGCATTTTAGTTGCAATGATTCTTGTTTTGATTTAGTTTGCCTTCTCAACGAAATATGGCATCATTTGTATGTATATCAGCAACTCTAATGGCTCTTCTTTTAACGGAGTATTGCTAGTGCATTGTTTTCCACATCTGAGAATCTGGGTAAGTGTTTTCTTTGATTAATGATGTGCCCCTCATTATTCTCTCTTTGCAGTTGACTACCTGCTCTTCATTGTCCGAGATGTTAATGCCCATCCAAACCCCGATGAAGTAGCCGATATAAAGTATGTGAACCGGGAGCAATTGAAGGAGCTTTTAAGGAAAGCAGACGCAGGAGAGGAAGGTCTTAAGCTGTCGCCTTGGTTCAGACTAGTCGTCGACAACTTTTTATTCAAATGGTGGGATCATCTTGAGAAGGGGACTCTCAAGGAGGTTGCTGATATGAAAACAATTCACAAGCTGACTTAAAAAGCATGAGATTGAAAGGAACACGAACACAGACGATGTAGGTTCAGGGTCCTTGATATGATTTTATTGCAATGACGCTAGTTCAATAAGTTTGTGCATCAAATGAGTTTGGACCAGATAAGGGAAATTTGTGCCTTGTGTTCTTTCTGATATATGTTTGGCACCTTTATTTATGTTGTTCTTGTTTTCTTATGGAAGTTTGAACTTTATCTAGGAGAAATAGAGATTATCCTAAATTAAAGCTTCAATAATTTATACCCTTGTGTTTGCTCTGAAATATCCTGATGAATTTAGACAAGTTGTGTCCATATCAACGCCGAGAAGACTAGTTGTTCTGTTTGATGATTTCTTGTTTCCTTTGGCAATTCGTGTAAGATTCCAATATTAATTGCCCGGAAATAAATACAAAAATAATACAAACAAATGATCTTAACGTTATGTGGAAGCAGGAGGTTATTTCAAACTTCAAACTTCGTATTCTTTTTTAGGTTATATTTGCCTTTTGACCTTTGTTAGGTCTTTCAGAATGGAATTTGATTTTAATGCATATTCTAACTAGTAAATTCGATTAATTTCTCATTGTAATTATGAAATTTAGAAATTAGTACTCAATTGATCATGAGTTTTGGTATTTTGCGTAAAGTCAAGCTATAGCCCTTTTAAAATATTCATTTTACTTTAGTATCTTTTTCAAAGCTTAGGATTGAATTATTTCACCATAGCAATGTTCCTAAAGGCAATTGCATGATTCACTCTAGCAAAGAAAACGCATACTATGCCATTATCTCCAAATTTCTTATTCAACCCATGTTGTCAAACTTGATTTGAGATTTGATTAGGACATTCAGTATGGTTAAGAGACAATAGGTAAAATCGGAATTGAACTGATTTTTTTTAGAATCAAGTTAGGTTCAATAAGATTGAACTGAACAAGTTAATTCATATATGATGACATTGCATCTGATTAAATCTAGAGTGGTAATCATTACATATTGATTGTCGACCCTAATTTAACCAGTGCAATAGTGTAATTGTTATTTTTTGGTTTCCAAGACTTAATTTTGATTTGAGGGCTATTTGCATTCATTTCTTCATCAACAAAATAAAATTGCACTAAAGTCTAACTATTTTGTGTTTTTTTTATTTATTTTCATAGGTCCAATAGGGAATTTTTCCTAACTAGACTCCCAGTTTCATTGATAATAGTGCATGAACTTTCTCTATGTCAATATAACTCATTTCTGTTCAATTAATGTGTTGTGTTTAAATTGGATTTTAGGATATTCTCATTTCTATTGTTTTCATTTATTAGTATCATGTATACTTGTATTTCGTTACATTTCAACTGAATAAATTTATGTTCACTAATAAAACAAAATTCCTTCCAAAAAATATATATAAGATATTTATCTTGAATTCTATATTACTTATTTTAGAAGATGATCATAAATGCATCTCAAACTATAAATCAGGTACGGGAAAATTTAAACTTCTAAGATCTAATTTTACATATTTCCATGATTTTTGAAAAAATATATATTATATATGTTATTAAAACCCAGACTTACCGTTAAAACGAATTATAAATAGTGTGATTTAAGTTTTAATTATGAAGTTAAGTGTGTATTTTGATTAATTATAGGGAAAATATATATATATTTTGAATATGAACTTTGATTAAATGGAGCCTAAACACTATCTATCAATAATTGTTTGATACATGTCAACTACTTCAAGAAACAATAAAAGTGAGGTAGTAAAAAAAGATACAAAATATCTAATTAAATATAAAATTAAACTTTTAAAAATTCATATACCTAATTATTCATTTCTTCAAAATTCAAGCATTAAAAGGCTTTTGCCCTTAATTATATAACCTAGATTTAAGGTTTTGGTTTGGAAATAAATACCTACTTTTGTTTTATTTTTCGAAATCACGAAAATCAACGTGTTACATCTTTTTAAGTGGGGCAATGGAACTCAACTTTGGTTGGCTGGGCTGACCAAAAAGGACAACGCTTAACACGTTTATATTCATAACTTTGTTTAAATATCTCTTTTTTCACTTTGACGTCCTTTTCAAGATTTAATCTGGGATACGATAATTCATGAATCACGTGTATAGATCTGCTGTGTCGAGCAATGCATGAATAAAACACATAAATAGATGAAATAAGACAGAGACAAATATGTCTTTGGTGTAATCCAATACTGTGCCCATTCTTGTTTTAAAAAAAATTATATAAATACAAAAATAAATAATAAATTACCATCGTTCTATCGCATATTGAAAAATGCGATATAATGACCTATTCGGTCAAAAGTTTGAGTCGAGTTGCATTGCATATTGATCATGCGATATAGCTTGATATGTGTATCGCATGATCAACATGCGATACACGTTTGAATAGTTTTATATGTATTCTATATTGAACATGCGATACATATAGAAATTCTATATTACACTTTCAAGGTGATGTACAACGACATTATTCCTATAGTTTTTTTCTTTCACAATTTGATTTTGCAGAATATATATTTTTTTAATATACATGTAGTATTCTCCAATCATTGGACGTCCTCTGTCTGATAACTTTTTTGATTTGTCTTTTAAATCAATTATGTTGAAATAATGGGAGAATATTTGAGCGTATATAAATATTAATATAACCTTTCAAATAAATCTAAAATGTAAATTAAACTACTTACCTGCACCTTAAAGAGATTAGAGTTGCCATGACTAGCCTAGTTTAGTGATATAAATCTTGGGTTTTTAATAGTATAAACTAGACTTTGACTTTTCATCCTTATAATTGAAATATGTAGTAGTTGAATAGAGAGAATGTACTTTCTTATGCTTTTTTATTATTATATATATCTGTTATAGTGCATTATTTTTGAAATTGAGTATTTGAACCTTTATCTTTAAAAATATACCTCTAGGCTCTATTTCACTATTATGTCATTGGTTAAAATAATAAAAGGAATAAAAAATTATTTTAAAAATTATATAAAAAAGGCACAAAGAAATTTTTTTTAAAGGGCTTACATACTTGGTAAATAAAAGTAAATGAACATAAATCAATATAAGAGGGTGTATTTATAATTTATCCCTAAAAAAAAAATGGAAAGAATATAGCAAGAAAGAATGATAGTGCTTATTGTTAGAGCTTGCAGTACTATGGGTTATGATATATGTCCAATTATAACTGCCAAATGTAATTATGTTTTGATAAAATGTATTTAATTTTCTACAAACTATGCTATTGTAATTGTTTTTTTTTTTTTTTTTCCAAACAAGAACACACACACACATATGACATGTATATGGATAAGAAAGCAAGACCATGGTTTGCAGGAGTTGTTGGTGGTTTGGGCAGAAAAATAGAGCAAAAGAAAAGGATAACGATTTGGATTCTCTTAAGTTTTGTCCTCTTAAATTTTCTAAATTCTCAAACCAATGATTTAGGTATGGAATGAATGATGAGATTGAATGAGTGGTAAAATGATAATCTATTTCTTTGTTTGGATACATCATAAAAAGAAATTGAATGAAATTATTATGGTATTTGTAAAAAAATATCGTAATAATAAATGTGTAAGATGATAAAAAAGTAATTATAATAGTAAGCATTAACAATGAACGATTCTATCTTCTCAACAGCAAATTCCTCCTCAAAACTGGAATTTTCGATTTTAGGAATAATGATTTCAAATTTTAAAAATGCATCTAAATATAGTAGTATGAATGAAACCTAAAATCTTGATTTTATTCTAGGTTCATTTTGCATACTAAACTTGAGATTAGAGCTTTAAAATATCCTTGCCTAAAAAGATTTTCATAATATCTTATGATACAATTATTATATTATTATTTTTTATGATTCCAGCTATTCATTAGTCATAACTACATTAAAAAAAAAAAAATGATTGGGAAAAATCTAAAACAAAGTGCATGCATAGAATCCATTTTGGATTTGGATTTGGATAAGATCGTGTAATTATGAAAAGTGAGGATTGGTGAGTGGCAAAGAACATATTTTGAATTTAAGGAGGCATGGGCTACAAAATCATTGCACAGAGGACCAGCGCTTCAGATCGGCACAATTAAGGCTTCAATGACCCAGCAAAAGAACTTTTAATATTGGCCCAACTGGTAATAATTAGACTGATTATTTAGATCATTATGCCCTTGATGTACAAACATAGAATTTCACATTTCACTAAAGTGTTACTTATTTTCTTATTTAGTTTGAAAAATGTTATAGCATAAATAATGAGTATTTTGTATAATACGAAATAGATAAAATAATCCTATTTTTCTTCTTTTATCATCTTATTATTTTTTTTTTACCAAAGAAATCGCTACACCTTGTAGAGCATAATTTTTTCTTCAAAATATCGCTAGATATAAAAAAAATAGATAAAAAATTATTATTTTTTTTCCAGTTATAATTTATTCCATTAAACTGAATGCAAATAGTGATTAGCCATGATGATAATTTAAGGAAATTATAGGATAAATTGCCATTTGCCAACTTAAAATGAGGACTCCATTTTATATAGTAGGTTTCATCTAAATATGCAGAGTTCATCCTTCGGTTGGTCAAACTGTCCAAATGTGGCAAGTTTATTTATCTCTGGACAAGTCTTATTTTAAGTTGCTATTCAGGAACTTATGCCACTCCTTTAGTCTCTCTCTCTCCCTCCCCTACCACACGGCATCATGGGGTCTGTTTGTATGGTCTGTTTTTCATCTGTATCTGTATCTGTATCTTTTTCAAATGATATGTGTAAATATGTCCGATTTGCATATATATTTTATCTATATTTGATCTATTTGATATTTAATGAGAACTGCCAATGTTTTTTTATTCATACCTATTCTTGATAAATAATTTATTAGAAAAAAGTTTGAAAAAAGTATCTATATCTGTCAGAAAAACTAAACAAACAGACCCCTTTTCTTACAAGGAATTTCTTTGGTCCCATCAATGGGACCGTCCAATCAATTATTAACGATTAAAAGATAAGATTCTATTTGGATTGTTGAATTTTTATTTATCTAATCTGTATTTGTAACTTATCTATATTATATTTGTATATATATCTGGAGTTTATGAGCTGTTAGTTTTTCACTGATATCTCTTTCTTGACAAATGTCTATTTGAAAAAGTTAATAATATGATACCAAAATTACCGAAATATGATGAAAAAAAAAGACCTAATACAACCTTTGTCATATCTCCGTGCTGTAATTTTTTATTATTTTTCGTAATACAATATCAGTAAAGCGGTGCTTAATCTAATTAAATGAAAAGTGGAGATTATGTACAAACTAAAATATACATTTACATATTAATAATTTTAACAGGGGTCATCACTCCAATATCACATTAAAAGGGGGTATTATTTAAGCATGTGCGTAATTGAAGTATATGATTAGTAGTTACGTATATAATTAATTAAATTTTTAATCCAAGTTATTAGCCTTAAAATCTGCGAGTTATATAAACCTAACAATGATTGAGAATAAATTAAAAAGTCAATTTTTATCAGTCATTTCCAACCATTATCAGACTTTATTTTAAGTCGAAAGCAGGAAGCCACTAAACTTGAGTTCAACCATTTTTGTCATTCAGCGTGTAAATTTGGAACCTGTAAAATTTTTCATTACATTTATAATATTTAAATTTAGAGGTAACTGAGTTTGTCAACGTATCTACAACTTGAGAAAGCGAATTTTATACAAAATTTAATAAATTTTAATCGGTATATATGAGTGACACTTTGACCGTAATGAAGGGTGATTTTTATATTCCAACTTCACACTTGTACTTTTATATTGTTATACCAGTGGTATGATGCTTATTTAATATTGCTTAATATTCTACAATAACATTTTTCTTTACTTTAATTGTCTATTTGTTGAACTCAACATTGAATCAGAAATATTATTCCATTCATTATAATAATGTAATAGTTTTTTATAGGGTAGAATGGTATCTTAGGGTATGTACCCTATATATCTAAAAATATAGATTTTAGAGTGAATGCCGGGATAACAATATTATACTTATCCGTATCCTATAGAAGTATTTTAAAAAATAACTTGAAATCTATTCTAGAAATTGCAATTCACCAAAAATCTATGTATTAAGAGTATTCAAACTCGTGAGGAAGTTTATAAGTTTCAATCACATAAGTATTTTAAAAATTCTTCTCTTCAAAGACTTCACTACTTTATTCAAGTGTTTGAAATGATGGATTCTTTGTTCCTTTAAAGTTTTATGGATCATATTTACTTTAGGAAAATGTAGAAAAAAAATCCTATATTTGTATAGTTTTTGCAAAAAAAGGGTCTTAACTTCTTGACCGTGCATTTTAGGGCTTGCATTTAGAATTTACATGTATTTTAGGGCCTCTATTCATGTTACGTCAGATTCCATTAGCTACAAATAGATAGAGATTCTAAAATGCATGTAAGTTATGAATACAAGCCCTTGAATGCATGGTAAAAAAACTAGACTCCTTTTTTTTTTGCAAAAGACGTACAAATGTAAGCCTTAAATGCTTGGTTAAAATTCATGTCTTTTTTCTGTAAACAAAACTACACGAATAAAAAAAATTCATGTTTTTTTTTTCACTTATTATTATTTGAAAAAAAGTATTTGAAGCTTAGAGGTAAATTTCCAACCCATCATATGATTTAATATGTGTATATATATGTTCGTCATTTATTATTATTTGGGAAAAGTCAATGTTCTTTCATTTATAATTACTTTTTATTCCATCTATTAATTATCATCAAGAATAAGAAAATTATATATTATACCTATATAAGTAAAAAAAAATATTATTACAGTAATATAGTATTATGAAATGTATTAGTTTTTTACTTAATATAACAAAGTTTCCTTATCATATGATTTTTTAAACTTAAATTTACAAAAATAACATATCCATCTGAATATATACAATTTTCTTATTTAATATATAGGGTTTGATATTTATATGTGTGTGTTCATAATTTAATTCTCTCATAAATGATAATGAATTAGAATTAATGTTGGTTATTTTCTTATCTCATTTATTTATGTATTAACAACTAAGATAAGGCATAAATGAAATTAATTACTCTAAATGCTATCTATTATTATTAAGATAAGAAAATTGCATATGCATAATAGTTATAGGGAGCTTGTATGGTGTTGTTGACGGACGTCCAGTTGACTAGTTAAAATAAATATAGTAATTGAAATATTAATTATTTTAGTGATTCGGACATGTTTGGATATAGTATAAGCTGTTAGATAGTGATGGGACGAGTCCTATCAAAATTAATGATAGATGATAATAGAATTTCCTATAGTTATAACATTAAATGAAAAATAATATATCATGTTAAGTAAAAAAATCAAATAAATTCCATCCCAAATGGCATTGATTATAAATATAATATACACACAATTTTCTTATTTTTAATGATAATAAACAATTTCAACAAAAACATAACAATAAATGAAAAAACATGCATTTTTTCCAAATAATGATAAAAGATCAACATATATGTGCATGTATCTATATTATTAAAGTTAAAAAGCTTCTTTTAGTGTCTTTAGTGTAGATATAATTTTTGATATATGATTTGATGAAAATAACCACCACGATTTAAAATTCATAACTTTTTTCCAAAATAAAAACTACTTCCTTCTTAATCTTTTTTAAAACTCTAACTACTCTTCGTATATTTTTACTTTTAAAAAATTGTATTTTAATCTAAAATAAGAAAAATAATAACATTTAAATATTTTATAGCATTAAATCCAAAATCTAGAAAGAATTTTTTTACAACTGAAAATTAATATTTATGAAAAAAGATTTAGACTTTTTACAAGTATTATTGAATTTGCACATGTAGCACGGATGTAGCATCTGCTAGTATATATTAAACCAAATCATGAGGTAGAATTTTTTTTTTTAACCATATATTTAAGGACCTGCATGTATAATTTTGCAAAATAAGGCATATATATTTTTTCACCATGCATTTAAGGGCTTGTATTTATTGTATACGAGCATTTTAGGATGTCTGTCCATGCCACACAAGATTTTGTTAACGAAAGATGAATGAAGACTCTAAAATACATATAAATTATAAATATACATTCTAAAATGAATGTTAAAAAAATCTAGGTCCTTCATCTGCAATTTCTTCTATTTACTTGATACAATACACTTACTTTTACATAAAATGAATAAAATATTATAAAGAAACTTACTTTTTATGATTCTTCAACCAAAAAAATTAAAGAATCTTTCTACATCTGTAAGATCTTAAAAAGTGAGATTTTTAGCCTAAGTGCTTGTGTAAGGCCCAAGATTTACCCTTATATTTAAAATAGGCAAACCCAGTTCCTTAACCACATATAATGTCCAGTATTATATGTAAGATTGTAATCTAGGATCAATTTGTATAGTTATTTGCCTAAATATTTTATAATAATAACTTTATTACTGATAGTACATATAACATTCCATAAAATACAACTTTTAACTTCATTACTTAACAAAAAATCCAAATATAATACAACCATATATATATATTATATGCATATATACATTACAAATAAGGTTCGTAAACAAGCCATTTACAAAATATATTAAAAGATAACAAAAATCCTATTAACTAATACATAGGTTTTCAGAACATATATGTACATATAACTATTTTATTACATAAGGGTTCCATCAACGTCAAGGCCATCTTTACTCCTCCCAATCATCTAAGAACTCCTCAAAATCTGATCCATATCCCTTACTTGTATAGATTCGTTATCCACACCTAAAAATGATAAAAATACAAGCTAGAGGCCCAGTACACAAGTAACAAAAATAAATGCATAATGGCTCACACGATCTTAAACTATAATGCAATGTGACAATCATTCACTTATTAGATAATCTTTAATTAGTCAAACATCACTGGAGTGTTCAAACTCCGAACAATAAGGATATCTGGGGGTCCTGAGTAACGATCACGACGCTCAGGAGGTTGATATAAGCAGCTCGGATACTTATATCTCCTAGTTGATATATCCATAAAATAGAAAATAACTTCATCTATGGTTAACAGCCGTTACACAACTTCACTTATCTTAGTTCATAACATCACCTAGTCCATGACCATAAACATTTGAACTAAATCATGCTACTTCATTCTAAGCATAAGCAAACGTTACGCTGATATCGTCTTCCCCATCAGTTACCTGCTGTACCACTCAGGAAAGTCTTATCAAAAGACAGGGGTGGCCTAAGCGCCTAAACTACCATGCACCCAATCTGAGCAAGGTGCTGCTCCCCGAACCAGATACCGATCTGCTATCTAGGCCAAATACGGATTTAAACAGCGTAAGAGACATCCAATTCAAACAAAGGTTTAAGTTTTTCTATATTAAGATTGATTAAAGATATGTCTATCCTAAGCAAAGAACAAACATGTTACTGCATACCTGTACTAACTCGGGAAATGGGGGTAGTCAAGCGAGGATCAATAACTGTTTAATCAAATTATCATAATTTCACACTTAGTTCAAACTCAATATCAACTAATCTCATACCTAACTATTCAAAGAAATTCAAATAAGTTATCACAAGATCTTAAAACAAGCAAAGGAAATCGTATATACAATATAATTAGTTTTAGCTTAACACTCATAGAAAATCAATAATTTGTTAAATCTACAAATATACTTAAATCATGCTTAATTATATCACTCAATTATCATTACATATCAAATATTATTAATCTATCTCATTTTAGTTTAAAAAGATTCATTTCATAAGTTAAAACACATTTAATAAACCAATACAAGTTTTTAACTTTGTTTAAAAAAGTGTAGTAGCTGGAAAGAATCAAAATTTAAGCATTGATATTTTTAAAATTTGTAAAAACTTAAAACATAAAAGTTGTAGATCTATTTTTAAGATTTCTAACGCAACTTGAATCACCTTAATCAGAGGTCGGATAAAAAAGTTATGGCTAATTTACAAAATAGTATCGCAACATGGAAGAAATCCGAGACCGCAACACCCCTGGCAACAAGCCATTTGGGAGGCCGTTGCAACTCAGGAAAAATGAGATTTTTTATCCGAGAGCGCAACATTCCTCCCAACGGAGCTGTTTCCAAGGCCGTTTGCTCCAAACACCCCTCCAAATGGGCCGTTTTGACAGGTGTTTGATAGTTTTTTAGACATCCCTATTTTGAACATGAATTTTTTTACAACTTTAACACTTTTAACTTCAATCAAAACACTTTCTTAGCTTTCTATGACTTGATATATGAACTTCACATCATCTATCATGCATTTCTAACTCATTAAACAACATCATTTCACTTCAATGTCCACCCTCCAATCAATACAACATTTAACACAACTTTCAACAAGCTTAACTTCACTTAACCCTTACTACATCACTCATACATTATTCCATTTTCATCCTCATGCTTCAACTATTAAACATGCATATATTATACTTTATTGGTAGCTCAAACTTTCATCAATACATCACCAATACATATATACATATTAAATTCATATTTAACAAACTCTACACTATGAAACTTGCATCAAATGTAACTCAAACTTACCTCAAATCTTTGGGCTTGGTTTGCAAGGCTTTAGAATGATCTTTTAGTGGCCAACTTACAAGAATTTGGATGTGGATCTTGGTCTTTAAGTTGGGGTAGCTTTGGAAGAGAAAATAATGGGTTTTGTGTTTGTTTGGGAGATTGTTTTGAGGGTGGTCTGATTTTGGACTAAAATGAGGTATTTTTTGACTTAATGTTTATCCAAAATTGACTTTTAAGGCAGCCAAATGAACTCATAAAGTAGCTTGTTAATTAGGCTTAATTAAGGTTATTAATTTAAGTAAAACAAAGGCATTTAGCTAGTTTTTGGTTTCCAAAAAAAATCTGCTAAATTATACTTGAAATATATATATAAATCTAATATTACTCATTTCATATACGACATCAATATGTAAATCAATATTAAGTATTTATTATAATAATGCAAACATAATCATTCTACATTACTCAAACATATATATTAAATTACACTAGCTTAATCTACATGTAAAATATGTATTTATTTATTTATTTTAATATGCAACTATAATCACTCATATGTAATATGATATTGGGAATAAAAACATGGCTATTACAGCTTGTATTAAAAACTTTGAAAATGGATGTTAGGTAGGTGTTATAAATATACAGATGTAATATAATAAAACATTTTTTCATAACCCAAAAAAGTTAAAAGATCTTTTTACATCTAGCAGATCTTAACTATAGAGCCATATATAATATATTTGAATGTTTGTTTTTCATTTATATTTAATTTGTATGGTTTGTTTATAAAAAAAAATATTTATTTTATCATTTATAACAAATAATTTAATTAAAATAAATATCAAATAAATATCAAATTAGTATTAAACCAATCTCAAACCAACAGATAAAACACATCTATAATCTACTCGATAAGCTTAAACGCCAATAATGGAGTTTACGATACATCCCATCATACAAATGCAGCATATTTCAAAGATTTGTCTTTATTGGATGCCCACGACATTGACATTGCAAAAATATCATTTGTTACTTCCACCCCCATTACACAAGCAACAACCAAGAAGATCCACAAAATTAAGAAAAGGAAAAAATAAATTAAAATAAACACGAGTCACGACATATCAGAACATGCTTTGGCTTACGCGCTTTGCGCTTTACAGAACACTTGGATTTCAAAGGTAGAAAGTAAAGAAAGTTTTAACGCATCCATACTTGTCCGATTTGCAAATTGGCTTATCACCTAATCAGGTTATAATCAACTCTTTTTAAAATGTAAATAATCATGTTATTAATTTGATGATAATGATTTATTAAATAATTTATAATACTTAACCGTGATCTCAAAATATTAAAATTAATAATTATTAATTATTATATTTATTTTAATAATTATAAAATTATTTTAATATAAAATTATAAATTTTTTTATTAGATTCTTCTTCCGATTGTAATAAGAAAAAAAATGTGCTTATTAAAATTGATAAGGGACAAATTAGTTTTAGTAAAACTTTAATATATGAATAAAGCTTTTTAAAACCAATGACCTTGTAACCAATTCAGATATCTATTCTTGAGGTATCAAGTTCAACTCCTTATATTAATATATTATAATAACCTTATATGACGGTTTGTAATAAAACTTAAAAAGAAAAAAGAAAAATCAAGTTTTTAAAACTAGGAAAATTTTTATGATTATGTGGATACAAAATTTAATTTATAAAAAATTTATATAATATTATAAGACTTCCTACGATTCCATGGATAGATTATCCAATGAATCAATGAAAACATCATTTGATTCGACCTCTTAATCCTTACGAATTGCAAAAAAACAAAGACAAAATCATAAATTTATTACTTATTTTGCGGTTAAAAGAAATAATAATAAAAAAAATAGAACGCAAGACCTTATTAAAACAAACTTGATTCTTCGTGCCATATTCATTATCACTCCCCCCACCCCGAAACTGATTCTCACTGCTGTCTCCACAGCCTCACCGGGTAAATTCAACCATTCCCCAGTTTCTCTCTCTCTCTCTCTCTTCTCTCTCTCTCTCTTTCTCATGATTTTCATTTGATTTGATTTTTGGTTCCAATTGAAACATGTAAAAGTAGTTTTAATTTCACACAACAAATCAGATATTGGATTCACTGATAATGTATCAATAGTTTGATCACCCCCAAGATGTAAATTTCATAACTTTTTATCATCCTTAGGTCATAAATGTGAATTTTTGATTTGGGTTTCATTTGTTGCTGTTTGGATATGTGTGCGTGTCTACAGTCAGCTAGGTTTTCAGCTTCTGTAGGCTGATAAGGTATTGTAATCTAAAACCCAAACTTCATGATCGGAATCCGGGTTTTACATCTAATTTTTTTTTTTTTTTTTGGATTCAATTGATGGGTTGTCATTTCTTTTTTCGATTTCTCATTGGAGGGGTACGGTCGTAGTAGGACTGACTTCATAGGGTGCATGAACAAAACAAAGATTCATGCATCGCACCGCAATTGGATGACACTGCATTATTTGTCTAGTAATTGTAATTGTGGATTTAGTTGAACCTCTATTCTACAGGTTAGGCAATTGGACTATTCAGTTAGTCATCCAAACCGTTGAAAGCGACTTACTATATCTTGACTATTGATTTAAAAGGTTGAATAACTGATTGGATGGTAAAAGCCCCCTAGTCCAACATATTCCATTTGGAATTGATCTACCTTGGGACCTGCTTTATATGTGAGAGAAGCACACGAATTACTAAAAGGAATAGGTTTGACTGTTTCAGTTTGATAATGGCTGAAGTAGCAAAATTTGGACTTGGGAAGAATCTCAATTGTTTTGGTAGTACAAACGTTAGTAGGTATATGAGGTAAGATCTCTAGTAAGGTGCTCTAGACCGATTTACGGTGCAGGCTTTTCAATTTTTGGCTACACTCAGGAATAACACTTCTTTGAGACCTTTTTCTTGCTCCGCTTTTCGCATAGCTGAAAATCCATGTATCATGTCATCCGCAGTGGTTGTTATCATAATAGAGTCTATGCTTCTCTTGGTGTTAACACTTGGATCATCATGAAATGAAGGATTTCAGTTTCATATGACACCGGTAATTTCATTAGTGGATAAGTATGAGGAATTCTTATGATCAATTGCCGAGGGTTCTGGGTTCAAAAACCTCCAAGGACTACATTTTTAAGCTACCTTGCATATGTATGTTGTAATAAATTTATGGTGTTGTAAGATAATTCATGTGCTTGGAGGTCACTGATCTACTTACGGTCAGACCTCTTTGTTAACTATAATGAAAGGAAAAGAATGGTTTCTTATACATAATGCCATCCAAACCAGGGTTCATTGAGTCAAGTTGGTTGGTTAATTCAATTAATTGCCTTAGGACAGGGATCAAATATGCATAAAGATCCATAGCCCGCTGATTTGTATCCTATGATCATTTGCCTTTCTTAGATTACAGTAAAAAGAGTCAGTTAGGCAGTAACTGTTGTACTGCTTTTCTTTTAAGTGCAACTATTTTGCTAGTAAGAAATACATATACATGTTGCACAAGTATTAGTTTGGTGGAGAATGCATGCTTATTCTTTTTTGGGTTTTATTGTTCTCTTCTCCAATGTTTCTCGCTGAGACCCCTTCTCTATTTTATATCAGGAACTTTTTCTTCGCTTTCCGCCTTCGATAAAGTTGCTAGGGAGGAAGAATGACCTTGGTCACTACTGCTGAAGTTTGCGATGCAAACACGCAACTAATCACTAGTGGTGAGCTTCGAGCTCTCCAACCTATATTTCAAATATATGGTCGGCGA
This sequence comes from Combretum micranthum, assembly GCA_024138025.1. NCBI lineage: Eukaryota > Viridiplantae > Streptophyta > Magnoliopsida > Myrtales > Combretaceae > Combretum > Combretum micranthum. The sequence continues at coordinate 807,004 of JAMXBD010000352.1, forward strand.
CAAGTCTTCTCGGGACCAATAGTCACCCTTAAGGTGTTTGAAGACAATGTTTTGGTCCGCGAGTTCCTTGAAGAAAGAGGCAATGGCAGAGTTCTTGTTGTTGATGGAGGTGGAAGCTTGCGGTGTGCAATATTGGGGGGAAATCCTGTTGTCCAGGCACAGAACAATGGATGGTCTGGTATAGTAGTGAATGGCTGCATAAGAGATGTTGACGAGATCAATGGTTGCGACATTGGTGTGAGAGCTTTGGCTTCCCATCCTATGAAAGCCAATAAGAAGGGTCTTGGCGAAAAGCATGTTCCAATAACTATTGCTGGGACTAGGATCTGTGATGGGGAATGGCTTTATGCAGATACTGATGGAATTTTGGTTTCGCACACGGAGTTGTCTGTTTAGGTAATTCGGGACCATTCATGGAATAATAACCATCTCACACTTTTTCTTGTAATGCTTGCTTTGTGGCTTGTTCTCTTGCTGCCGCTCAGTTACATATGTCTTGATCCAAAATATGTTGTTCTTGAGCAACAGAGTTGGAATCATCATGGGCTGTAGTCTGGAAACTAGTAAGATATAACCATTAAACTTTAGCTTGAGCCCTTGCTTCATGTCATATGGCTTTTTGTGTGCTTTACACCTTCAGATAGATCTCTGATCCAAGACTAGTATATCCAGACGAACATATCATTCTTAGATGGCATATGGTTTTTACAGCTCAGTTAACATATACGCTGTTCTCTAACCGGGATGAAACATTTTCATATATAATTGAAGATGGGATAAGATCTTGTAGCCCAATTAACATGATCACCGTTCCCCAACCAGAATGAAGTAAGTTCATATACATTGTTCTACGCTACGTACTTGTGATGTTTGTAGTACAAATTTCTTCCATAAAAGAGAAGGTTTTTAGTTACAATCACTAAATGATACAAATCATAGTACCATGTGCTTCACCTATTAAAATACAAAAAATAGACTTCCTCCAACCTTTTGCCTGCAATATGAAATGGCTAGGCTTTGCACAAGGCCAAGGGTCTCAAAAACATCACTGCTATGGCTAGCAGTTAGCACACTTTGTTCAATCCTTAACAAACGACATCATTTCTACAATTACTAAGTGGTATGTTTAATAACATAGTGCGGTAGCAACATGATATTTTCTCGCAACTTGCTGAGAGTTATTCTACTCAAGTTGTGAACTGGCTATATTGTGTCTGACACTTCACACTTCCACAAAATCCACATCTCAACTTAAACATACGGATTCTGAATCTCCAATGTCCTCCTGAAGAGTCGTCAAAGTTGCAGTCCCGGTCCCAGATGTTCGAACTGCGCTTCCTCCATCTCCATCTTTTTCTCTAGTTGCTGATTTGCTCATATTTGATGCCCAAGAGGAAGACTCTCCGGCTTCTTCTGCTTCTGACTGCATAGACATAAAGCCTTCAAGTTTCCTCTTGCTCCTTCTCCTCCTCCTGCTCTTCCTCAGTAGCTCCGAAGCCTCCTCAGCTCTTATAGCAATCTGGGCGTCCTCTTGTGGTTGCTCTTGATGATCCACTGTACTTGCGAGGTCCACTCTGTCCGCGTGCTGAACAAGTGGCCTAAACCAGCGCATTAGTACGAGGAGGAGCACCATTGTGTATGTATAAAAAGACATCCATACATAAAGAGTCCATTTCCAATCATGCACCACTTGTTTCGACCACGGTAGTTGGGAGCTCATCTGGATTTCAGCCTCATAAACCTGGGGAAGGGACCAAGTCCCGGCTCTAGGAATTAGATTGACCTTGACTGATCCTGTTCTTCGGTATTTATCTTCCTTATGCCTTAACATCTCGATCTTAATCACCTGTGCTTCACTAGAAATCCCGAGGAGAATAGGAACGGCAACTGTTAATGTCCGTACCAGCCGAACCAGAAGGCTCTGAAAGTGCAGCATGCATGGGTAGCTTGATCTCGCCATAACCTGTCCATCCGCCGATAGAAGCTGTGCAGTTACCTGATTCAACAAAATGCACATAACACACTATTCGCCGGATAAATATTTGTTGTCATATTATGCAAATATGTTTTATTAGATGAATGTCACGTATAGTATGCGAGAATTAAGCCGGAATAGAATTAAAATTCTAGGCTTATTTCCATTCCTAGTGTTTCTAACTAAGAATTGATTTTGGTTTTGAGGGGAATTCGATCCTGGTCCATCTTATAAACAATTATTATTATAATTATATTTTATCCTCTTAAACATTTATGTATGCCAATTCCATTCCATTTTATGATGTATCCAAACAAAAAATGTATCCATCACTCGGTCTCCTATTTCTGCATCCCAATTTATTCCTCCCGTTACAATCGTATCCCACCTACCAAACATAGTGTGTATGTGTAACCCGTAGGAACACATTTGCTATGGGGAACTAGAGGCAACAAATATATATCCTGTTAGTCAATTACATAAATGAACAAATTAGTGTACCTGGAAGACTCCTAAATGGCGATTATAGTGAGATTCAGGCATCACAAGCTGCAAGCAAACACAGAACGTATGTCCTACAGGGACTCCAGGGAAACCAAACACAGCTTCAGGATATGCCTGAGTGTAATCAAAATACAACCTCTCTCTCACAAACACAGGCTCTTCCATCCACATCCTCACCGAACCGACCCCGACAACAACCGCGAAAACCATCAACAGAATAAGAACCATGCAAAGGTATGCTGCACCAATGAATCCTAACCCAATCCTCTTGATGAAGAGAGTGGGGTTGGTGGGGAAGAGTTTTAGGACAGCTGATTCAACACTCTCTTTGGCTTCTTCAGCTTTGTGGTAGGAGTCAGTAGCCAAAGAGAAAAGAACAAGGAATGGGGATAAGATGGAGTATATGCAGTCGTATATCAAGTCTGCTTGGAAGAAGACTAGTTTTGTGAACCAGTCTAGCTCTTGTGGTGAATCATGCGTGTCTACCATACTGTCTTTCTCTAGTTACATGGGCAACATGAGATTGAGGGTAGTGAAAGGATTGGGAAAATCAGGTAGCCATCCATCAATAGCTCGGATTTCTCGTCCTGAGTTTTATCTAACTAGAGATAAACAAGTTGGAGTTAGCCTCTTCATGAGCTCCACATGGAAGTAGACCAGTTAAAACGTGGTGGCTTTGTCTGCTTCATGAGATGACATATGTAAGCAGCAACCAGTCATGCATGTTTGTCTTGCCATTCACCAAAATCATAGTTTCCATTTTAACGTATGTGGAAAGGCAGTGCTACCGTAATGGATTCTGATTTATCGATCATAGTGGAAATGATATTACATAAATTTTAGAATTTTAAAAAGGAAACAACAATGCGGTTCTAAGGCGATAATAATATATAATACATATGTATTAAAAAAAAAAAAAAAGAAAGATGTTTAAGAGCGGACGTTCAACGATTAAGATTTGCTTATAGGGTTATCTGTACAATTGAGGGGAGGGAGAAAGAATTGAGTTTTCGGATATAATTTAAGGAAAATCTCAAATCTAATATCTTAATTTGTATAGATATTCAGTTTAGTATTTAAATTTTAAATGGTTAGTTTAATATCCAATTATATAATGGGGAAGAAACAGATTTTTAGGGCTAAATCATGTTAGAGATATTAGTAAAAATTCAATAACTTGATGCCTCCTTTTCTACGTAGCAAACTGAGTTAAGAAGGTAGTAAAAATAACTATAAAACATTGATTGGGTATTAAAATTAACATTTCAAATATTAAATAGAATTTTGGTGCTACTAGTTTTGGTATTTACCTGTATAATTTATTATCTTTAAGCTTACATAAAAATGAAGAAAAATAAAAGATGTACTGCCAAAAGAAGAAGTTTTACTAACTGTCGGCAATTTGTGGTGGTGTTGTAATTATCATCCAAATCAAAGTGTTATTAACTGTAATGTGTTAGCTACAACACTGCACGGGTCGATATGCATAGCGCCTAGTATTCATCGTTTATGGCTAGGACTATTAGGGTATCTAATCCCATTCACTCCCCTAGCTTTCGTAGTGCTACTTTAATTGGATTAAAAAAAAAAATACCCATTTTCTTTTTAAAAAAATTACAAAAATCTACCAAATGAAAAAATAAACCCACAAATAAGTAAGTTGATCTCGTCTCTTAAAGAGACGAGATTAGTGTATTTTGTGCTAACCTCGTCTCTTGAAGAGAGTAGGTTGAAGATGATAGATTCAACCTTGTCTCTTCAAGAGACGAGGTCAGTGCAACATACTGTGACCTCATCTCTTAAAGAAACGAGGTTGGCCACTAATGAAGAGGCGATGTCAACTCACCTATTTTTAGGATTATTTTTATCTTAGTGGTATTTTTATAATTATTTTTAAAAAAACCCAATATTATTTTCCTTTTCCCCTTGTAATTATCGCATATATGCATAAAATTTCTCTAATAGTCAGCTATTAATTCTAACGTAGCTTTAGATGCTTTAGGTTAAATGTCACTATAAAGTAAAGTCAAGACGTAAACACAATCTAGAAAATTAAGTTTTGGGTAAATTGCTGGTATCACTCTTAAATAGGTCGGTAGCATGATACATCATCTAAAATGATTAATGGTATATAAATATCTGTACACTTTTTATCATAATAACAGTTTCATAATAACCATGCACTGTTTTCCCCATTTATAACTTTGTGGATCTTTTAAGGATTTTTAATTAAGCACTTTCCCTGATATAAGAATTGATACTACATTTGAAATTGTGAGGACACAATTTCACAATATTTATAAAAAAAAAAAACTGCTGAGCATCATACGCTTATTTGGATATCCGGTATGGTATTATTTTAGTTTCGTTTTCGAATCAAATTGATACTGAATATATATATATATATATATATATGATATCAACAAAAAACTGATAGTTTTGCTCATAAATTAATCAAACCGAACCAACACTAATGAGTTACTGATATTGATAAAAATTCAACAATCCAAACAGGGTATATGCTGTTACATAAGCTTTATAAATGAAATGGTTTATGCTTTCAAATAGTTTAACTCTATGATGGATTTGTAGTCAAGTTTGAAGAAAAGAAATGTGCCCAATGCCTTTTACAAGGAGGAAATACTTAATTTGAAGACCGTGATAAGAATTTTTATCGATGCCCATATATACTTTACCCTATAATTTATTTTGGTGTAGCATTAGAATTTTGATAGATTATATGCTATGTGAAAGAGATAAAGGATAGGGTTGCTGTGAAGTTTCCTTTAAATTGAAATAATGATTTGAGAGGATGCAGAGATTAGATTCTTAAAATAAAACTGATGATGGATTCAATTAATAAATTGATCAAGATGATCTTTGTGTATAAAAGCGTGTATATATATTTGTGAAGTAATGCATTACGTTGTTCGAATAATTATTACTAGCTTAGAAGGAATATGTATAGTGGTAAGAGTGAAGACATATTGATAATATAAATTGTTCAAAGAGAGTGGAAAAATGTTTTGGTATAATAAAAATAGGGCAAATTTTATAAGAAGGTTATTACGTTTGGAGGTGAGTTTATTTGAAGTCACAATATTTCAAGTAGTTCACTCGACGTCACAATATTTAGAGAAGTAAGCTAATTAAGGTCGCTATTGATATGTGTCAACAAAAGAAAAATTTAACTAAAACTCAGAGGATTCAACGCATTGTGATAAGTGTCAATAGTAACATTAATTGACCCACTTCCTTAAAGATTGTGACATCAAATGGACCACTCAAAACGTTGTGACATCAAATAAACTTATTTCTAAACGTTGTAAGCTTTCACTGTAAATTTACCCAATAAAAATACGTGATGTCATACTGTTTCAAGATTTGTTATAAAAAAATTCCTTAATTTTGATTGAAAGATTAAGTATAAAATTTCTTTATAATAAAAATTATTAGAGAAGAAAACTAACTCGCTCCATTTTAGCGTCTACTTCATCATACTGTAAAGGGATTGGATTGTGAGAGATTTAACATATCGGTACATATGAAAATTAAATATATAAATAAGAGCCCCTATTCATCTATTAAATAGATGGGGTGAGGACTGCGATGTCCTCTTATCATCATTTATCTATTAAATGTTTATCCTATTACAAGACATGATTGGTTCTTTTAGTCCAATTTCCTCTCATCATAATTTATTAGAAGCTTCACCATCTGATGAAGAGGTATCATGTATGGGCATTGATTAATGGCTACTCCATTTAAAAATACTGACGTGCTAAGAAATCAACTCCTGTTGGAAGAAATTCAGAAGTAATAATAGTGAGAGGGAACCTCTTTACTCCATCCTCTAGTTGATCCAAGGAAATCATGATAATATGCATTATTATGAATGGAAAACAATCAATTAAAGAACATCAAATTTTGAGCTAAAATCAGGCAAATGCTCTATAAAACTTTAGAGGATAACAAAACTGTGATTTCTTCCTATTTCAAGTACAAGAAAGTAGAATTATAAAGAGATTGGATGAGAGTCTTAAAGAAGAAGACTATTATTTTCACAAGTAGTTAAGTTTGTTGTAGAGCTATCTATATTGTGTATAGATCTTCTACATCGTACACATTTATGGGTTAGATAGATAAATAACATATATATACACTTCTATAACCCCCTACCCTCCATGTCAAGTTCGACAATCTACAAGGCCTAATGTCACATCCTGCCCCCTCAGGCGACGGTGATATGATGCCAGGGCAGATAACCACCACTGGCCCCTAGTGATAATGTCCGACATCTTCCCTCAGGTGAAATGTGAACCAATGCATGTCCCGCATGGTATCATGGGCACTATAGGTATTGTTACCCTCAGGTGAGTTGACCCTTATCTGCAGCTTGTGGGGATCGAATCCAAGACGTGAGGCTTTTGCCTGCCCCAAAGGTAGCACCTCTTATCATTTAACATGATTTATAAAAATCATTGTTCCAATTAATTGTTATTTGTGGAAATTCTCAAATCATGAGTATTCTTCTCAGAATTACTCAATTCCAACCTTAATTGCATTTCCTAGAATCTCTCCTAATTAATGGACATATCAAGGTTGCTTTAATCTTAATTAAAGTTCTTGAACTTCACCAAACATGCAGCACACATCCTACTAATATCTCTACTAACAGGAGTAGTATGTTCTAGTAAATTAGATCTACTCAGTGAATTCATTTCTCAACATCCTCCACTAAAATCTAATGCAAGACCATTTCATGCACTACATTATCTTAACTATAATGAAATTAATTTACCAGAACTAACAATTAACAAGTTGAACTCATCTTACTTCACACATTTATGTTAATATGATTTAGTAAACCCTAAAAGAACTACTCACTCATGATGCAAATTAAATAGCACTTAGTAAAAATTATAGAAATAAAACGATAGATAAACAAAAGAATAGAGAAAGAAGGAAAACCCTTTTATAATTACAACTTCACGATGATTTACAAACACTAACAATGGATTTTGGATGTCTCTCTCAAGTGGAAATTCCAAGTTACAACATATGAAGGACACATACAATTCAACTTTCACAAACAAAAACTATAAGTTATATACATGAAAAGGTACAACTCTAGGAAGAAGAAAAATCTCCCCTCTCCAATGGGTGTGTTTCTTTTTTTATATCTACGGTGTTTTTAGAAAAAGGTTTTCTTGATGAAAATATGCAACTTTTACTACGTGATATACTATTTACTGAAACTAAAGTAAAAGTTGTATTTTTGCCTTTCCAATTATCATGGTTGTGGCCTTGATTCATCAACCAAATTTCAATCGTCTAAACACCAATCACAGTCGTGACTTTTTCCAAAGTAGATACTGAGTTCATAAAAGTTCTCTTGCACTTCTTAGTCATGTCTCTGATTCTTCTTCTCCTAATGAATCATTACGATCCTCAGCTTCACATCACGGTCGTGAAGTATTCCTGGGTAGCTACTGTGCTTGTCAACTCTGTCTGATTCACAAATTTCACTCTCGTGATACTCAATTCAAGAATTAGAATATGATATCTTCTTAGAAATCACGGCCGTGACTTATGTCTAGGCAAGTACTGATTTCTGGTTTTCTCTAATTTTTCATAAATCACGATCGTGATTTTGTGCTTGGTAGGTATTTAGCTCGAAATTCTCCATTGCTACTCGAGTCACACCCATGACTTCGGATCCTTGACCATGATTCTCCTTTAATTCCTTCTGATATCTCCATTAACTTCCAATTTGACCTAAAATGAACATATATATCAACTAAGTACCAATTCTAATATAATTCATGTCAATAAACTCTAAATTGAACTTAATTGATTACTATGAGCTGAGATAATTCATGCCTATCACATCTCGACACTGTTAATGTCCAACATTACAAGCCGCTGATTCATCAAAATTCAAATAAGTTCTAGAATTAAGTTTTTGCCTTTCTACTTGTAACACCAGATAATATGCTTTAGTGATAGATGGCAAATGCTCTAAAGATAAATGTGACTTCTAACATTATCATAGCTTCCATTCAATCCCATGAGATAATATATGATGTTCTGATAGGATAACAAAACTATGATTATTCCTATTCCAAGTACAAAAAGTAGAGTAACTAAGAGATCTTATGTGAGTCATGAAGAAGAAGACTATTATTTTCACAAGTAGTTAAATTTATTGCAAAATTATTTATACTATGTATAGATCCTCAATTAATCGTACAAGTGTACAAGTCAGGTGGATAAATAACATATATATACACTTCTTTGTGTTGTTTGGGATATCTACATTTTAGGAAGGAAAACGGCTGTTTTGTTTTCTGAAAAACACAGTTGTTTTTGGAAGGTCTATGCTTGGGATAATCAATTAATTGTTTTTGAAAGGAGGCAAGGCTATTCTTCCCAGCATTGTATTTCAATCTTTCCTTTCTACTTATTCCAAGCGCTTGGTCATCCAAAACTTATGCAAATACCGTAGAGAATCTTTGCATATTTTTTCTTTGATGATACAAAAGATAAGAGATTGATGTATTGGTTTAATGAGAAGAAGTTTCGTAAGACGTAGGAGGAAGCAAGGATTGATAATCGTTACTTATAAGATATTCCTAAAGTTACGGATAAACGGGTTAAAATATTCATCTTCTTCATTGGTTTCAACCAAACAAGGTCATTCTCTGTTTTGGAAAAGATGTTAGAGGCTAGAGATTTGAGTGATCAAAATGTATGCTACGGATTTTTCCTAACGACGATTCTCATTTTTTTCATTTAGGATAATGGCAAAAATAGCGCCTGAATTTTCGCAAAAAGAACAATTAGGTATCTGAGTTTGGTTTTTAACAATTTGGTAATCGAACAAAGTTTTTTATTGACTTTTTTTCATACTTAAATTTGATTTTGACAATTTTGATACATGAACAAACTTTCTATGAACTTTTTTCATATCTTATTTCACTTGATTCAGGCATAAAAAAGTCAACAAAAATTTTGTTAAGGTACTAAAATTATCAAAACCAAACTTTAGGTATAAAAAATATGAACAAAAACTTTGTTCAGTATCAAATTATTCAAAACCAAACTTTAGGTACCGAATTATTATTTTTACGAAAGTTCAAATACCATTTTCTTCATTAACCCTTTTATTTAATATGGTAATGGGTTAAATAGTTCTAAAAAGTTTTTAGGTTTAAATTGTTGTATTATTCATTTTGTTAAATAATTTTATGATCTAAGGTTTTACGTTTCTGCTTTTTTTTTTTTTTTTTCAATGGCATATTTAAGCGATGAATATATACTTTTAAATTTTACATGGTTCATTGCGTAAATTAGTAAATTCATGTATCATACCCATATATACACAGACTATTGTTTGTGAGAATGTTACGACAGAAAAAAACATTGCTCGTGTCTATACTAAACGGTGTTGGTTATGTCATCCCGATGAGGATTCATTTTATCATTGTTGTTCAGTTGTTGTTGTATTTGAGAACTATGGCTATCAACATTAAGGAAAGTGTACATTAATTTCTAAAGTGTACATTATTCTCTTCTAGTAATTTGCCAAAGTATGCTTTAATCACAATTTGTAAGGTCTTACGTTTTAGCTATTTTTCCAATGATAAGTCTAGAAATTGAGACTCAAATTAAAATAAGAGGGTCCTATACATTATTCCGCCATACATTGTAAGCTTTTTTTTCCAGATTTCTACTGCTTTGAGATTGAAAATAATAGATTCTGATAAATGATTTATGATCATCTTTGTTCATTTTGTGTATCCAATTTCAAAAAATAAAAAATAAAAAAATGAGACAAGTACACCTTATACGTTGGATTCTGTCTTAATCCCGTAGACTAGAATCCAGGATTAACTATTAAAACCTTACTTATGTTTTAGCTTATTTGCAAGTACATGATTGGTGTTGTTTTTATTATTAATTTTTGATAAATAAGTTGAGTTTCATTTACAAGTATTAAAATTATTTAATGGTTTTTGAAAGACATGTGTTAATATTTTATTGGTCTAAAAAAATCAATTTTAGAGTTTTTTTTTACATTTTTCTTCATTTTTCAATTTTTCTTCTTTTTAAAAACATTTTAAATATTTTATTTAGCAATATTTTTTATTAAATTAGTTTTTTCAAACTAATTAGTGCTAACACGTATCCCTCGTACAATATTTAATTTTTTCTTAAACAAATTAAGCTAAATGATTTATTGTTGCTCAGTGTTTGAATTTCGGAATATTGCATCCATCCATATCATCACTCTAAAATTAGACCTTTATAGAAGTCATTTAACATGAAGGAACAATCACAAAACCATAATAAACAAGAGGATTTAGTTACATAAACTAAATGATTGAGATCTGTATTTGCTTCTTTGTATATATGAAGAGTAGTTGTTTGAGTGCAATTCATCTTCATCAGTTTAATTTTTCAAACTTTGCTAAACGCTCTTAACTTGTCTTACTCTTGTTAATAATTTAATTCACCAACAAGGAAAGTCAATTTTAGTTTCAATGTTCTCAATCCCTTCATAGAGAAAACCAAATTTTACTCCACCTTAATCTCAATTGAGTGGACAGGAAAGGATGTAAACTGATGGCCAAATGTGAAAACAATTCTACCTGCACTCGATGAATCCACATTGCCATCACAATTTAATTTTGTATACAAAAAAGTGAATACATATTACAATAGCTCAATATTGCTGTTTACAACTCAATTTTGCATCTTTTTACAATTATACGCCCGAAGTTTTAAATAGTTAATTTACGCATATAATTAGATGTTTAGTTGATGCTATTTCTATCTCATCTCTTTCTTTTAACTATTGTTATTTCTATCATCATGATTTGATGGGAAAAATCCTTCAACAACCTGCAATCAAAAACAGATTTTTCCTCTTGACAATGCGATAATAACAATTAAAACAACAAATAGAATCAAAGGAAAACAATAACATTAGGATTTACGTGGAAAACCCCAATTTGAGGAAAAATCACGGGATCACAACACTACCAATAATAATGCGATGTATAAATTGTTCTTCACTAGATAACACTAGTGGATCACATGGAACTTCACCACAAACAATGAATTTCAACAACAATAGGCCTTTCTCTCTAGGATTTAAGATAGCTGCCATGCATATCGCATAAACCTTAAGAAAAAAACAAGAAGTATTTATATGCAAACGATAAATGTTGGCATGAGATAAAAAAAAGGCCGGTAGCTTTGCAACAGGCATTGAAGCTTCGGCATTCTAGAACAATGAATGCTGACTAGTATGATGGTGGCTTATCTCGCTACGCCAGCCGCATAGCCCCCAAAGACGCCGGTCTTATCAAACTGCAGCTCTCAGAAATAATTTTCAATTTCAATGCTGGCTTCTATCGACATGTAGGCCAGCAATGTATGTTCTCCCAGTGTCAATGTACAACATTTACTCCTTTGTTTGCACAAAACAACTCCTTATTTTCAAGTCATCTTCCAAGTATATACCATATATTTAGGATATTCTTGATTATAGATCCATATGAGTTGGATTTATAGCCCAATAAACTCCCTCTCCAACTTATATGGAGGGCTCCATCACACCTGCTACCTGTCTGCACTAAACAAGCTTGTCTTTGGGTAAAGCCTTGGTCATCATATCTAAAGGATTATCATCAATATGAATCTTTTTAAGCTTCAAAAGCTTTGATTCTAATATATCTCAAATCCAAAGATATCTACATGAATGTTTTTAGATCTGGAATGTAATGTTAGATCCTTACTAAGATGTATAACACTTTAGCTGTCATAAAAGACTCTCAAGTCTTCCTATTCTTGACCCAGTTCCTCTAAAAACTTCTTCATCCACAAAATCTCCCTACATGCTTTAGTTACAGCTATATCTTCTGCTTTAGTGGTGGAAAGTGTAACACATTTCTGCAACTTTGATTGCCAGGACACTGCTCACCCTGCATAAGTAATCCGATAACCTGAAGTGGACTTCTTGGAATTCAGATCTCCAACCATACCAGCATCTGAAAAACCTTTCAATATAGGCTTGCTACCACCAAACTGTAGACTTAACCTAGAAGTACCCCTGAGGTACCTGAGAATCCATTTAAAAACAGTCTAATGGTCTTTACTTGGATTCGAGAGATAGTGGCTAACCACACCAACAGCATGAGCACTATCTGGTCTAGTGCACACCACAACATACATTAGACTCCCAAATGCTGAAGCATAAGGAACCTTTTTCATGTCTTCTTTGTCTACCTTACTTTTAGGATACTACTGAGAACTAAGCTTGAAATGACTTGCAAGTAGAGAGCAAACAAGTTTTTCCTTGCTCATGTTGAATCTCTCGAGCACTTTTTCTAGGTATCTCTCTGTGATAACTACAATTTCTGGCTCTTCCTGTCACAAATGATTCTTATCCCGAGAATTTGGCTTGTGGGTCCTTATTCAATGCAATCTTCAGATTCTGAATCTGCTTGGCATCATGGTTAACAATCAACATATCATCTATATATAGTAGGAGAATAAGAAACTCACCACTAGCAAAAACTTCTTAAAAAAACACAACGGTCTGATGTAGTCCTAATATAACCCTGATCAAACATGAAGGAGTCAAAGTTCTTGTACCACTGCCTTGGAGCCTATTTCAGCCTATATAAGCTCTTCTTCAATATACAAATAAGCTGCTCTTTCCCTTGACCTTAAACCTCTTAGGCTGCTCTATGTAGATTTCTTCCTCCAAATCACCATGAAGGAATGCTGCTTTCACATCCATCTGCTCAATCTCTATGTTCAAACTGGCTGTTATACTCAGTACAACTTGAATGGAAGACATCTTCACCATTGGCGAGAAAATCTCACCAAAATCAATCCATTTCTCTTGACTAAACCCCTTCACAACCATTCTTGCCTTGTACCTTAGTTGTGAGCTATTTTCGCCAGTCTTCAATTTGTAAGTCAATTTGTTCTTCAGAGATCTCTTGCCCTTAGGCAGTTCCACCAAGTCATATGTCTTGTTTTTACCCAAGGATTTCATCTCTTCTTGCATAACTTTGACTCATCCCTTTTTCTGCTTATGTAGTATGGCTTCCCAATAACATTCAGGTTCTCCCCTATCAATCAGTATTACATACTCATCTAGACTATATCTTAATGATGGTATTCGCTCTCTTGAAGATCTCCTCAACTCAATCTATTGATGAGGCTCTTGGGGCTCTTCATCTAAATCTTTCACATCTCCCCCATCATTAGAATCTTCAAGTGAAGGCACCGGTTCTACATTTGTAGAAATCTTGCTTGAGGATTTTGACTTTTCTGGTTTCTCTATATCTTCAATAGTTTGGTCTTTCAAAAAAAACCACATCTTTGCTCCTAACAATCTTCTTCTTAATTGGATCCCACAATCTATATCCATACTGATCATGTGCATAACCTAGAAAAATGCATTGCTTTGAGTTTGCATCAAGTTTAACTCTTTCATCACTGGGAATATGCACAAAAACCCTATAATCAAACACACATAAGTGATGATAAGAGATTTCTTTACCTGTTCAGACTTTCTCTAGGATATCTCCATCCAGAGCATAAGGGGGAGACAAATTTATCAAGTCTACTGCTGTTCTCATAGCTTTACCCCATAACGATTTAGGAAAAATGGCATAAGATAACATGCACTTCACTCTCTCTGTGATAATGCGATTCATTCTCTGTATGACACCATTTTGTTGTGGGGTCTTCGGAATTGTTTTTTTCTAGTTTAATTCCCTTATCTCTGTAGTACTTTTCAAACGGTCTTCTGTAACCACCATTGTCTACTCTAACACATATCAATTTCCTTCCTTTTTCTCTTTCCACTCTAGTGTGGAATTGCTTAAACACATCCAGCACTTGATTCTTTGACTTTAAAGCAAAGGTTCACAACTTCTTAGAGTAATCATCAATGAAAGTGACAAAATAAATGAGTACTACCTACTATCTTCTCTTTCATATAACACACATCAGTGTAGACTAAATCCAGTATATGATATTTCCCAGTAGGTGCATTTCTTTGAAATGCAACCTTGTGTTGTTTACCAGCAAGACAATCAGTGCAGCTTTTTAGAGGAGTACCTTTTACATCCGACAAAAGTTGTTTCTTAATAGGCATTTGAAGCCCTTTCTCATGCATGTGACAAAGCCGCTTATGCCACAATTCCATTGAAGTGTCATTAGTCAGATTCACATCTCCTTTACTTAGTTTTGCTAACATTAAGTAAAGGGTATTATTCTTTATCCCTTTAGCCATAATGAAAGAAGCATTGGTGAGCTTCTATCTACCTTCACCAAAATGACTGTGATAGCATTCATCATCTAATTTCCTCGTAGATATAAGGTTTAGGCGGATATCTACAACATGTCTAACATCTCTAAGAATGAGCTTGCAACCAGTGTTAGTCTCAAAAATAACATTTCTAATGCCAACAATTTTAGATTTTTCATTATTTCTCATCCTAACATTACCATAATCAACAGCAATATAGGATGAGAAAAATCACCATGTGCTGTCACATAAAAGGAGGTACCAGAATCTATAGCCTAGTTACTGTCATAACCTGCAAGTCTAACATAATTCCCTTCCTAAGTAACAACTATTTCACCACCTACTGCTGTAGTAGTGTCTTCATCTTTTTCTTCACCCTCATCTTTACCTTGCTCTCTCTTTTGCATTCTGCATTCTCTTTTAAAGTGCTATGACTTGTCACAATAAAAACATTTGATATTTTTCTTTCTGTTGATTTAGATCTTCCCCTGGATTTAATAGAGCTATCAGATTTATCATTAGAGCCTCTGTTCTTGCTTCTACTGTGCCTTTCATGCTTATCAATAACAAGGGCCCATGCCTCTAAACTTGTACCCTGAACTTTCCTTTTGGCCTCTTTATTCATCAGGCTGTCTTTCTCCATTGTAAGGTGAGCTTTCCATTTGGAGCTGAATTACTGACAAACACCTCAAGTGTCTCCCAACTTTCAAGCAGTAAACTCAACAACAAAATTGCCCGAATCTCATCATCATGCACAAGCTTCATAATAGTCAGTTGATTCACAAGCACTTGAAAATTATACAAGTGCTCAGTTATATTGAATCCATCCTTATATTTCAAATTCACCACTTTCCTAATTAAGGAGGTTTAATTCAAGGTAGTCTGCCTCTCATACATGGACTCCAAATCTTCATAGAACATCGGTTTGGTTTCCAAAGCAACATGATGATATATGCTTTGATCAACCCATTTTCAAATATATTTGACAGTCTTACTATGCATGATTGCCTAATTTAAATCAGATTTATCTATTGGCTTCATAGAATCACCGCCCAAAGGCAAATACAAATCTTTACAATACAGCAGATCTTCCATCATAGACTTCAGATAGAGTAATTTGACGAATTCAATTTAATCATCGTACCTGATGATTATGCCATGTTTGCAATTTAGAAACAAACACTAATTCTTTTTCTTTCAATTCTGGGCTCTGATACCACGTTGTTCGGAAAAATCTTTTAATAACTTGTAACCAAAAATAGATTTTTCCTCTTGCTAATGCGATAACAATAATCAAAACATCAAACAGAATCAAAGAAAAACAATAACACCAGGATTTGTGTAGAAAACCCCAATTTTGGAAAAAATCATGGGATCGCAGCACAAATTATCTTTCACTATCAATAATAATGAGATGTACAGATTGTTCTTTACTAGATAACACTAGTGGATCACACAGATCTTCATCACAAATGATAGATTTAAACAACAATAGACCTCTCTCTCTAGGATTTAGGATAGCCTCCACACACATTTTATTAACCCTTAGACCAAAACAAGAAGTATTTATGTGCAAACAATAAAGGCTGGTACAAGGTAAAAAAGAAGGCTGTTGGCTTTGCATGCCGGCTAGTATGCTTGCGGCCTATCTCATTACACCAGCGGCTTTGACGCCAGCCTTGCCAAACTGTAGTTCTTAAAAAATTTCCAATTTCAATGCTGGCTTGTATCTACATGTAGGTCGATAGTGTATCTTCTCCCAGTACTAATGTACAACCATCACTCCTTTGTTTGCATAAAAAAAAAAAAAAAAAAACTTTATTTCCAAGTCCTCTTCCAAGTATATATCATATACTTAGGATATCTTTAATTATAGACCCATATAAGTTGGATCTATAATCCAACATGAGCAACCAGTTACAATACGATACGTGCAATATTTTATTTTGTATTGTATAATGATTGTAATTTATATTGCCACATAAACAAAAAATCACATCAATAATAAAAATAGGTATTAAACATCTAATCAAGTATATAAATTGATGATTTAAAACTTTAAGTATATAATTACAAAAAGCGTAAATTGAGGTATAAACCATGGTATTGTCTCTATCCCAATCATTTAGCTTATGTGACTAGATGTATAGATCTTCTTGTTTATTTTGCCTTTGTGATAATTTCTTCATGTTAGATAGCTTCTATAAAAGGTGGAGTTTTAGAGTGATGATATGGATCGATGCATTATTGCAAAATCTAAACATTGACCAACATGAAATCATTTAACTTGATGTGTTTAAATTTTTTTATTTCAGCATTATTGGTTAAGCACTTAAAAATATATGTCAGCATCATATCTACAAAGAAAATCTTAGCATGAGGAGTATTTTCCTTAATTTTACTTCATCAAAATGGAACACCTTCAGGAAGAACTAGTTGAAATTGCAATATAAATTCCTTTGTTTCTTAAAAAAAAAATGGGACAATAGGTATTTATATGTCAATAATGGAGGAAGAAATTACGGGTGCCCATGCCCAAAAAAGGATGATAATGGGCTTCATATAGTAGCCCATTTGTAGGTACAGGCTTCTCAGGCTAAACCTTTAAAAAATAATTAATTACTAAGATAGGATACATGATAAATTAATTATCAAAATGGATCATTAAAAGGAGATGTGAAATCAATTGGATACATGTTGCATATGTAGAAAGTGCGAATCATCATGGCTGTTACACACTTTAAAAATGCGAGTCACATATATTATGAAGTAGAAGGTGTGAATCATCATAGCTATTACGCACATTAAATGTGTGAGTCACACATGCATTTGAAACATATGTTGGAAATATGAGAATGGTTAGTTATTTTAGTAATTAAGTTTGATGGTATCTTATTTTAATAATTAATTTCAGAAAGAAATCTGATTTGGTAAAAATTTATGTAATTAATACATGTGGAACCAACAAATTGGAAGAAACTATATGCAACCTATAAAATCATTTTTTCCTTTTCTAATATATATATATATATATATAAATAATTTTCAGTTTAGGACACTTATAAAAATTAATTACTTATTTAAGGTCAATATAAAACTAACTAATAATATACCACTTCTAAATCGCAACTTAAAAATATATACAAAAGTTACAATACCGTACCTATATCGCGAAATGAAGAAGCGATATAGTATTATTTTCATACGTATATCGCATTTGATAGTCGCGATATATATGTTATATCGCGATTTTTTTAAGCGATATACGTGTATCGCTTTTTACAAACGCGATATAGCGACAGTAATGAAACATTATATTGCATTTGTATATCGCGATTTACATATTAAAAAATATATCCCGTTTATCAAACGCGATTTTAGTGTGGTATATTGGTAATTAATCTCATTGGAGTTGTATATTGGTAATATTTTTTTACAAAAACTCTACACATGTATTGAACTCTCTCTCTCTCTCTCTATATATATATATATATATCATAGCATGTTTTACTATGGTTAAAAATAAAAAAGAGTATAGATATTATAGTTGCAACCCAAGATTAATCATATTCATATTAAAGTTAAACATAAATCGCCAATTTCTTCAATCATGTATATTATAATTATGAATTTTTATTTCTTAACTCTCTCTATATATATATATATATATATCATTGCATGTTTTACTATTGTTAAAAATAAAAAAGAGTATAGATATTATAGTTGCAACCCAAAATTAATCATATTCATATTAAAGTTAAACATAAATCACCAATTTCTTCAATCATGTATATTATAATTATGAATTTTTATTTCTTAGCTTTTTGAACTAGTAAGTTGCTAAAGCAATTTTTTGCCACTAACTACATGTTGTTTGTGAAAATACTTGATTCTATATTATATATAAGTTCCAAATAGATTTAGGAAGGGTGAGTTACATGTTGCATATAGTTTATCTTACGTATAATTATATACAGAATATAAGGTGGTAAAAGGTTATACACAATACACAAGCTTGTGGAAATATATTGTAAAGGTTTAAAATAAAATCCTATGCTGCGACGACTAACATTTAGAACCCATCTCAGTACCCATATGAAAACGTAGGATTTATAAGTTAAGGCTACAACAAGTTTAATTTCGATACAAACACTGTAAAATAAATAATAGGACAAAGGGTATGTATCATTTCGAAAATTTTATTCCATCCACAATGCCAAATTTGATTGTGACATTGATCAATCTTTATAATTAGCGATATGGATACTATATACATATTATTAACTTCAATATAATTATCCTAACCAAGTATAAAAGATTAAGGTAAAACATATTCTGCTGCTTGATATTTGGTTTGTACCAAACAAAGGCATGCTAGCTTTTGGTTTGGTTTGATTATATGTTTGGAATTTTTTGAGACTAAGATTTTCGTTTAGTTTAAATGTTTGAAAATGGAACTGCATTATATGTATTAATTGTATATATAAACTTTTTTTTTTTTTTACTTGTTTTCATATCTGAATACCGAGGAATTAAAACATAAAAAAAACATCATCATCATCATCATTATCATCATAACTCATATCTAAATTTTGTCAAAATATGTAATTAGGTACCCAAACTTTAAAAAAATCAATTTAATACCTAAACTTTTAAATCGATCAATTTAATACCTGCAATACCTCCGTCAAGTTATCTTAGGTACTAAATTAATCAATTTTAAAGTTTTTCAAGTATTAAATTGATTAATGTCAAAATATCATGTATCTAATTGCATATTTTTCTAAAGTTTAGGTACCATTATTATTATTATTATTATTATTATTATTATTATATTTGCTATCATATGTAGTACCAATTGTATATATGTTAATTTTTTTAAAAAATGAAGATTAGATGGATGTAGCTAAACAATTGGAATCCTTGTAAATAATTCTAAAGATTGCAAATATTTTGTATGTTGCATGTACATTTGCTAAGTTACTCATATATATATATGTATATTACCCATATATATGTATATATAATATTTATTTTGTTAAACATTTGAGCAATGTATCAATGTGTGTGTGTATATATATTTAATTTAAATGGTATTAAATATTCTAATTTTCTTTTCTTTTTTTCTTATGAATAAGCATATATACTTTGTAGCTTGAACTAGTAAATCAATGAAAATCTCATATAAATTAAGTCCTAATATTACAAAATTTCAACTAATGCTTGATAATAATTAATATTGTTACTGAATCTAAATTATTGATTATAATTTTATACACATATCCTAGCTTTTGACAATAATAATGTTGACATGATTATTATCCTGATTGTAAAAACAACTTAAAAGTTGTAGTCAGTTTAGTCTTAGTTATCACCACTTTTTATGGGTAGTATTGCTTGAGAATAGGTAACACTCAGCTTATGATTCCTTAAAAGAGAGAAAATCTCTCTAATTTTATAAAACATGTGCTAAAAACTGAAAAGTAGGTGGTCAATATTTAGTGAGATTTGCTATTTTATTGTTCAATATGACTAGTGGCCCCTAATTCAGATAACTAAAGATTACTTGCTGAGTCCTACTATTACTAAATTACATATTAATATAAATCTATTCTCAACTAATCACTAAACAGACACTAATTAATCGACACTATCTTCAAGTAAGAACTATTCCTTTTTTCATTTTCTTCCTATTGCATCCTTACATTTAACATTCTTAGATCAATTGAGAAGAGATTTATTTTAAATCCATTATTAGATTTATTTAAAGTAGTTTCATCAAGTTTTGCTCAGATCAGACACACAAATTCCAGACTTATAAATGATTAGAAATCCTTTTACCTTGATTTTTAGGATTTTAAACCGTACTAACATTAACTTATATTTATATGCAGGGAATTGGAGTTTGTATATCATCAATTTTAATTTCTTGAAGCAAATTAAGAGCGACAAAGTTAGCAAAATATTAGAATCATGCCTGACCAAGAGGCAGGACAGGTTTGTATCTTTTGAATTCTTGTTATCAGACATTATGGATGACATTATGTGACTAGCTAGCATTTGTACAATCTAACGTTGTATTCAACTCCAATTTTTACCCCATAGGAAAGGGAGAGCACCCAACCGGGAGAGGCGGCTCATCGAACGTCGATCTAGACAATTGGTTGCCCATAACAGCATCCCGGAAAGCCAAATGGTGGTATGCAGCATTCCACAATGTAACTGCTATGGTTGGTGCTGGCGTTCTAGGACTGCCTTACGCGTTTTCTCAAGTCGGCTGGTACAAATCAATATTATCTTATTTAATTCTATACTAGTGCACCTTAGGATAAATTTATACTTTTAGATTAGTTGGTTGTGGCATTAATAATATTCTGCTATAGGTTTCCTGGAGTTACTGTGCTTTTTGGGGCATGGTTAATTACATTTTATTCCCTATGGCAACTCATTGAAATGCACGAAATGGTTCCTGGGAAACGATTCGATCGATACTCGGAACTAGCAATGCACGTTTTTGGGCCAAACCTTGGATACTGGATTGTGGCACCTCAGCAAGCATTTGTTCAAATGTCTTCAAACATTGTGTATATGGTCACGGGAGGAAAATCACTTCACAAGTTCATTGAACTCCTACTTCCATCTGGTTACCAAAATATGAGACAAACATATTATATATTCATCTTTGCTGTGATAAATATGGGGCTTGCTCAAACACCTAATTTCAATTCCCTGAAAGGAGCTTCTCTACTAGCTGCCGTAATGTCACTATGGTATGTTTAATCTATTCAGATAAGATATCGATTTTGATTTTGATTTTATGGGATTAAATTTCAAGTTATGTATTTCAAAATCGAACAATTTGTTTTATTTTGTAGTTACTCGATGATAGCATTTGTTGCCTCCATAGTTCGTGGAGTGGATCACCACAAAGCCGAAGTTGTAAAATACGGGCTTCGGTCGACCACCACGGCAGGGAAAGTGTTCAACATCCTTAATGCCCTAGGAACCATAGCATTCGCATATGCTGGACACAGCGTGGTCCTAGAAATACAAGCCACCATGCCATCTACCGAAGCAAAACCATCCAAAAAGCCCATGTGGAAAGGTGTTAGCGTTGCGTATTTTATAGTATTCCTATGCTATTTCTCGGTTGCAATTTCAGGGTTTTGGGCATTTGGGAATGTTGTTGAAGATGATGTGCTGATCTCACTAGAACATCCTCCATGGCTCATTGCGGTTGCTAATCTCATGGTGTTCATACATGTGATTGGGAGCTACCAAGTTTATGCTATGCCTATTTATGATTTGATTGAGTCGTGTTTGGTTAGGAAGTATAACTTTACTCCTGGCCGTCCCCTACGCCTTATTGCACGCACCATTTATGTAGGTACGTATCTCTAGCCCTAATGTCCTATATTTAGGTTAAAAAAAAAAAACAAACAAACGAACCATTGATCGAGCAAGATAGATCCCATAAATTCTCAAAGTACAATTTCAATCCATAGAACGTTTCTAGCTAGTTATTTGGCATATCTCTAACCTCAAGACAATGTTATTTGTAAATCTTTTCAGAAACGGTTTTGGGGTTTTAGTAATGATTTACGCAAAGATGAGCACAAATTTTTGAAATGTTGGACTCTAGGAATATGGATCAATAATTACAATGATTTATATATTGCAAATCAGTAACCATTTTAACCTTTTTAACAATAGTTTAGAGGTCGTAACAAGGTTTTTAAAATTTAGATCGAGTTTATTCGTGTATTACCAATAATTTTGGTATATGTTTATATTTTGGAATTACTTTTGCAACAAATAAAAGAAGATTTATTATTTTTATCTATTTATTTTCAATAATTGAAAAATAATTGTATGAATTTATAATTTGTCCATTTTCATAAAGTCAAATATGCCTTTTATGTAAATGGCAGCTATCACATGCTTCATTGGGATATGTCTTCCATTCTTTGGAGGATTAATGGGATTTTTTGGAGGGCTATTTTACACGGCCACGTCTTTCTTCGTAAGTGACTCATTTTTAGAATCATCTATAATAAAATTTATTTGATAATTGAATTTATATATTATATATATTTGACATAAAATAAAATTTCTTGTGCAGATTCCTTGCATTTTGTGGCTGGTGGCTAAAAAGCCAAAAGTTGGAAGTTTCCACTGGTCTGCATCTTGGGTAGGATTTCTCATATCATTCTCATGTATATACGTGTATATATCTGTTTAATTAAATATCACATTTAATAAGAATTAAAATAAATTAAATTCATTGATTACTTATTTTTATTTATTTTTTGTAAGGATTAATCACATATTTTAAAAGTGAAACAAGTTTATCCAGATTTCAAAATTCCAAATTACATAATATGAAATTATTAATGATATTTAAAAACATTTTTTTTTCTAAAAAATATAGGTTGTTTTTTTCCCCAACTTTTGTCTTTTTCTTTTCTTTATCTTTTTATTTTATTTAATTTTTAATTTGCAGTTTGCGATTATTGTTGGCGTCACGATTGCAGTGCTTGCGCCGATTGGAGGAATGCGAGAAATTATTATTTCAGCAAAAAATTACAGGATATTTTCTTAGTCAAATAATAGAATATTAGTGATTAGGTTTTTCAAATTTTAATTATGAGGAGGAATTTAGTTAGTTCCTTTCTTAGAATATAATATATATATATATATATATATTGTACCCTTTCATCTTATTCTTTTTTTTTATTTCTTGAATGGATTGTAAGGGTTCTTCATAGACAGAAAATTTTCCAATTTTTTTTTAGTTATCATATATTTTTTTTTCCTTTTTTGGTTATGTTATCATGCTTAATTACTTACTCCATTTATTTCCATAAATATATTTACCTAATAAATTTATATAAATCTAGGCAAAATGAATAAAAACTATACTTAAAATAAATTATTACAAAAAAATTGAAACATTAATGTACTTGCAATAATGTGAACCATGCATGATTCATAAGATGAAGCAGAAGTTTGTTTCCACTACTTATGTAAGGGTCTATTCGAATTATCAGGTTTTTACATCTATCATATCTGTATTTGAGCTGCATATATAATTTATCTGTATCATATCTATATCGTATCTGTTTAGTCTATTTATGAGTGAAACTGTCAATTTTTAGTAGTATTTATTTTTTTGACAAACATATATTTAAAAACAATAAAAATATAATACTAAAATGATCAAAATATGATAAAAGAAATAAAACCTAAATTTTTCCTGAATTTAGAGTAGTATAATCTCAAAATCAGATTGCTTATCGCATGCAAGACGTTTAACTCAATACATAATGAAATTCTATTATTTAAAACGTAATTCACAAAGATCCAAAAGAAAGTATCTATTATTCTGTGGCGAATGACTTTAAAGTATATATTATATTCAACTATTAAGGCTGAATGAACATTATTACTTACTAGCAAATAAATACAATATAAACAAAAATCTCAATATTTGGCTCCGAATTAAGCATCATGATGATGATGAAATGTTAAATTTGATACCTGAACTTTGTTAAAAAAATTTAATTAGATATCTAAACTTTACAATGGTCAATTTAGTATTTAATTAAACTTTTTCTAACTATTTTATTACATATCGGCCAAAAAAAAAAAACACTATTTTACTATCTTATTAACATCATTTGCTCTGTTTTCTAAGGTGAAAAAGACACTTTATCAGTACTAAAAGGTGTTAGAAAAAGTAGTAAAAATTCAATGATATATTTTCTCTTCTATGTCAATAAACAAAGCAACCGATATAAAAAGATAATAAAAATAATTGTAAAATATTTGATTTGATATTAAATTGATTATTTTAAAGTTTAGATATCAAATTAAATTTTTGTGCAAAATTCAAGTACCAAATTTGAAATTTACCCAATTTAAGTTATCTACATATACTTATATGTCGAAATTATATTTCTTATCTAGCTATTATAATAGGCGAGATTCGAACCTATTATTTTTGTCTTGAGAGATCAGAGAGGAAGCCACTAAATTATAATAACGTCTAGGTTATATTTCAAAAACGGTAACATTTAACTATACAACATTACAATATAATAGATAATTATTTGTATGATACACAAGTATCAAAACGAATATATCACATAGAAATCTGAATTATTTAATGCGTTATGTGCCTTTTGCGCATAGTCATAATAACTCATGATATCCATATGCATTCTAAAAGAGGTCATCTTTTATTCCGTAGAAAGAGGTTTAATAGGAGCAGTTGCGCTAAATGTGTTTTTGCACTTAAATGGATTGGAATGAAATAAAATAAAAAAAATAATTAATTGAACCAAGTCAAACTATATTAAAAATATAATTTCCTTTTTTTTTTAACAATTTAGTTTACAATTCTCAAAGCAAATAAATCTATAAAACTAAATCAAACTGTTGTATAAACATATAGTAATAATTTAATTGGAAGTAAAATATTTCTTTAGAACATAATAATTAAGAGAATTTTTAGTTTATATTTATTAATATGTTTTTAAATTAATTTATAGGACCATAATTTACAAATTATACATTGAGGTTGACTCAAATTATAAACCATATGTAAAGTTTACAAATAAAATTAGTTGCTAATGGTCGTTTAAAAGTTTTAGTCGAATATTTATTTCATTTATTGCTCATATGATTCCACATTGTTATATTAATTTAATAATTTTCATATAAAATTGCATGCTATGCGAGTATATTTTTCTAAAATACAAAATATAATTCAATTTGTAATCCAAGTCGAATAAGGTGAAATTATGGTTTAAAAAAACTCCTAATCTAAATCAAACTATCTAGTTTTGATTTTTCTTTTTCCTTTCCTATTTTTCCCCCTTCTTTTTAACTAAACATAAAGTACACTCACATTGGGATTATTGAGATGAGATTATTATGGAACTGGCTTGTTCATGAAAGGTTAAGGTGGACAAATTGATTCAACAATTCATATACGGAGCCTATCAAATCAAATTACCTCAATCATCCCAAGTGTAGATTGAATTCCTTATACTTTTATCACTTAAACCCATCAACGAATCCAAAATAAATGGTGGTTCCATTATTCACTCATTATTAATATCTGTTTGAATTTACTAAGAACAATTTTTAGAAAACACTATGTAAATTTTCCATTTCCAATTATTTTTCAAATGATTTCTATAATCCAAATGTGACATTAGAAGAATTGGCAAAAGAAATTAGCACTTGGAGTAAGTTTAAATCAGAAAATTTTAAGTGGTTAGAAAAAAATAACAACGTTACACAAAATGATGTGAATAAGAGATTAATAACAAAAAATATTAATATTTTAAGTGGATAAGAATTGAATAGAAAGAAAAATCCCTCATTTGCACCACTTGTATAAGGTTAAATTTTTCTTTATTTATTTTTTTATAACTCTTAAATTGTTAATTCCCTATTAAGGTTGGTTGCCACTTTTTTTTTTTTTTATAAATCATTTAAACTAAGTGGCGCCATCTGTCATAAGGTACTAAGCCCATATTACTCCCGATGTTTAGCAACTTTTAAACAAAGTGGAAATAAAAAAATTATAAGAAAGAAATTATTAGTAGCTTTTAGATTACATTTGATAAATTCAAAAACCACACCAAAGATCTAAAAAGTGAAAATAAAATGAAAATATTTATATCTCATATTTGGTGGATATAAGGATATGAAAAGATGAGAAATGATATAATAATTAAACTAAACAACCTTTCATTGATATCCTTCCTTCTTTTATTATTATTATTATTGTAGTCATTTTAATAATTTCTAATACTTCGATTTATCTCAAAATTAAGAGAGAGAAAAGGGACTTTAGAATGAGAATAATTCCACCAATTATCAACCCTTTCATCCCATTTCCATCTTCTAAACGTACAATTTCCTTCCCTTTCTACAGATTCTATTAAATTCCCCTCAATTCCTATAGATTTCCACCTCTCCAAACACCGTCTAAAATGTAAAAGGCAACACAAGGCACCAAATAAGCATCACATTTGGCACTCAAACTTTTCCAATTATATCGAATTTGGTGCTTTAACTTTGTCCAAAAATTTAATAATGCAATTTAACTTTCAGAAGCAAGATACCTTGGTTAACGATATATCATCTGACATGGCACATATATATTTTATCTTATTTTTTTCTGATGTGGCAATTCGTTAATTATTATTTAAATTTCCATTTTTCATTATAAGTTATTTCATTTTATATTAATTAATATTATTTTACTTTTAAAAGAATATTAAACTTATATTTAAGACCAAGCCCACTTAAACCAATAATGCAAGCCCATAGTTCCTTTGTAGATTTTCATTCTTCAATCAAGCTTGCCATAAATTTATGTAATATACAAGTCCGCTTCTCAAGACTTCTTCCATGTGGAAATTGGACTAATGACAAACTAGAAACCATTGTAAGTCAATGTCTTATCATTGCTATTATCGGAGTTTTTTCCCTACTAAAGTTTGCACGATGTACTAACATATAGGGAGATGGAAATGGATATTTCTAGAATGTCCTCGCTCGACACAGACATTGGACTCTATACGAAGGAATTTCCTTTTTTCTTTAGGTCTTGTGATGCGAGCGAGATCTTTAAAACTTGTTTGGGTCTGGTCTTTTATATTGTTTTATAAAATTTGGGAGATAACGTTTGGGAGATCTTTAAAACTTGCTTTTGTACGTGGACTTTAGTAAAAAGGTTGATGTTTAACATCAAACGTTATTTGTATGTTGGTTGATATATCTTCAGACATTGTAGTCAAGTGTAGATGACAAGAAAGCAAAGCTCAATGACACTAACGAGCAGTGCGGCTATCATGTGCAATTGCAACAGTCAATAGCATTAACTTGAGCGACAATGGTTTCTTAAATGGTTATGTATGGACAACGAAATTGGATGTTTGTTGGAGAAAACCCAAATACTTTGTTTTATAAATAAAAAACAGAGTAAGAATTTATCAACCAACACCCTTCTTTTATCTTATTCAATCTTTGACATAGATAAACATAGTGGATCAAGATGTTATAAAAACGTTATTGTTCATGAAATCATGGTTTGTAGTAGCAGTTGTCGTCTTCATTGTCATCATTAGCCTATTGAAGAAACGAGGTCGTTGTTAGCTTATCGCCATGGCAATTTCTTCAAGTTTAGATGAAGGTGGTGCTATGATTATATTAACCACTTGACGAGAAGACAACTCTGACCCATGCATCGATAGCCATAGTAATTTCCCTATGCCAGTGTATCTACACTTCCTTGAAGATCATCTTTTTCATCTCTTCCCTAGCAGCTTTAGTGAAGGCAACTCCAAGATTCTATATCATGTTGAGAAGAAACAAATGCTTCCTTGTTCAATATACATATCATATATATTGGGATTTTCTTCAAAACTTTTATTAGTGTATTTTTTTCCTTTTCTTTCTTATTATATTTATTTACATAATTTTTCGTGCCACTCATGCTTTATCCAGTTATGTGCAACTTGGAGTAAAAAATGCCATAAAGATGATGTAAGCCATGTTATCATTTGTTTCCAATGCATATTCTAACAAACCAAGAATATGATAACCTTAGACCAGCTTCTCTTCTTCACACACGAGATTTCCCTTAAGGATTATCATAACAGCATCAACATACCTAATAAATGCTCATGGTTGCTTGTTGATGCTTGCAACAGCCGGGTTCAATCTTCACGATTGTTGACTCCATGAATGGGAACTCATAAGATAGTTTTAGAGCAGCCTGTTGTTGAAAAAGAAAAGCCTACAAAGAATTTATGGGCTTGCATTACTAAGTTGGGTGGGTTTAGACTTAAATGTATTTTTTGTATCTTCTTTTAATAAATAAAATGATATATTAATTATAATAAAATGAAAAAATTTATGACGAAAATATAAATAAGAAATCATAATTTTTCATAGAAGGAAAAAATAAATAAATAATTGACAAGGTGACATGTTAGATGACATAAGTCACGATGTGATTGGTCCGTACGTCAATGTCAACAACTGAGCTAACACGATTAACCAATGACCTCAAAAAGTTTGCTTAGGTATTAAAATTGAACTTTTGAAAGTTAGATGCTTAATTAAATTTTCGAGCAAAGTTAAGATACTAAATTCGATAATAACCCATTTATATAATTAACTACATAAAATTTAAAATCATCAATTTATAACCTAACCTTTACCAATTTTTATAATCAATTACCTAAACTTCACCAAATTTTATAATTAACTACCTCTAATTATTTTTACAATTGACTACTCATCTAAATACAATAAATGAAATTGAAAAGTTCGTATGTAACAAATTAACACTAAATTACATAAATTGAGAGAGTTTAAGTATTATACGTGTTTTAGACCATCTTTTATCCTAAGCCTCATCCAACTTCTTAAAATACATCACCAGTGTTTTAAGAAATTTTGACTTTAAAGAACCAATCAACTTTATTTTTAAAAACACTTGAAACAAATCTAGACTTAATCCATGGAAGGTCTTACACAACAATCTAAGAAATTATTTACCTCCTTATCAAGTCCTACAAATAGAGAATTAGAGAATCTCAGTAGATAAGACTTCACTGCATATATGAAGACCCAATAGTTTCTATATTATTCGAAGTTTTTTCAATACATTATAACATGTGACTTGAACACAAACAAAACATCATTTGAAAGTATAAAACTTTCATCTTTCAAAAAGGTCAGCATCTGCTTGCTACTTTCATGTTTCTCTCAGTGATTTGCCTCAATTGGATAGCTAATGTGAAGGAAAATACCAAGCTCATATCGGCCTTTATACAAGTAAGGTAAGTAAGGCAAGTGAATCCCATCATTTATTGAGACCTCTAGATAGAGTGGCATGATGAATGATCTCAAATAGGTGGTGGAATCAAAAGAGAATTGTCAATTTGCCTAATACATGATTAGTGAACAACAAAACTTGCAACCATTATCTTCAAGACTTGTATTTGCCAGAGGGTAACTAGCATATCGGTCAAGATTATGCACTTAATTCGCATGCAAATATCCATGTGGTTTAGTGTTTTTTTGTGTTTGTGAAATTTAGAGTTCAATTTTCATTGATTATTGAGCGAGTTTTTCAAATTTATAAATATTTTCTAAATCAATAACTATGATCTCACAGGGCAAGCGCACCCTTCAAATGTAGCATAGATAATGATTTAGGTCAGTCCCAAGAGAATGATCAGCAGTTAAAATGCTCTCAATCCCATTAATTGTCTAGCTAAAGAAAGGTTTTAGAAAAACATAAAGAAAAATAAAACTATGCTAAGTTAGAAATATTCACAAATGTTTAATGGGTAAAATAAGAGATAAGCTTGTAACTTCTATGAAATAGTAGCTCAGGGTTACTTCACCAATTCCTTATCAGAATGATTTCTCAAGAACTGCAACTTCTTAAAAGCTATTTGAAATGGTATGTTTATACCGCCGGATTCTCTAATTTAAACTATAGCTTCTCTCGAAGTCAATAGTTCTAGATCTAACTAAAACCAGTAATATAAAGTTTCAATTAAATCCGCATAAAGAATAGGAATCCATTATTAAAAAAAAAAAAAAACAACTCAATGAATTTTTAAAACAGGTGACAAAAAGTCTTCACCCATTCCTCGGCAAGAGGTAGTTAGGATCGACTCTATTAGCAACCACAGATCTATTCAATTGAATGATCTCTCGATCTATTCAACTGAAATCAATTATGGATCTAAAAGAATTCACAATTCCTTTAAAAACCACAAGTTAAATTAAAATTACTAATTACAAGCACCCAATTAAATTTACTTGAAAGTGCATTTTGAAATAGCCACGAATTTCTCAATTTATATTTTATAAATATGTTATTGAAATTATATATGATTTTGAAGTGTGATAAATATGATTCATGTTGATACATGAAATATGAGTTGTGTTAAAAATAATTAAATACCTTAGAATGTTTAAATATTGGGTTCATAAATTTTAAGTGTATTAGAATGTATGAAATATGATTAGAACAAGTTAAATTATGTAAGTATTTAAGCCTACATTTGGCAGAAAATTTCAGTTACAAAGTAAGCCCACTACCACCTTTAATTAGCCAAGATACAAGCTCATTAATTAGCCAAAGCCAAGCCAATTAAAGGCCTTAATTTAGTAGCCACTAAAGTCAACAAATGGATAAATATCAACTTCTAAAAGTGCAAAATTCGACCGAAAATTTCAGACCAACTTAACACACTTCAAAAAGCTTCAAAACCCCATTTTTCCTCTCCCAAAAGCTCTCTCATGGC
The DNA here is from genome assembly GCA_024138025.1 of Combretum micranthum. Taxonomy (NCBI): domain Eukaryota; kingdom Viridiplantae; phylum Streptophyta; class Magnoliopsida; order Myrtales; family Combretaceae; genus Combretum; species Combretum micranthum. Next base: position 838,172 of record JAMXBD010000352.1, read on the forward strand.
CATATATAATTAAACCCTTCATCTTCCACAATTTAAACCCTCAAAGGCTTTCAACAAGACTCCTAAACTAAGGCACAAAGTTTTTATGGTAAATGTGTTTCTCTTGCTTTATGTGTACTTAAGTTTTATATACTAAATGGTGATAGGATGATTTTTATACTTTGATGGTAGTTTGAGTAGTGTTATATTGCTAGAGGAGTTTGCAGCATGTGTTTTATATGACTTTGGAAGTATTGGGATGGTTGTGTTAGGATGATAAAGGGTTGGGTAGTGTAATGGGCATGTGGAGCTGAAATGTATATAGTGTTTAATGTTGTAGTTGAGTGATTGATGGATTGAAGAGAAGTTAGTGTTTGTTGAATGGTGTTAAGAACATATAACAAGCTTTGTGAAGCCTAGAATGATTTTGGAGGATTTTTTAATGTGTAAATTTTACAAAGAAAACAAGGAATTCGTGAAAATCACATAACTTTGTTTCAAGGGTCTACGCCAGCAAGTAGGCCACTGGCATATGATCCCACGCTGCCAGCGTACATGGCAACGTTGCCAGTGTTTGGGGTATCCACGGGCTAGAACCATCCTCGTGGAACTCTTAGGAATTTTGGAAAATTGGAGTTACGGTCTATACCGGTTCAAAGCCGCTGGCGTAAACCAGAACGTGGCCAACGTTTGTTGCACGCTGCCAATGATAGCGAGCGTAGAGTTTATAGTGCAGACTACACCAAACCAATGCCACCCGCATTGAAGGTCGGTGTGTCCCTTGCAGTTCCCATTTTCAAAAACTTCTTCCAATGTTTTCCAAAGCTTGATATATGATCAATTGAATATTTGTTGAGTATTGTATGATATTATATGATGTTTAAATGCTATGTTATGATCTTGTGATAATTTATTTGAATTTCTTTGATTAGTTATGTTTGAAGCTAGTTGAATTGTGTTTGAACTAAGTGAGAAATTCAATATTTTCTTTGTACAGTGATAGATCCTCGCTCAGCTAACCCTATTAGTTTCCGAGCTAATTCAAGTACGCAGTAACTTGCTTGATTATTTATTTAGGATAGATATCCTTTAAAATTATTTTAAATTAAGAAAATTTAAAAATTTCTTGAATGAGTATCTTTTATACCATTGAATCTAGTTCGAAGAGCGGTACTCTACTCAGATTGAGGGCATGGTAGTTTTAAGCGCTTATACCACCCTTGTCATTTTGAAATGACTTTCATAAATGATTCAGTGGGTAATTGATAGGGTATTAGGTATCGGTATAACATTTGTTTACTCTTGAAAGGGTGTGATATGATTTATTCAATGTTTATGGAAACATTCAAATTAGGTGATATTACAGATTGAGTTAAGTAAAGTCAAGAAACGGCTGAGAATCCTAAATGAGATTACTTTTTTCGTTTTGGATAAAATTATTTAGGAGATATGAGTATCCGAGCTACTTATATCAATCCATTGAGCGTCGTAATCGTTACTTAGATTCCCCTAGAATCTCTGTTGTTCGGATAGTGTTGTTTGGCTAACTAAAGATTAACTAATAATCTAATGATTGTTGCATTTGCATTTAGTTTAAGCATGTGTAGATCACTTCGCATTTATATTCGTTACTTGTGTACTAGGCCTTTGGCTCATAGTTTAACTATTTCAGGTGATGATCAAGATGAGTTTTACGCGAATATGGGTTATGGTACCGACTTTGAGGATTTCTTAGATGACTTGGAGGACTAGATATGACCATGGACCAAGATGGAATTTCTATTTTGTAATAGACTAGCTATGGAATCTTTTGATGTTTATATTTGATGTTATAGGTTGAATTACCTTTTGTGGCTTTTGCATAAGCTTGTAAGAAGCCTTTGTTTGTAATATCTAAACTTAGCTATATGTATGTCTTGAACTTGTTTCTCTTGTAATATATGATGAATGTGATGTTGTGTTTTTATTACAAGTTTTAAAAATCAATAGTTTTCAAATTTGTAGTTGAGTATTGAGGGTTTTAGCAAATAATTCTTCAAACACCTCCTTTAGGACAACCTTACATATAATTCTGTAGATTATATGTGGTTGGGGAGTTGTTATCACCTATTTTTATTATAGGGATGATAGCGGGTCCTTAAAGATGGTATCAGAGCCGGGTTTAAATAATTGTTTGCCTAAATATGATAGTTTATTTGATACTTGACCAAGACACAAATAGGAGTATAGAAAATATTTAAGTTTGCTTAAATGGTTTTATTTACTTGTTTTCTAGTTTGCTTGATGTGCTTGTTGCTTGTTTGATGGCTTGTTTAACTTGCTTATTTTTATTTATTAATGTGAATGTGAATTTAGTAAGCTTTGTGTATGATTTAAAATTTTATATATGTGTGTGCGTTGAATGTATTATATGCAATTGTTAATATGGATAGGTTAAGGAGGTCAACAAGGCAACAATTTGATAGAGAGAACATGTCTACACCACCACAGTCGTCATCTACATTAGCTCCTGTTTGATGGGACAAGTGTTGATCCTACAGTAGCGGTGAGTTGGATAGAAGAGCTGGAGAAGACATTTGCTGCTAGTAGTACTTCAAAAGATAAGAAAGTCGATTTAGCAGTTTATATGATGAAAAAGGAAGCCTATAACTAACTGGTAGAGACTGGCTAGTGGAGATTTGCATCAATTCATATCTTGGACAACATTCAAGGACACTTTTCTCACAAAATATTTTCCAAATTTAGTCAGAGAAAGGATGATTGCTGATTGGTTGAACTTGAGGCAAGGAAGCAAGACCATAAATGAATATTATGGTGAATTTTGCAGGCTATTATGTTTTGCTGGAGGAGATTATCGAGATAAGAGGATGAAAGTTCATAACTTTTAGAATGGTTTGAATGAGGAAATTCGAGGTGATGTGAAGAAATTTGAGTTGCATACTCTAGCAGATATTGTGGCTAAGGCTTTGTTAGTTGAACAAATTCAAACTGATAGTAGAGTGGGAAGAGCAAGAGAGCTGCATTTTTGGGGAAAAGACCTGCTCCTGCTTCATCCTATAGTGGTTTTCAAAGTGCTAGTAAAGGAGTGAACTATCGAGGCAAGGGAAAGAAGCCTTTTATGGGAAAGCAAGGAGATCAAAAGTCGACATTTAAAGCTTCAACCCCCATATTTGAGAAGAAATGTTTTAGGTGCTTTGGTCCTCTTGAGTTATTAGATTGTAAGTGGACTCCTGATGCATGTTTCTCTTGTAGACAGATCAGGCATAGATCTTCTGAATGCAACAATCCAAAATTACCACCTATTACAGCAGATTGAAGAGACACCTTCAGTAGACACTTTGGCAGGTATTCTGAGTATATCTAACCGATATGCTTATGTGTTGATTGATACTGGAGCTACTCATGCATGCACATCTGAAAATTTTATGAATGAGTGTGAACTTGTCTCTGAAACATTAATTGATCGCATTATGTGTGTGACTACTCCTTTGGTGATTGAAAATAGGCAACTATGTGTGTGTAGAAATGTGAATGTTATGATTTCTGATGTGAATATGCCTATTGATATGATAGTCTTGCCTTTGTCTGACTTTGATGTGATATTGGGAATGAACTGACTAAATCATTATAAAGTCATAATTGATTGTAGTAAGGCAGAGTTGAGTTTCAATTTGAGTGAAAGGAGATTTACATATTTGTGGGAAAAGTTAAGGCCTAGAAGCATGAAATCAATGGAGTTGTGGGAAAAATCTGTTTTAGCAGCTATGAGCATTGAGGAGATAGATATTAAAGTGGTGCCTGTTGTGAATGAATTTGTTGATGTATTCGCTGAGAAGTTACCTAGATTGCCACCCAATAAAGAGAGAATTTGGAATTGAAGTGTTACTTGAAACTATACCTATCTCCAAAGCTTCATACAGGATGGCACTTGCAAAATTGAAGGAATTGAAGCAGCAATTACAAGAGTTGCAAGAAATGGGTTTCATTAGACCAAGTATATCACCTTGGGGTGCTCCTGTGTTATTTGTGAAGAAGAAAGACGGGAGTTTGTGAATGTGTATTGATTGCAAGGAATTAAATCAGGTTACTATTAAAAATAAATATCTTTTACCCCGGATTGATAACTTATTCAATCAATTGACTTGAGATCAGGTTATTATCAACTCAAGATCAAATCTCAAGATATTCAGAAGACGGCTTTCCTAAACTAAATATGGGCACTTTGAGTTTTTTGTGATGCCTTTCGGGTTAACAAATGCTCCAACCGCGTTTATGGATTTAATGAATAGGATCTTCAAAGATTATTTGGATTCATTTGTTATGGTATTTATCAATGGTACTTTGAGTTATTCCCGAAGTAGAGAGGAGTGTGAAGAGCATTTGAAGCTTGTGTTACAAAGGCTTAGGGAGAAGAAACTTTATGCTAAATTCAACAAATGTCAATTCTGGCTTGAGGAAATATCCTTTCTAAGGCATATTATATCAAAAGAGGGTGTATCAGTTGATCCAATGAAGATTAAAGCTGTTTTGGAATGGTCAAGACCCACAAATGTGAGTGAAATCAGAAGTTTTCTTGGATTGACTGGATATTACCGAAGATTGTGGAAGGATTTTCGAAAATTGCATCTCATTAACAAGATTGACACAAAATAACGTTAAGTTTGTATGGGATGATAAGTGTGAAAAGAGTTTTGAAGAATTAAAGGAAAGATTGGAATCTGCTCCTATTTTGGCATTGCCCGTTAGTGGAAAGGAATTTGTGGTGTTCAGCGATACCGTAATAGCCATTCGGCTTAAAGAATGCAGGAGCCACTTATCAAAGGGTAATGACTACAATCTTTCATGATATGATGCATGATCATATGGAAGATTATGTGGATGGTATAGTCATCAAATCACAACGAGCACAAGAACATCTTCATCACTTGAAGAAAGTGTTTGAAATGTGTCAAACCTACAAAATACGAATGAACCCCTTGAAGTGTGTCTTTGAGGTGTCATTTGGGAAGTTCCATGTATTTGTTGTGCACAAGGAATGGATGTAGATCCATCTAAAGTAAAAGCCATTCAGTCCACACCATCACTAAAGAATTAATGCGAATTGAAGGGATTTATGGGAAAGGTATCATATGTTAGGCGATTCATCTCGACACTTGTTGAAATCTCCTTTCCATTACATCATATGATAAAGAAAATAGTACAATTTGAATGGAGTCTAACACAAGAGGAGGCATTTCAAAGAATCAAGAGAGTACCGAGCTCCCTAAAGGTAATGACAATGCCGATTAAAAGGAAGCCAATGATTTCGTATTTGACATCAACTAATAGATCCATCGGCGCCTTGTTAGTATAGAAAGTAAGCGATATTGAGTGACCAATGTATTATTTGAGGCAAACGCTTCAAGGGAGTGAAGTTAACTAACCAGCATACGGGAAGCACTAACTCACATTGATTTTCGCTACTCAAAAACTGCGGCATTACTTCTTACCACATAAGGTTATCGTGATAACCAACTCAGACTGTTAAATTGATTTCCATTGCTCATGGGACTTGTTCATAGGTGAAGTAGGTGGCGAATAGTCGATTCAATTCGATGGATTGTCTGGAAGTAATGGATGTAGGGTGAGAGGTAGGTGGGGGGAAGAGGAAGAAGACAAGATAATCATCATAAGATGCGATATAAAATATTTTAAGGAAATGAATCTCTCGGCATCAGTTTAGAGAAAAAAAAAAATAAGCTATTTCATGCTACTTCAATCCACAAAACGAAAAAACATAAGACATATTGGTCTACACAGTATTCCAAGTGCTTATGCGACAACAAATTTACTTCATCAAATATTCTATATTCGGCTAAAAGAAGACTACTTTAACTTACTTTAGTTCACCGACAAATACGAGAAATATTGCTTCTTATTAGTGCCCGACAACAAATTTAAAGATAACAATTACTCAACAAAATGCCTAAAACTCCTTTTATGACTTTGCTGAACTTTTGGTCATGAGACAAAATGTGGAGGATCATTTGGGTAATTGAGCTTCTAGCTTTATTTAATGCCACAGGCCAGTCTTCCAAGCTAGTGACATAACCTGGAAAACCAACTCCAACAAGAGATGTCATAAAGAGATTGAGCTTAATAAGCTTAGAACAAGGGTTGCCAGACCAATTCATTTCACTTAGCCTAATTTGATTTTCTCATGGATGAAAAGTATATTCTAAAAGTATCTTTCCTAATTCATTTAGGTTTGATTTGAATAAAATTGGACATATGTGGACTAAAATAGCATTCATCCTTTTTCATATTGAAAATGAACTTCTTTTATATAATAAAACCCATCAAGTCCATTTTTAGCCTCGCCCACTACTAAGAAAAAAAAAAAAAGAACTTTAATATCAATCGCCAGATCACTATAAAATAATTTGATGGTAACCAGCAACATTTGATCTTGACTATTCATTTGATTATTATCTAATGGCTGATTTCAATCTTCACAATCTATAAATAAGATATTTTTTTCCTCATTTAAGAATCATTCTGCATATTACTAAGATTAAAAGCAATGTAGATATTCTAATGATATATTTCTAAAAAAGATCAAAGCACATATTATATCAAGAACAAGTTAATAACAATCAAGTTTACTTAAATTTAATCTTCTATCACACTCGTATACTCAAGAAACTAGATTTGTTTGTTCCTTCTCCCACGTCTCTCTTTGCAACATCCTACCTGTCTCATTGGTTCAGAACTTCTCTCACATTGACCACTACACCTGCCAGCTGCAGTAACCCTACCATGTAATATGAACGAGAACATTAACACTGTGCAACATCCAACCATAATGTCAAAGCATAAACTTCTCAAATATAAACATTTACAATCCGTTCACTTGACATGAATAACTATTCATTCTTTCATAATTTAACATAAAGTTGATATTATGATGTTTACTTAAAAAGAATAACAATTCTTACTGAATTATTATTATATAAAATGATGAATAGTAATTGATGTCTCTAACCCATGAATTACCATTCAATGATCTATTTTTCAATTTTATCATAAATACATCTATCGTGAAAATAACACTCGTACAATTATCCTCTATATAATAAATAGAATGAGCATTATAATTTTTTTATCTTTTACTCTAATAATTACTTATTTTACATTTTATACCAAGTAAACATTGTAATAACCATTATAACTCTATTACATTTCTTTTGAATTAAAATTCCATTCTTCTCTTATTCCATTCAGCAAAGTGAACGAGTTGTTATAGCAATATAAAGTTGTGACCTTCCATACTTGACTTTTTCACTAAAAAAAAAAAAGGCATACATATTAAGTCTCCCACTCAAAATAGCGAGCATATAAACAGGGAAAGATTGACCGCAAAAGCTAAGAATCCTACAGCATTAAGTAGTCATAATCTTCCAAATGAGGAGAGCTAAGGATATAGTCTACAAGCTCCTCATCCAATTCGATACAAACTGATATTCTGAGTTTCTGACCTAGACAATACCTTACACATATATCTAAGTCCAGCATACCACACCTACCATTCATCGAGATTTTGTGGAAAAACTTCAATGCAATTCGACAACTTTCTTCTGTTGAAAGCGTATGGCAAGCGCACCTAGATAACCATTCAATACAACCATCGACATATCTCTAATAATTAACAACATTAACACCACCAGAACCTAATAAAACGATGATGCAAGCAGTGGCATATTTATAAAACATCATACATAGAATTCACAAAGGATTCTTTATGCATGGGACTATGTAGTATTTTCTAAGTTCCTGCAAAATGCATTCGACAACTTTCTTTCCATCAAAAGCTACTGACGAGTGCACTTAGGCACTCAATAAAAGAAACCATATACCAAAATGGCATAAACCAATGAATTATTTCGCTTATAATTTACAACCTTAACACCACCAGAACCTTCAGTGTCATTCAGGAAAAATGAAACGATGAAGCAAAGAGTTGCCTATTGATAAAACATCATACATGAAATTCACAAAGTATCCTCCATGCATGCAGCTAACATTATATGCACGTAGCTATTGTCTAAGATCCTATATTGCTCACCACAAAGGACTCCTTGATTTGAGAAGCATTCATCTAATGTTTGCTTCAAAAACACATCCTACATGGTGTGCTTTCATTGCATTCCCAACCTAAAGTGAGGTCAAGATCCTTATGAGTTTACTTCTAACAGAAGAATAACAGAAACGCAAAATCAATACAGCATTGTCCAAATCCAAATCCAAATCCAACCTTCTAATTAAATGCTCAATATTGCATACTGAAATCCTACCCAACTATATTCCTTGTGCACAGGGCAGCCCTTCTTTCAAACATTGTAACAGCTATGTTACTTTTAAAAGCAAGAAACTTGTATCGTTATCTGCTTAAATAAATAAGAAATATGCAGAGCAAAACATTTTGCTGCACTGGCAACATTGGACTTTGAGATTAAGTCATTCTTTCAAAATAGAAACATAATAACAATTTAACAACAGACATTTTCCAAAATTACCTTTACAATGAAATTTGCCCTTTTTGCTTTCTCCTGCTAATACTTGACCTGCACAAATGCATACAAATAAAGTCCTCAAGCTAAATAAAATGGGTCCATGGAAAGTAAAAGATAAAATCAGGGAAGGCTATGACCACTAAGGTTAATAAGCATAAAAAATATTTCCAAAGGGGAAACCAAAGACTAAGACAGACTAAAATTCTGTCCCCCACGAAATCTCATAAATACATCAATGTCCAGCACATCACATCTTTCACCCAAACTATTTTGGAAGAACATCAAAGCTTCCAAATTTTCACACATGTACACATCCCAAAGCTCCTAGATCTAGCATCCTGCATATTGCATTTGACATCTCTGTTTTCATCAACAGCCAACAGCCTCGCACCCCTAGCCGCTCAGTCAAAGAAACCCAAATATCCATATAACCAAGTTCAGTAATAATCGACAATCTTACTACACCACAGATACTACAGAAATATTTTTCATTAAAAACTGAAAGCAATTTTCTATCTAGCAAAAGCACATAGTTTACACACAGAAATGCAACATGGCAACGTGCAATCAAGAAACTCCTTACTACTATCATAAGCATCCATACTTGTCTAGCTAAAATGCACTTTTTCTCGTCAATAAGGGCCATCCAGTGTCCAAATACCCTCAGACTGTATAATCGTACAAACAATATCAAACAAAACCAAAGAACGCTTAAACGTTAACTTTGGAACACCATAAGAACCATCTTGTCTAACCAAAGAAACATCTTTCGAAGAGGTAATCAGACCTCGCTAACATATGACCAAGAAACTCCTACTGGCATATAAACACCCATAGGTAGTATGGCTATGTCATAGTGATTACTAGTACAAAGTATACTACTCGAGTGTCCAAAGAACACATTAACAAAATTCACATGAAACATATTAAGCAATAAATTCACCAAATTATTCAAAGAAACACTTGATCATTGAGATTGGAACATCATAAAAACGTTAATACACCACCATTATCATCATCATCATTATAAGGGGACACAAATCCAAAATATACATCATCAGATCAACCCAACAGAAGCTTTAACAAAAAGATAACATCTTTTTCAACATTAAGCACCTTCTTCACCCCCAAGATTAGAAATTTTTCTGAAAAACAGACTCAAAAACCATCAAACATGGACTAAAAAAAGGCACAAATTTGACATTTCCACTTAATACCCAGATCCTAAAAACCCTCCCAGACATCATAATTCTTGCTAAATCTTTATTCCGTCTTTCCTTATTTCTTAAAACTTCCACGAACACCAGGTTTAGTTTTCGAAGAATCACCAACATGCGAAGCATGGAGATTACTAAGCTTCGCTTCTTCAAAAGGAAGTTTTGGGTGTTTAGCATCGTGATGGATTTGCATCGATTTAACATCAGGAGCAGTTGTTTTGCAGTACGGACACTCCAATTTGGCGTGTCCGCCTTTCTCTCGACCGGTGCGATCGGCTAGACCAGCCTTTCCACCGCCGCGATTGGTGGTTGCGGCATCCACCTTGGCTTGGATCTCTTTGGCTGTGTGCTTCTTGGGCTTTGCCTTGCCTGTCATGGTGGTGGTTCTTAGGGTTTGATCTGAAAACCCTAGATGGAGAAAAATACAGAAACCCTAGCTGGGTGGGCTTGTTTGTTTGTTTGTGTGTAAAAAAGGCGGAAAAGAAATATGGTGGAATGCGTGTATGGGGGGCGCGAGCTTATATAAATAATAAGGGAGATGGTACATTGTTTGCTCAAGGCGAGGCTTATCCACAACATGAAAAAAATGGTGACATCTTCCTGTATTCGGTAAAATCTTTTCATTCAACTGCTTTTCACCGTATCTGGATGCGTGAAAAGGATAGAAAACAATGGAAAGCTAAAGCAAGGGGTAAAAAAAAAAAATTGTTTAGGTCAATGTTATCAAACCCGGTTCGGGTGCTAAGTTAAAGGTAATAGGTAAAATCAGGTTGAATAGACCCGTTTTCAAAGAGAAGTAAAGTTCAATTAAGTTGAGCCGAGTGGGTTAACTCATGTTTGACAACTCAGGTTTAGGTAAATAATTTTTTAATTAAGAATAGTTTACAAATGAGCTGAATCACTGACAAGCTACTCGAGTTTAGCTAGAGCACATTTAATAAACAAGTTAAACTACTTGTGAGTTACTTGAACTTAACTTGTGCTCATTTAATAACTAAGTCGAGCTTAAATTTTTTCAAGCTTATGAACAAACTTGTCAAAGACTTACAAAGCAAGCTAACAAATAGGCTCGTGAACCCTCAACATGCTCAAGTTATACTTTTCAGGTTTGTTAAAAGACTAGCTCAACTAGAATCAATTTGTTAAACGAATTGAGCCTAACTCTTTAAAAGCTCAGCTTAACCTAGCTTGGCTACATCTCTGCTTTGGAGCCTCAAAATTTTCTCTCTATAATTGGAGAGAAAGCTATAGAAAAAAACTGGAAAGATGTTGATGTAGAAACTAAGTAACACATAAAGAATAAGAATTATGCACTAAAATTGATTTCCTTTTCAAGCTCAATGACTAATTCATGCACAACAATAAATATAATCAACAATAATAAATAGAGAGATAGAGATAGGAAAGTTTGCACTGCAATTTTAACGTGGAATTCGGTCTGCCCCTTATCTCCACGATCCACAACAATTGCCTCCTTCAATGGAGGACTTTCACACTGTATTCACAACAGCAATTTACCTCAATGGAAGACTTCAACACAGTAACAACACAAATGCTTAAGTTGAGTCTTTACAAACTTGAATACACTAGACTCAACTTAAGATTTACCAACTTGCTCACAACTTACTTAGTATAATGCTTGACAAATGATAGCAATTACAAAGCAACTAGCACTACACTTGACTCTCACTTAAAATATTACAATTTACAATTAATTCATATAGAGAGTGTTTATAAGGAGATGTATGCGATAAATAAGCTCTAAACCTATTATTCAAGTCACCAAACACTTGTATTTATAACTTCTTGAAGCCCACTAACCGTTGCCAATAAAACACAACTCCAATGGTTGAGTAAGAGAGGCTTCAACGGCTATTTTTTTGTCAACTAGCGTCCGGACGTTGCATGCCTACTGTCTGAAAGCTATTTGCAAAACAAAGCAGTAAACTAGCTACCGTTTGAACGCCATATATTATTGTCCGACTGGTATGTTGTAGTGCCCAATTCCAACCTCGATAATGTTTTGTATTTTTATAATAACTTTCTTATTCGAACTTTAATTGAGGTGATTCAAGATGCTATGGAAAGTTTAAAGAGGGATCTACAACTTTCATGTTTTAAGATTTAACAAATTCTAAATAGAACAAGATCTAAAAAGTATTTGAATCAGGACATGATAGCAAACATAAATAAAAACAAAGCAAAACAAGTTCAGACATATCCAAAACAAATTGAACACTTGTTTTACTAAGTGTAACTTAAATATGATCAAGTGATTAATTGTGCATTTCATTTTCTCATCAAAATACACATTGAATACCATATATTCAACAATCTTCCCCTTTTTTATGAGGACAATCATGCACAATTAACTCCCACTCAATTTAATACTCTCCCCCCCAGTTAAGCATCCATGTTATAAAAGGATTTTAATTAATAATTTTAAAAACTTTGATGCTTAACTAAAGGGAATTCCAAGTTACACTTAATTTCTGAAGATATCACACATATACATACTTCAATATGTTAATTGTGAACATATTTCTCTCCCTACGGACTCATCAAAAAGGCAAATTCAAAGCATGCCAAACAAAGAGAGAGGTTCACAAGCAACATGCAAGTTCTAAAATATTTTAGACATGTTTGAGTGGTTCAAAACCATGTAACATTACAAACCACAAGTTTATGCAAGTTTTTTGTCAAAAAATGCATGATGTGTTTCTTAAGAGTGTACAAATTTGTCTTAAAAGCTTTTTAAACATTTTCAACCATTTAAACAAGTCTTAAAAGCAACATTAAACATGTTTAAATATTGTTTATGCATCAAAAGTATGAAAACCATTTTCATGCATTCAAAGCCCAATTTTAGGAAAAATTTAGTTCAAATCATGCATAAAATCAACATATCATCGAAGACTCATATTTAAGCACATCCAACACTTCATGTAAGTTTAAAAAGGTATATTAAGCATGTTGGAACTAAAGAAACTCTCATGAGTTCATACATTGCAAATTTTGTGCACATTTTAACCATCAAAAGCATGATTTTTCCTTAAATATGTGCACAAATTTATGCAAAAGTATCTTCATTCAAATTTGAACTTACATATAAGTTTGTTTAGGTTCATTAAGCATGGAAAAACGTAATTTGGGCATCAAAAATACAAAATTCCATTTTTGTGCATTGTAGACTCAATTTTAGCCTAAAGCATTCACAAAAACTTCTCAACATAAAAAAAAATTGCACATTTAAGCATATCAACACATTTTATGCATAAACATCAAGGGAACAAACCATTAAACTCAAGAAAATTGAGATTATATCTTGTTTTCACTCTTGAAGCCCCTTTAGGTTCCTACATAAAACACATTCATCTCTTTGGTACTAATTTTTGCTTGGATCCTTTTTGATTAGTCAAAACAAAAATTTTCCTTCTTGGCACCCAAATAAAACTTGCTTATATAATCCAAATGCATAGTTTTCTTATTGCACAATTGTGTGCAATACGACCAAGTTTTCCACAATAGTTACAAGTACCATAAGTTGCTCTTACAAATCGAATCTTATGATTCTTGCAAGTATTATCCCTATCATAGACAATTCCATACTTGTTAAAATCAACTTTTTTCTTTCTAGGGAGAGTACTTAAATTGTTTTCTTCCTTAGTGAATTTGGCTATGGTAGCATTTGTGTTACTCAAGCTAACTTTCAACCTTTCATTTTTAATTTTTAAACCACCTATCTCTTTTAGAATTGTCTCATTGCTACTACTAGTATATGCAACATTATCATCACTTTTATCATTACCATTTAAAGTTTTAACTTCAAGATCAAGCAAATCATTTTCGATTTTTAATTTTTCATTCATTTTACTCAACTCATCATTGTTTTCTTTCAACTTCTTATTTTTATTATTCAATTTAGCATTGTCTAATTTCAAAAATTCCATTTCTTCATATAACTTTTCATTTTTAATTTTAATTTCCTCATACTCATTTCTAAAGATATCCATTTCGTCTCCTACTTTCTTCATTAGTGATTTAAGCATGATATTTTTCTTTTTCATCTTCACTAGCTCATTCATGCTTTATCATACATATCAACTATTTCATCATAAGGAACTTGTGAGGAAATTGAACATATCTCATCATTAATGGCCATCACGTATACATCTTCATCCGAGTTGGATGAGTCTCCATCGCTTCAAATGGCCATAGATACTTTCTTCTTCCCTCATTTGCTTCTTTTTCTTGAAATTGGGCAGTATTGTTGAATATGTCCCGGTTGATTGCATTTGAAGCATGTGATAGTCTTCCTTTTTTATTTTGAGGAGTCATAATCATCCTTCTTCATCTTTGAGTTCACCTTTAAGAACATGGTGAACTTCTTTGAAAGCTCATCTAACTCCGTATCATCCTCCTCACTCTCTTCCTCTTCTTTATTTGAGCTTGCACAAGAGGCTTTTAACGCAATTTCCTTCTTGGTTGACTCCTCTCTATCCTTTTTGAACATTTCATGAGTCTTGAGAGTTCTAACAAGTTCTTCCTTGCTCGTTATGCTTAAATCATGTGCCTCTTCAATGACGGTCCCCTTCACCTCCCATTCTCTTGGCAAAGACCTAAGAAGTTTGGAGTTGATTTCCAAGTTAGTATATGTCTTTCCAAGAATAGACAATCGATTCATAATATTTATGAATCTATCATGCATTTCATCAATAGATTCATTAGCCTTCATTTTAAAATTTTCAAATTCTCCACATAAGAGGCTAATTTTTGTATTTTTCATTCTAGTAGAGCCTTCATAAGTACTTTCTAAATTATCTCAAATTTCTTTAGCTGAATTATAAGTACATATTATACTAAAATCACTTTTATTTAAGTCATAATATAATATATTCATAGCAACTTTATTTAATTGAACTTTGTCTTTTTCGACCTTAGTATAATTCAATTCATTTTTACCTTCAATACCTATGGGCCCATTCTATATAACACCCCACAAGAAAATATGTTGAGCTTTTAAGAAAACCTCCATTCGCCATTTCCAATATGCATAATTTGTTTCGGTGAAGATGGGTGGTCTATTTATTGCTCGTCCTTCCATAAAACCTAAGGTGTTACTAGCCATAATCTTAGACTCTAGATGCGATTAAGCACTTATCCTAGAGTCCTAGCTCTGATACCAATTGTAGAAACTAAGTAACACCTAAAGAATAAAGATTATGTACTAAAATTAATTTCCTTTTCAAGCTCAATGACTAATTCATGCACATCAATAAATATAATCAACAATAATAAATAAAGAGATAGGGATAGGAAAGTTTGCACGGCGATTTTAACATGGAATTTAGTCTACTCCCTAGTCTCCACGATCCACAACAATTGTCTCCCTCAATGGAGGACTTTACACTTTATTCACAACAACAATTTGTCTCAATGGAGGACTTCAACACATCAACAACACAAATGTCTGAGTTGAATCTTTACAAACTTGAGCATACTAGACTCAACTTAAGACTTCACTAACTTGCTCACAACTCACTTAGTATAGTGCTTGACAAATGATAGCAATTACAAAGCAACTAGCACTACACTTGACTCTCACTTACAAAGTATCACAATTTACTATTAATTCATATAGAGAGTGTTTATAAGAAGATATATGTAATAAATAAGCTCTAGACCTACTATTCAAGTCACCAAACACTTGTATTTATAACTTTTTGAAGCCTACTAGCCGTTGTCAACAAAACACAACTCTAATGGTCGAGTAAGAGAGACTCCAACGGCTATTTTTCTATCAACTAGTGTCCAGACGCTGCAAGCCTATCGTTTGAATGCTATCTATAAAATAGAGCAGCAAATCAGCTTCTGTCCGAACGCCATATATTACCATCCGATCGGTATGTTGCAGTGTCTGATTTCAGTCTCGACATTGTTTTGTATTTTGATCATAACTTTCTCATCTGGACTCCGATTGAAGTGATTCAAGATGTTACGGAAAGCTTAAAGAGAAATCTACAACTTTCATGTTTTAAGATTTAACAAATTCTAAACAAAACAAGGCCTAAAAAGTTTTTGAATCGAGACATGACAACAAACATAAATAAAAACAAAGCAAAATAAGTTCAAACATATCCAAAACAAATTGAACATTTGTTTTACTAATTAAGTATAACTTAAATATGATCAAGTGATTAATTGTGTATTTCATTTTCTCATCAAAACACACTTTGAACACCATATGTTCAACAGTTAAGATTATAAAAATAGTCTTATAAATGATATAAGATGAATGGTCATTTAGTTCAACTCTTATTTTGTTTCTTCTCTTTCCATGCCTTTCTTTTCATTTTCACTTCTTATATCCAAACAAGGGTGAATATTTCTCTTTCTTCAATTTCCTTTATTTTCTTTCCACTTCCACAACTTTTCACTTTTTCTGAAAGATTGTCAAACACAATGTTTATATATGACACCAACTCAAAAATAGAAGGAAACTAATTCATAAGTTTTTTTCATTTATTTATTCATTCATTTGGTATATAACATGTGTTAGAAAAGTATAATGTCATATTTGCTATGCATAAATGATATAAAATGAAATAGATTTAAATGGGGAAAGAGCATTCTTACGGTGGGAATTGTCTAAGGAGAAAGGTAAAAATAAAATTGCAAAAATGAATAGAATAAAGAAATAGTAAGTATTTCTTATAGATCATTTGAAGGGATTCATATGTGTTGTCCTAGTTTTGCTATCTTAATATTATCTCAACCAATTGTGATCAAACATCTAGCAATTTTGATGATATAAACTCTTGATAGGTTATTCAATTTACTTATGTGTCATATTATGATTATGGAGACATAATATTGAGACAGAATACATTCATCCTTAATTAAGGTCTTATAGGGAGATATGAAAGGTATTGTATGAAAATACCATATTTTGGGAAAATAATCCCTAAAATATGAGATTTTACGTAAATATTCATAAAATTTGTGTCAAAGACGCATCCAGTGGATGGGCCTTTGACCATTGTACAGAGAACACAGCTACAATTGTGTTTGCTGAAAAGGGTATAACCATTAAACAAGCCCTCAGACCATTTTTTTTTTTTATTTGAAGAGGGCATAGGTGCTAACCTTGCCTTTACTACAGTTGTTTTTTAATGAAGAAGGCACAAGTGTTGAATGTGTCCTTAACACAAGAACTGCTAATTTGCAGGCGAAAATTGAAAATGACCCTAAATACAAATATATTGTCCAATACAAAGTAATGACAGCACAATCAATAATTTAACACAACCTTCCTTCACATAAACCCACACACAAACACACCTAACCCTTCTAATCCACAAACAAATTCAGCAAAGCCCCGTCTTTCTATACGATATACACTTTTTGAAGTAACGTTTTCATAGCACAAGTAGCAAAGCAATTAAAACAATCGACAGTATTCAAATTATGTAGTTATTACATGTTGAATTGAAAAATGTATACAAGAATACATACAATAAACTAAGATCTACAATCAAACATTTGACTAAGTCCAAATCTTGAAAGTATGGAAAATCTTTACCTTGGTTCTTCATCTCCCCTCTGATCATCATCTCCACTTTGCTCTTTCTGCAAACACTTGATTGAAGTCTTGAGGGATGACAAGACTATGCTATGATCGTTGATAGACCCAAACAAGTTGCGTAACCCCCTCACCCACATCCAAATTTAAGTTATCTGGCAATTACCACTATTTTTGTAGTGTTGTAAGCATCTGAATAGATCCAAATCCCGTCCTCAAGCTACCTATAATATCACTTGGATATTTGCTACCACATGACATCATTTCACAGGTAGATTGAATAGTATGTGTAGGTGGTAGTAGCACTACTTGATTGGGTATGGAGGAGGTACTATGTCATCTACCTCACGCTTTACCTAATCGAAGGGCATGATAACATGGCGCACTAAGCTGTAATGCATGTGCTAGCATTGTAGGCTCATCTGGCTACATTTTCTCCTTAAGTATCTCATCCTATTGTAGCTTATCAGTCTGAGGTCCTTCTTCTGGAAACAAGACCACCCCATTGTTCTCTTATGTGAGCTATCAAGCTAATTTAACAACCAAAACCATATAAAATACATTTCAAGTGATTGTTATCCTCTTAAAATAGTTGGTTTACAAAAAAACGAGAAGAACCACATCAATTGTTAAGCATTGCAAGTGAGAAGAGTAATATTCACCAATCACCCGAGCAAAACCGTTGTGTAGTCTATGTACCGGCATGTCAATCATCGATACCAAGCCTTGTAGTCCTCATGCACTTCATCATCATCCTTAATGGGCACAACTCTCACATGGTACTCATTTCACAATCCCACATAAGCCATGCATACCTACTCCTAGTTTGTCTTAAACCTATTTTGTAAGCCTATGGCATGTAGATCTATAACTGTGCCTACCTCAGGTATGGTGTGCTGGCATCTATCGAATTGATGAACCAAATACTCAAAGACGGTCCACTACTTGAAGAGTGCAAAGCATATATGGCATGCAAGCCTACTATATATGCCTCCTTACGATGATAACGTAAGTGAAAAATGATTAAGTTTAGAACGATAATAAAATTAAGATATAGGATTAAAGGATTTATGTCTACTTGTTCCAATGTTTGTAGATTAAAGGCATCATGATATGTCGAAACGACATGTGTGGGATGGTGTGTCGTGTTTTGGTCCATCCTCTGCATAGAAGCTAAAAGGAGATCAGCCATGAGAAACATACCAGTGGCTAGTAGGAATAACATGTGGGAACCTATCTTAAGCCCAAACATGTAGCAAAATCTCCACCCAACTCATGTGCGCCTCATCCACCGCATAACATAATTACTAGTATAGCTAGGCCAAGCATGCTGACCCAGCTACACACTCCTACCAAGCATAAGTCCTCACATTAAGTAGACAAGGTTCCTAGATTTCAACAAAATGGAACCTGCCTATCATCATCAACATATGTGCTCATGTGTGCCTAATGATAGTAGGTTCATCTGCATCAGGAGGTAATACATCGATATTATTAGCTAATCATGACAAGTTTGCATGTTTGCCTCTTCCTTAGGAAGCTTTAGAGATTATTCCAATCAAATTTATACATAGGGAGGAATAACTCTATGTGATCTTTTTTAGTCTTTTTAAACCACTCAATTGCATCTTCATTGATATCCATCACTATTTCCATGAATTTTTCAAACTCAATGTGGCATAGGTGACTAAGTTCTTCATTTGGTGGTTCTTATAAACATTATTGAAATTACTAGCCACAAGACGAATGCAAAAGCCCTAGACTGCAAAAGGGGGTTGCCAATTATTTTTTTAATGTAACATAAATATCATTTCTACTGAGGCCATGTCTGGGGGGGTTAAGAAAGGGTAAATATTAAATTTAATACTCAAACTTTGCAGAAAAAAAGGTTAAATGCATAAAAATTTAACTAGGTACCTAAACTTTTAAGTGGTTAATTCAATATTCAATCAAACTTTTTGTGGTTGTTTTTATCATCTCTTTACTGTTAACTTTATTTATTAACCTAAACATGTCATTAAATTTTTATTATTTCACTTAACAAGTCTTACATTAACAGATTACTCATTTCATATTAGAAAACATTGCAAACAATGCTTATGAGATAGTAATAATAATCATGAAAATTTTGATTAGGTATTAAATTAAATTGCTTCAAAATTCAAGTACTAAATTTAATTTCTGTGCAAAGTTCAAGTACTAAATTTGATATTTTTCCTTAAAGAAATTAAAGTGAATGTGCCTTCTTTATGCTGGTGTGCATTTGACACCTATTATACGAATATTTATTTAAAATATTGTATTTTAAGAATTATTTTCTAATATATGGTATTTTCGGACAATATTCGTAATGCGGAATATGTTGGATTTAAACATGACTCGCTTCTTTTCATGCCTTATACCCTTGATTGAAAAGACTCACTTAATTGTTCATTTTTGTATTTCGCAATACTGGATAAATTTCAATCTTGATTCGAGGTAAACTTTAGTAGGTAGATAAGGGAAAAGGTAGATAAAATATAGCATTTCTAATTCATGAATTTATAATGAGTGTCTTGTTTTGCATACTAAATTTTTGGGTGAATTACATAGAAAGGTATCAACATTTCAGGATAAATTAAAAAGAGAAACCAACATTTAAAGATTAATTAATTCAAGACATCAATATTTTCAAATGGCTAAAAAGAGGTATTAATGTTTTACAAAATAAGTCAAATAAGGTATTACTATTTGACTATTAATGAAAATTATGAAAATTTAATTAAAAATAATCCAACCGTTGATATCTTAAATAAATTTTACAAAACGTTGATACGTGATTTGATTCATTTTGTAAAACATTGATTTTTTTTTAATTACTTAAAACGTTGATACCTTAAATAGATGTACACCCAAATATTGATGCTACCGTAATTCAACCTAAATCTTTTTACTTTTCCATGTTATTTTAAAAGCATTCATTAGTCATTTTACTCTTTTGTCATTATAATTTATTTATAGAAAGTAAAAGAGACTAGAGGAAGCTCCTGGCCTTTACTTAAAAATCGATTCCAATTGGAATTGAGATATCCTTATAGGAAGAGGGCACCCGCAGAGTCAGAGCCGCTTCCCTCGAGTAAGTCAATGATTGAATAATTGTAAAAGGATTCCAACAGAATGAGAATGAAAATTTCCCATTTCTTTTTAGTGCCCAACATTTTCTTCACCATGTAGCATCTTAAAATCGTCCATTTCAAGTAATTAGCTAATCGCCATCCAACTTCTATGAATAGTTTCAACTATAAAGAAGAAAATGAAATTTGTAATTGTGATTTCATTTTAATCTATTATTACATATTAAACATACCATAGTCATAGGTCTGTTTGTTTCATCATATTTTGATCATTTTGGTTCATATCTTTATCGTTTTCAAATAGATATTTATCAAGAAATAGATATCGCTGAAAAGCTCATAATTATACCCATAAACTAACCAAACAAATTAATATGGATATGATACAGATAGCTTACAGAAACTGATCGATATAATTAAGATAGAGATAAAAATCCAACAATCTAAACAGGTACATCTCACAAACATAAATACCTAATAAATTCTTACAAATCATATTTATTTACCTTCATTATATTTATTCAAATATAACAATTAAAATTTCTTACAAAATACATTTATCTTCTTTACTTTTTTTCATTAAAATATATTAATATCCCCTTTGTAACTTATATATAAATGTCATCACGGTTTGGTTCGGGTTTGAAACCGGATCCAAACCGCCGGTTTCTGGTTCCAAAAATGGTGGA
Source organism: Combretum micranthum (assembly GCA_024138025.1). Taxonomy (NCBI): domain Eukaryota; kingdom Viridiplantae; phylum Streptophyta; class Magnoliopsida; order Myrtales; family Combretaceae; genus Combretum; species Combretum micranthum. The sequence goes on from JAMXBD010000352.1 coordinate 859,304, forward strand.
ACCAAAACCGAAACTGGACTCGTGGGAGCCAGTTCGATTCCCGGTTCTTAGGAACCGCCTATTTCCATGGTTTAGCTCCGGTTCCAAAGGGACCGAGAACTATGAAATAGAAAAAAAAATAAAAAATCAATTATATAATTTACTTAATTTAAGTAAGAAAAAATACAAAATAAATTTTAACTTGAAATAATATTGAGCATAAAAATAATTATTCATAGCATTAGTTAAAAGAAATTCTATAATTATATATTTATTTATATACAATCACTTACACTTTTTTAGTTGTTATATTAGCAATGTGACACTATAAAATATTCAAGATACAAATAAGTCCTAACAACACAAAAACAAGTCACATATTGTTAAGAAAGAAAGTGTACTTTAGTAAAAAAAATCTACATAAACTTAATAATATATTATTTCAAATATATTTATTACTTGTGTTATTAACAATAACACATTAAATATTATGAATAAGGAATAAATTTTTATTATTCATGCGAAAGTAGTTTTAAATATTTTTTAATTACAATTTTTTTATAATTTTTTTCTTTTTTTATAATTTTTATAGCGTAAAACAGTAAAATCACTGGTTTTATCGATTCTCGATCGGTTTTTGAACCGAAGGGTCATGCGGTTTTCAGGGGTAGAACTGTAAAGACCTGCTAGTTCAAACATGCCATTCCCGTACTAGTTCTCAATTCAGACCCACCAATAACGGGCCAGGTCGTTTCGCACCAAGAACCGACCTATGATGATTTCTAATTATATCCTCCAATCACCCCCTTCTTGTAAATGTGAAATGAAAATAAGTACGGACTAGGTAATTTTTTAAATTTCAAACTTTAAACAAATATAAATAAATACTTCTAATATATAGATAAAAACAAAGGTCCAAATTGTATAAATAAATACTCACCCTGCCGAATTCGTAGTGATCACCCATCTTTCAATGGATACATTTGGATCCTCTAATATATAAAAAAAAATTGATATGGAATAGAATAAAAACCCCTGGTTTTAATTTAATACGTTTGACGATAGTACTGGGCGGTCCCAACTTTGATCGAAACGCAGAAATCCTCTTTATAGAAATGCTAATTGGGTGGCTTTGGATTTTTTTCCCCCTTACCGCATGGTTATACCATATATAAATAGTTTTAGAAAATGTGGATGGATTCGAGGAAGTTTCTGATTTTCTCCCATTCATAGATAACATGTGCGACGGGTTGAACCCGCCTGCGCCTAAATCTATCTGTTATTATAAACAAATATTATCACTATGGAAATAAGAAAACGAAGAAAAGAGGGGAAATATTTATATAAAAATCAATTTAAACAGTTGAGATTTTTTATCAATAGGAAACATCTATCCGATCCATACGTACTACATACTGAAAAATTTGGCTTAAATATCAGTCTTTCATCTTCATTAGGGTCTGTTTGGATTGTTAGATTTTTATCGGTATCGGCCCTGTATTGGTATCGGTTTGGTTTGGTTTGGTTTGGTTTGGTTTGATTAGTTTAGTTTATGAGTAAACTGTCGATTTTTTATCAGTATCATATCTGTATCGATTTATTTGAAAACAATGAAAAAACGTCAAATCAAACTGAACTTGAAGTATATATAAAAATATAAAATTATCTACATTTCGTGATAAATCAATAAATTACCCTTTTTTTTAATTGAAAGTTTGAAAGTTTACCTTTATTTTCATTGAGCTTAGGTTTATTGTCTTACTAAAGTGGTGCATATGATTGGAAAAAGAAAAAATAGACCATATCTTGATCGATAAAACTCAATAGAATCCTATATAAATTAAGTCGGATCAGCTGGGACAACTTAATCTTTCTAAATTATTATCAAGAAAATTAAAGAAATCATTCATATCAATTTTATATCCAAACCCAATTCAACTAAATTGAACCAAATAGATCAATCTAAATGCAACTGTATTGATTAATTTCTATCAACAGGTTCTCCTAAAATAAAAGATATAAGCTCGAAGGTAGTCATAGATAGAATGATATATTATACTTCACCATGCCCTTAGTCTTGATTTCCTTATCATTGCAACCCATATCCATTACCAACGGTTTCAGCACCCCTTTTTTTTTTTTCATTTTAAGAGTAGATTAATTTAGATGTTTGTAATTTTTTACAAATTCCTTTTACTTGAGATGAAAGTGAACAGCAAACACGATAATAAACATAAACGTGTCGCATCAATCTCAAGCATAAACAATCTAACGTTATTTCATGGTATCATGCTTGTAGAACGAGTATATAAATAGTCATGTTTATAATATGTTTTCTATCATGGAATCTTATGTCCATTAGAGTCCTTTAATTTGGCTCTGAATAGTACCATATATGACCCAAGTTTATTTCCAAGCTACTCAATTTTGGTTTGAGTGTAATTAAGTCAAGTTTGAGTTTTTTAAGTAGGTATTGAATTTGAGTTTTAAAATATTTGATTAGAAGAGTTTATGAGCCTCTTTCAGCTTTTTAGTAGTTTTTTTAAAAGAACATTATAAAACTTATCTCATTTTTAAAGTCTATTTCCATACTATGATTTTTTTCCCCATCATATCCAATTGTCCATATTTACTATATTTAAGAAAATGTTAGCTAAAAATTCTATTTTATTCTTTAATCCAAACTTAATTTTTAGTATAATTGATTTTTATTGGAATAATTGAGTTTAATCTGAGTCAAGTTTGAGTTTAGTATAAATTCGAGTCAAATTTGAGCTTAAAAATTAAAGTTCGATCAACTTTAAGTAGAGCTTGAGTTCGACTTTTTCAATTGAATTGAGTTCAAGCTTGACACGCATCATGTCAACTTAATTCAACTCGTTTATAGTCTTAGGCTCAAGATAGTAAGAATGGGAGAGTAAGTCACCCTATAAGAAGTCAAGGATTCCTATTAATGATCTCCTGAATTTTTACCATTTAGAGAGACATAGACAAAACATCCAAGATTATTAAACTTGTAATTTTACTTGAAATTGAAATGTGTATGATTAGTAGAACAATAGACTTATAAAATATATGCTTATATCCCTAATTATTTTGATTAAGATAAGACCAACTCGAAGTTCCACAGCTAATGCAAGATGACTAGTCTTGAGATTGGGTCTATACTATTTGAAGAATGAATCAATTTGTGATGATGCTTTACATACAAGATCAAATCGGAACACAAATTATAGTAAATGGCCTATATTATATGTTAATCCTTGTAAATCAATTAAGTCCTTTGTTGTATCAATATAGATTATAGTGAATCATGGCAATTTCAATTTCAAGACACAACAAACTATTAGTATTAGATATCTCCAAGGTTGGGTCCACATGGCAGTTTTGAACTGTTGCAGTAGGGCGTTCAAAACCACCACGAGGACCCCCCAATTCAGATCCAACCGAACCAGCCAGTCCAGGGTTTAAAAAAAAAGAAAAGAGGAAACTAGAAACAAATTTTTTAGTAAAAAAAACCCCACCGGGGAGACCTCAAGCTACTATGTGAAGCCAACCTTTCTTTGTCCAATGCACTGCTTTAGTATATCATAATACAACAAATTATTATTACATAGTAAAGAGAAACCGACGATTCCTTGATATAATATATATTATATATATGAATACATCATAGCATCATTGAAATACATGCATATGTATGACTAGTGGTTGAAACATGACTATACAACCCAAGAAGAAGGCTCTAGTTGAGTCCAAGGATAAAGATTTTAAGAGGAATAATTGGCAAGAGGAGCGCATGATGACCGGCCTGTGCAACCAAGGATTCATTCCCTTGCTCAAACCGCATCAAATTGGAAACTGCAGAGGAAATCAAGTGATGATCCGAGCGTGAAAATTGATCAGCAGCCATGAGATTAGCCCATCCTTGTATGGGGTTTGTGGTGGTGCAACCGTCCCAACCTATGTGTGTAATATGCTTCACATCCGTTGGCAGCCCTATTTCGATATCCATTTCCTCATCTTCCATGTCTTCCTTGTACACTGCAAGACATTCCAGATCAAAATCAGTGTTCCAAACAGAAACAGATTCATTAAGATTGATATGCCACGAATACAGGATTGCAAAAACGGTTTCAAACGCAAGATCTCAATCATATTTTTCGGTTTGTTTCTATATTCTTAAACCCATGTTATTTTGACTATTGCATTTAGCATTGTTGCCAAATATGTCTCAGAATATCTATAACTCACCAAATAAGTGAGAAAAGTTTTTGAAGCCTTTAAATAGCCTATGAATCCCTGTTGATATATTGGCCTTTGGCAGGACACCATATGAATTCCTCAAACTTTCTTCTGCTGAAATTTCCTCTACCTCTTCAACCGTTTCAGCCTCGCGATCAGACCCTTCACATCAGAAGCAAAATCAATAAGATAACCATTCCTAAAACAGGAAAATTCCAACAAAAAACATGCATACTTATTGGCGCAGGTGAGTCCGATTTAGATCTCCTAGGTTGATGCACACCAACAGCAACACTTGATTCAGACATACAACCAACAGCAAAAGGAAGCAGAACAAGTCTTTCCATCTTATCTCTCATGTTTGTTTTTTTACCCTTTCTATCAAATTTAGCAAGAATTGGACAAAATGAGCAAAAGGGTGTCAAGAAAGTTAGAGAAGAATGGTTTTTTGATGAGCAAAGGTGGCTAAGTGAGTGATTTCATGGTTATGTAGAACGTAAGGAAAATGTAGTTACACACACACACACACACACACCGTATGTTTGTTTGTGACATTTAAACTGTTGGTCTTAAGTAGGTAGTTCAATTGCTATGTTCAACCTACTTATTGCAAATTTCATTATCATTTCTTTTCTTGTTGGTTGGAGACTTCCTTATTCAAGTTTGTCAAGTGGGCTCCCCCATTTCACTTGCCTCTCTTATACAATAAGTCACCATGTATTCATCTTTCGATCCCCCTTTATTCCTTTCTTCTTCTTTTTTCTTTATGTGTTTTTCAATTTACATCTAAAATCTAAACTGTGAATGTTTCACTGAAAACAAAGATAATTAATACCAAACCTAATCCAAGTAGAATAATGTTGAAGGACAATTCTTTTAATAATTCAATTTACAATTTGATATAAAATATGCTTTACAATTTAAGCTTTGGTTTTAAAAAGGGAATATAATTAGCATTTTAGTTTCATCAGCAAGTCAAACCGAACGATCCCACATTTATTTAGGCAATACGATGAATCCAATCAAACTTATCTATATCCATTTCGTGTGTTCAACAATTGTATAATTGATTTTTATATATAACGATATATCATTGATGATATATAAAATCAGACACACACAACTAATTTATGGAAATTTTATCATTGTACTGCATAGTTTTTTTGTCTTTTTCTTTATGGAATATTTATGTGAACTGTAGTTTTTGCAAAAGTCGTTCATGCTATCTTTACATACTTCAAGTACACTCTAACCTGAAGAATTGTAATCCAAGCAATCCCTACTTGCACTAACTTTGGACTCTCTCATGGCAAATCGGTGTATATCCTAATTCAATAACGTAAAGAATAATCGAATACCCATCTTCTTCTTTCCTTCTTTTCCTTTATCTATATGAGGTAAATGTTGATTTTTCAGAATGTCAATTCAATGCATGTTATCCTATAATGTCTTTTTGCTCAAATGTCTTTGTCTTATTTCATAGTAAGCTACGTAGGACAGAGTTAATAAATGTCTATCGTGTATTGTCGTTGTTATCGTGTGCTAAGTTGGTATGTAACTACTTCCTTGGATATATAACGACTAAATATTTTAATTTCCATGTAGGAAAATTTAATCTCACTCATACTAGTCACTGGATCAAGTGATAATGAAAGGCTGTAAGAGCGTAAGCAAGCAAGGCCAACTTGCAAACTATTGAAATCTCTATCTAACATTTATCCGGGTTCCATTTTCATTCAAGCACCAAATTATTCAATGGATTTACCTAGTTTAATGTCAAATATAGGTTTTATCTCAAGTTTGTTTTGACACGTGGTTTGTTGAGTTTGATCTCAAGCTTAAATTAAATTTAAATGAATTTACATGAAATGTAAATTTTCTTTAAAGTTTTCTTTGAATCAAATAGGCTTTGTATGGTTCGTTAGTGTGCCGACAACACGAATTAGATAAAGATACCAGAGAAAAAAAAATAGATATTTTTATTCATAAATAAATCAAACAAACTAGATACAAATTAGATACATACAGATTAAACACGGATATAGATATAGATAAAAATCAGACAATCCAAATAAGTGCTAAGACCTAAACTATCAAGTATCAAATGACTTAGCGCACTAGTATAATTTTGGCCAACTAAGACGGAGTTTTTCACTTTAAAAGGCTCTAAAATCACCTTAGTAAGATTAAAGAGGAGGGTCCACTTGCCTCATGGACCAGTCTCTCATGTTTCGTAATGGTAAGAACTATGTGAGAGACAAGTCTTGCCTCATGGACTTGTCTCTCATGTCTCGTAGTATTTATTATTTAATGGGATATATAATTATAATATTAGTTAATCTGTCATTTAATAATTCTTTTTTTTTCATTTAAGTCAATTGTTATTAGTTAATTGAGATTTAATTGCACTTTAATAATTGAGCATCTTCATCTATATAAATTTATTTATTCTATGTTCATTTAATTAGCTGTATGTACATATTTTATGACAATGCAAGCTAATATTTTTTTTTTCCAAGCCAGAAATGTATGTATCTACTTTTTATTTTACAAACATTCCACTTTTACTTATCCTATTTATATGCATGACTACACTTATAACTATAATCTACAAAATGGATGAACCAACACTCCAAAATATATAATGACAAAAAACAAATTAGTACAACATAACAGCCAAACAAAAACATAAATTTACTTTTGATGTCATTCTTAGCCTATATTCTACCCACATTCATCATTTACCATCTTATAGATCATTATCCTAGTTTCCCTAAAGTTCGTATACTTATACTCTGATACTACTTAAATTGTCACACCCTAAAACAAGAGGATGTAAGTAGTTTGCCACATACTTATACCACAATAGAAGTACGCAAAGGCTTAGAATAGCTAACATCTGCAAATTATAAATAATTGATAATAATTGATAATTCTTCAATGTCTCACAATGTTATATTTTCAATTTTCAATGTATTACCACTTCAAAAGTTCTAACCAATTGTGTAAGCTAATCAAATATAAATGAACATATTTCACAATATTCTTCACTCTAGTGTCAAACTTAAACCTAAGTCCAAAGGCTTTGAAAATAACTTTAAGTTGTACCTAAACCTGGAAAAAAAATTCCCTAAAGGGGTAAGCCAAAGCCTAGTACATAATAACGTAAACACATACGATACTTACATGTGTTCTTATTTTAATGCAACAAGTATTAATTTAAATATTGCAATTAAGTGTACTAAGCAACATAAGAGTACTTATAACTTCAAGCAATACGATAGGAGACCCGGGTTCCAATACCACCACAATAGTATTGGGGGTTGACGAGAACAATCGGCCTCTTACTCAAAAGAAAAAATCAAAAGCAATCTTGTCTAAGGTTTATAGTTGTTATTTAGACACTACTGCCACAATCCATTGATATTATATAGTCTATCGAGACCCATAATTCCCAAACTATGCTCGATATAATCTATCTCTGTTCAGGCAACCGTTACATCTTATATTAATCCCCTCATCAACTCCTCATCGAGCCACAACATAGTGGTCTAAGCACCTAACTACCATGTCAAAGTCTAAAATCTTAACAAGGGCGTTGTTTTCCAACTCGAGACAACTAAACAGCAAGCAACACACTTTATTAGCCGACTTTATGTATTAATCAGGTTATTAGTAATTTATATCCTAGAAAGCAATGCACATGTTACTGTATGCCAGTAGAGCTCTCACGATATGAGTCTAGAGCTTAAGACCAAATATTATCTATTAAAGGCATAATTGTATATCAATATTAAATAGAAACTATTTGATACATGCACCTCCTATTGATTTATCTACACATTTATTTAATTATATATACATATACATATATTTTATAATTTTTATTTTGCAATCATCCTTATTGTTTCCCACTCAATTTTTTATGTTGTATAGTATACCTTTATTCAGCTACCATTCATGTCCATGATACCCTTGATAGCTATTATTTAAAATTTGCATTAAAAGATATTATTAAACCCACTACAACTCGATACATCATGCCATGGCTAGGGGTGCAAATGAGCCGAGCCGAGCCGAGCTGGGCTTTTGCCGACTCGAGCTCAGCTCGTTTATTTTTTAGTGGGCTCGAGCCGGGCCGGGCTTTTAACGAGCTTGGAATATGTAGGCTCGGGCCCAAGCCCGTTAAGCTCTTTCAAGTCCGAGCTCGGCTCGTTTAGCGCTCGTTTCGTTAAACGAGCTTAAGCTCAGCTCATTTAGCTTATATAATTATTTTTTAATTATATTTATAATATTAAATTAATATAAATAATTTTATATAATATTGCATTAATATATATTAATAACATAATATCAATATTATATATATTAAACGAGCTTGGCTCGCGAGCCCTTAACGAATCTATTTACGAGCTTTGTTCTCGGCCCATAACGAGCCTGTTCACGAGCCAGCTCACGAGCTTGAGGACAAGCTCAGGCTCGGCTCGTTTAGCTAAACGAGCCGAGCCGAGCCAAGCCTGAAACGAGCCGAGCTCGAGTACCTCGCGAATAGCTCGACTCGTCTCAGCTCGTTTGCAGCCCTAGCCATAGCCTAAAATAAAAGTTGATGATTCTATTCTTAATGTTGCCGTAACTTGCAATTTTCCAGGCCCAACATATACTATGCGTAGAATTTCCAATATTTTCATATGCATATCTTAACTCCATAACTATTAAGGGAATTATTTATTTATTAGGAGAAACTTTACTAACTTATTGTAATATCTTAATAAAAATTTACTAATAGCAAAGGCATGATATAGGATCTATTTGGATTGTCTGTTTTTTATCTGTATCTATATCTTTTTTAAAATGATATGTATAAATATATCCGATTTGCATCTAAATTTTATTTATATTGTTCTATTTGATCTTTTGATGAAAACTGTCAACTTTTTTTTATCTATATCTATTTCTTGATAAATAATTTGTTAGCAAAAAGTTTGAAAAAGTGTATGTATCTGTCGGGAAAAAGCCAAAACAAGTAGACCCATAGTTCTCATCTCAAGCATAGAGTGAAACACGTATCTCCTTAACCCTTCAAATACACAAAATCTCCAAAATGAACCATGCATCTCCTAAACCCTTCAAATACACAAAATTTCCAAAGGACATACCAAGCAAAGACTTCCTCTAACATATTGTTATTCTATTCAACAAATAACACTCTGTACTCTTTTAACTTCATCACCCATAAGAAGACATAACATTTAAATCGGAAAAATATTGTACAATCTCATGTAGATACATACATGTGTATATATATATAATTTTTATCTTGTAAAAAGCACACTTGTTTAAAATCACTCTGCCCTTTCCACAAGCGATTGACATGTCTTGTCAACCTCTAAATTCTCTCTACTGCAGTTTTAGATTATAAGCCTAATGTCTTTTTTTATGTGTAGAAGAAATATTTTTTTTTAAAAAAAAAAGAAGGTTATAATATCCTTAAATGTAAAAGATAATAAGTGGGATGTTTTACCTTGCAAATTACAAAGAGGGGCTAAACTACTAGCAATCTATTGTGGAGTTTATATAGGAATATTGGTAGAGTTTTCTATACCAATAGTCATATCTACCCATATATTATTGATCTTAATCCTTGATTAGGATATATCATTATAATAAATCAAGCTCAGGATATATGTGTATATATTATTATATATTATTTCATTATTATTATTTTTTCTATTCTTTAATAAAAATAGAAAGTATGACCATTTAATAGTTTTAAAAAGAAAATTAAAATTGACAATAGATTTTTAACACCTCCTATTTTAAAATTTTATTTGACTTCCAATCATCCTCCTTAAAATAAAATAATTATAAAGATATTTTAGTATATATAATTATATTTATAAATATATATTGATTAATATCAAATATTAATATTTTATATATATTATATATTTTATAAATTTTAAAACGTATAAAAATACTTTACTAACTTTAACTAAGTGAATATTCACCTAGCACTTGTGTGAAAATGACAAAAATACACTTAACACATATAATGTCATGTTTCATGTTAACACACACACACCCCACAGACAACAGTGTCACAATCGTAGAAAAATGGAGAAAAAATGAGAGAATATGAGGGACATTTGCAAACAAGTTAGACTCAAGTGAGAAGAAGAGACGCAAGTGGTATATATAATATTTTAATGAGGTGAGACTCCCCTCATTTTTCACCCAATTAAATTTAATTAGGTGAGAAATGAGATCAATCTCGCCTCATCCTAATTTTCAAAATGTAGGATTTCTCTCACCTTCTGGGGAAGCAACAAAATTTGTTGTAGTTAAGGCGACTGTAGATGATATTTTGTCTTTGACAAAACACTAATTTTTTCTATAAGATTTTCTTTAATTGCTAGAAAAGCTAATGTTTGTACTAATTGGGTTGTTACCTAGGGTAAAGTAAGGTTGCTACTCAAGGCAAAGAAAGGATGTTGCAATTTTCATGTTAATGAACCCCATCTTAGTTCCTTAATCTTTTTATACGTAAATTGGCTTTTCCTTCATTTCACATGTTGAGTATGGTTGTTTGATTCTTGAGAAAAAATAAAATAAATTTATAATTTAGTTTGGTTTTTTATCACTGACTCTAATTCTTATAATTGAATTATCAATTTATCATAATCTAATTTCTAGGACATGCATTGACAATCCATTTTTTCATAAACTAAAAAGAATGCATAGGGATTTTAAAAATCGAAGGAGGAAATGAGTCCTAAGGTTTAAGTGAGAGTTGGTTCATGTCAAACATCAACCTTTTGTTTGTTTCTTTTCATCTATATTATAATTTTACTCAATCCCTAATTTTGTCCACTAGCAAACATTCATTGAACTATTTATTAAGCTCTCATTAGTTTTTTTACTATTTGTAGAAAGTAGAGTAAGCATAGTATATTCTATTTATGTAGAACACATGCACAGTTAGCATAACATGTGTACAGTTACAATAGACATACAAACGTGTGTGTTTGTTATATATAAATACCCTCCTGTAATAGAATATTAATTATTGCACAATTTTCATTACTCAATAATCTTGTTTTTCTTCGTTCCTCTTGTTCTTCATTAGAGTCCTTTGTTTTTCACTCTTGGGCTACTGCTATGATTGAAGTTTGATTCATCAAATTTCTACATGTATTAGAGCAACAATCGATGCAATCAGATTGGTAAATTCTTCCCTCTTATCATTGTTGTTTTCAATTGGCGAATTAGTCATAGCAATGAATTCGAATGCTGATGCTTGGTATAATGATTTGTTTTATTTGTGAAGTTCTAAAAATCTTGGTTTGTTGATCACTATTATAGTGTTCAATGGTTTAAATTTCTTGAGTTGAAGTAGGTCTATCAAGTTAGCCCTATGTACTAAATCCAAAGTAGGTTTTATTAATGGTTCTTGTGAGAAACCAAAAGATGATAAAATTGAATTACAAAAATGGCTTCGTTGTGATAACATGATAAGATGTTAGATACTCGATATTATGAGTAAAGAATTATCTAAAGGCTTTATGTATGCTAGTTTAGCGAAAGAGCTCTTGGAGGATATTCTTGAGCATTATGGCCAAACTATGGTTCGTTCCTTTATCAGATATAATATGATATTGCAAATTTGAGTCAAAGTAATCAATCGATAACAACATACTATAGTCGATAGAAGAAGTTGTGGGACAAGTTGTCTAGTTTGATTGATATTCCAGAATGTACTCGTGGTGTTTCAAACAATTGTACTTGTGATTTACGAAGTCGATTTGCAGAAATAGAAAGTAGGAATAAACTTATGCAATTTTTTATGGGTTTAAATGTGATTAGTTAAGATCAATTCTCGGGTTTCTAGGTCTTAGGGTCAAGCTGGATCAAATAGGTAGGGTATGAAATGACGATGCATTCTTTACCATCTACTTTCCTTTAGGGTTTCAGGTTTCACCCAAACCATCATTGGATCCTTTGCCCTCTCTCAGCAAGGCTTATTACCTTATGCACCAAGTGAAATGTAGAAACACATTTCTAATGTCATGGGAGTGAATGAAAATTCTTCCGCATGTTCTATTCGCTCACAAACATAGTATGTTGATAGAAAAGATGTTCATAAAGGAAAGATTGGATCCAAACCATCTTATGCATATTGCAAACATATTGGACATTTAGTCGAAAATTGTTTAGAATTAAATGGATATCTTGAGTGGTATAAGGGTGCTAAAGAAAAAAGATATGTCATATTTGTAACTCATGTGAAAAAAGGTACTCCTTTGGATGTTATAACAGGACAAAGTATGCATAATGATCATAATGTTGATGATTTCTCGCATATGTTAGGAAGTTGTTAAGGTTCTAAAATCTAGTGGAGGAGTTTCGGAGATTGGTTGCAGCTCCATGGACACACATTGCAGGTTAGATTTCTTATCATGACTCTTTCATTGGGTCTTTTCTTGCACATAATAATGTTTTGTATGATTGGATTGTTGAAGCTGGAGCTTCGAATCACATAACACCTTTTGAACACCTTTTAACTTACATACACACGTTACCACATCCAATTACCATAAGATTACTTGATGGTTCGATCAAACGAGTTCAGGAAACCAAAATGATACAACTTAGAAAGCACATTGTCTTATACAATGTACTTATAGTACCTAATTTTCATCATAATCTCTTATCAATACACAAGCTACTTACCACTAACAAGAAGATAGTAACGTTTACTTTTTATGCTTATACTTTCTAGGACTCAAGCACTAAAGCTACTATTGCAATTGCTAATGCAAAAAGTGGGTTATATTTTTTGAAAGTTGATCATTTGGATAAGATTTCATTTCCTTGTAATAATCTTCTTTCTTCTGTTCAGTCTGATCAACTTTTGTGTAATAACAAATGTGCTACTAGCTATCAAACACTATCCTTCCATGTCTTGCACAATTGACTTAAACATCCATCATTATCCAAGATGAAACACATTAAGTCATTTCCTTCAGTTGATGATAGATTCTTTTGTGATACTTGTAACATTATGAAGACTCATTATTTGCCTTTTCAAATGAGTTCTTCTGTTTTTACTCATAATTTTGACTTGTTACTTGTGGATTTGTGGGGTCCTTGTGGGATTTCATCTATATCTAGTGCAAAGTGTTTTCTTATGTTGGTAAATGATAATAGTAGATGTACATAGACTTTTCTTATGCAAAATAAGGCGAAGGTTGTTCAAATTTTGACTAATTTCATTTCATATATTAGAAATCATTTCAATATTACTCCATAATTTATGCAAAGTGACAATGGTAGAGAGTTCTTGTCACATGCTTGCTAAACACTTATCTAAGCACATGGTATTGTTTACCAAAGAACTATAGCCTATAAACAACAACAAAATGGGATTATTGAGAGAAAACATAGGCATTTTCTTGAAACAACCTAAATATTGAGATTACATGCCAATTTCTAAAAGACTTTAGGGTGAGTGTGTACTAACTGCTACTACCATCATAAATAGGATGCCTATTGAAAAACATAGTTGGAAATCAACTTATGAAGTTCTCTTGGGAAAAACTGCTTCATATGATGATTTGCGAACTATTGGCTGTTTGTTTTGTGCTCCATCTTGAATGGATTAGTTGATAAAACGGATGCCAAAGGAAGGAGATGCGTGTTGATAGGATAACCCACAAACCATAAAGACAATAAACTCTTTAATCTTGATAACATGCAAACATATGTGAGTAGAATAGAGATACACGCGTGTGTTTGTTAAATATAAATACCCTCCAATAACTGAATAATAATTATTGCACCATTTTTATTACTTAATCTTGTTTTTCTTTGTTCTTCTTGTTCTTCGTCAGAATCATCTATTTTATATTCTTGGGTTGCTACTATGATGAAAGTTTGATTCATCAAACTTCTACACTATTCTTGATAGAAAAATAGGTTTATCTCATATATGGTAGCCGAACTTTGATAAAATAAAATATAGAATTAAGCATCTGAATTTTAAAATTGATCAATTTAGTACTCGAATTACTTTTTGTACATTTCAATAATACCTTTGTCAAATTTTTTAGGTACCAAATTGATTAATTTTAATGTTTGAATATTTAATTGTATATTTTATCAAATTTCAAGAACTATTTGTAACATTAACCCTAGAAAAATTTATAACCCTTATTTTTTGTAGTGTATATCTACAATTATCATGGTACATGTTTGATAATTTCTCTTTCCAAGTATACTTATTTTTTTCTTAAATCCATACTTAAAATTCTCTAAATCCTAAATAGTTTAGACTAATGTAAGATGATTTGGTGTTTTCTTATTACATGATTAACGGTATTATCTAAGTGAGGATTACAAATGGAAATAATTAATGTTTGCCATAAACTGCATATGGAGGATATAACGATTTAAACACTACAAATTGAAGATAAATATTACAATATGCGATATATAAAAGATGTGATAATCTCACTGTTACAATTGTCTCAACTTTATTTTTTTGTCAATTTAAAACTACTTTAAAATATTTAACATTGAAATTAATTACCATAATAATTCACCAAATTCTTACGATTTGGTTTGCAAAATACTCAGCAAGTGGAAGATGGAGATGGGTGTCTCATCACCATTTTGTTCCTTAGAAAACTCTCAATTGGAGAAGCTAGCATTCAGTCCAACAAAATGTGCCATGGCAGAGCTACGCCGCTTAGCTCCTCATCAACTGATCCTCCTCTTCGATGAAGTGCAATGGTGAAGCTTCACCACTCATTGCTACAAAATGCGCCCATGGTGGAGCTCCGCCACTTGAACTCCCTCGGCAGCCGCCTCCCCTCCAATGAAGCGCTATGGCAAAGCTTCACCGCTCGTCGTTGATTTCCACGTGACTAATGTTGACAACAAGGGATTTTGTCTAATATATCTTACATGTAACACATCCAATACTGCTGGTTTAATACTTCGTAAATCACATATATATGCGAAAACAAATTTCTCATCTTCTAGATGGGCTTTTGAGAGTCTATTTTGGTAGTTAGGTTGCTCCAACTTATTTTAGTAATTTTATATAAAGAGATTAAATAAACATTTTATCCATTTCAACTTTGTAATTTTTCCCCATCTCTTTTGTACTACATATATATATATGACTCATGTGTTATTAATCAAGATTACAAAATGAGTAAAGTCATTCACAATCGCTTAAATTGAACTTAGTTCAACGTGAACTTGATTAGTAGGCGAATCAAATCATTTGCAAATTACTTGAGCTCGGGATAGCTTAGTATGAACTTGATTAGTTAAAAAACTAAGTTTGAACAAAAAATAAAGCTTATTTATCTAAACGAATCAAGTTGAAATTTCAATTTAAAACTCCTTCAAGTTTGAGAATAGGCCCCCTAACAAACTTATGAGCATTATATTTATAATATATCATATATAGATATATAATCAATCAAAAAACTAATTTCTATTTATTATATATTTTTAAATTCAAGAAAAATTAGGATATATAGAAAAATTAAAATGGAAAACAAGGCAAACTCGAGCTCAATTCAAGCTTAATAAAAGCAAAACTCTAACTCAAGTTTGTTTATAAAGCCCAATTTGTAAACAAGTCAAACTCGAGCTTCAAATATATAGTTGGTTTATATAAATGAGTCAAACTCAATATTAAACTCAATAATTCTGACTCAATTATTTTTAAACAAGTCAAGCCGATCCTTTAAGAGCTCCATTAAGTTGTTTGTTGTTATAGCTAGACATCTCTCTAGATCGGATCTAAACTGGAACCCAACCTAGACTGACCACGATGGGGCAAATCAAACCAACCAAGTGGACCCACCATGATCCACAAGTCCTAGGCAGGTCCACTTGTCCGACCTGTGGACTCGGTGAATCCAAACATGTTACCCATTAAAAAATAAAAATAGATATATAAGAATTAATTAAAAATTAATATGGGCAGATCCACGAGTGGTTACAAATCAATATAATTTGAATGCAAACCCAGCACGTCAAGTCCACGGGTCGGACCCAAACCACCGGGAAGATGTCTAACTGCTTCACTTGTTATAACTTTTATCCCCTAGTTACATAGAAATGCATTCCTCTACCACATTTTAACTTCGTTATACCAGGGAGTTAACAAACATACTCTATAAGCGTCATGTATTAAAACATTTATCCTCAGCTCGCACTATTTTATTAACGTTTCAAAAATAAAAGTATATTCTTGAAGGCTGGATTTTTACTACAGGAATTGGATGCCACATCTTTTTTTTTTTTGGGCCAAGAGTTGGATGCCACATGAATAACTCACAACTTGCATGGATGGAGATAGGTCATTGTCACTCAACTTGTTAGCATTATGAGATGAGGTGGGGATGAATTCTTTCTTAGACAAGATTATAAGGTGAGTACAAAGTATAGGGACTAAGCGGGACCAGTCTTGCTCCATTATGCACAGATGACAATGCTTGGAATAGTCATGCTATTTGGCTGTAACCAGGGAAATCCATTCATTTGATGTAACATCATGCAATTCAATGGAGATAGCCAGAAACAGCTTTTACACACACGACTCAATCTGATACCTTTTCGGTTAATACCTACAGCAGGAAAAGAGACAGGAACAAAGTTTTCTAATAAAATTTTACACAAAAAAAAAGAACGTATAAAGATTCGGTTTTGCCAGATTATCACGTTAAAATTTAGAAAAAGAAGAAAAGGTTAAAGAGCTTCAATGCTCAAAATTGAATTGTGTTAGCCTATGAGTTATAGTGGTGGATAGAAGTAGGAAGATAAGGAGAACCCCAGGAACAGCAAGCCTCCAATCATGGCGACTGTGCGCTGAGAGATCTTGGATGCTAACATGCTACCTCCTACCACTGCGAGAGATGTGCAAATGGTGTGTCCTACAGTTGCTCCAAGAGCAACTCCAATAGCATTTTTGTGTGTGGCCAGCTGCAGAAGCCAAGATATTGTTACGAAAACATCAATAAAACATCTGCATCTTGTTTCTCTTCACCATATGAACTTTTTAAAGTTGTAGTAAACAGTGATAATCACATCAAAAAGTTTCACCATTGGCAATATTTGGTTCAGACTTTACTTGTAAAACACTAATAGAAAAAGATATGCTTCAGCAGGCACGTTTTCATGTATAAAGCAATTAATTTTCTCATCCAGTATTCTCATTAGCAAGTTTCCATGCCAGAACATTAACATGCGAATTCAAGGCAGATAACTAAGGACACGTTTATGCGAATTCAAAGTATTGTAGTATAAGAGACCATCGAAATGCATATGGAGATGAATACAAAATGTAAGAACCAAGGCTCTTGTACCTTATATCCTATTGTGCTCTCATTTTGACCACATATGCAGCCAAAAGAGGGGAAGAAAAATGTATACCAGAAAGAGTAAAATATAATATAAAAGTTCACTAATATCATCAAGGTTAATATATTCTGAACTGGCAACAAGTTTTTTGAGACAGAAAACTAGGAAACTCATCAACATCTGGGGGGCAAGATAGATAAATGAAATAAATGATCCACAGAGCAGAATCTTACAGCAATCGTAGCTATCTGGCTCCGATCTCCCCACTCTGCTAGAAAGGTCAAAATAAATGACTGAAATTGAAACAAAAGTTCTGCCATAAGAAACTTTACATACAGAATAAAGGAGGAAAAGAAAAAGAACATCCAGAGTTTATACAAGCTACAAGCATCCTTGCAAAAAGAACATCCAAAGTGTATACAAGCTACAAGCATCCTTGCAATCTAATTCATTTTTTAATTTTTCTAAAAGGTTATTTGACTGCTCCAGGATTCTGGGCGTTTGAGAAAACTAAAGAAAAAAGAGCATGATAGAAAACCATACCTCCAGAAAGATAGGAGTACAAAATCTTGAGAAAAAGCGACGGACTGCTGTCTTCCCTTGTCCAGATTCAAGTTTTTCTTCAACCTGCATATACCGGCAAAAATCAGTTGGGAATGCATGAATTTTTGGTCAGCTAGACAAAGTAGATAAATATTTAATGGACCTGCAAGCTGCATGACATAAATAGGTTCATCGAGTGATTGTCTCTTACCTAAGTCATCTTAATAATTTAATCATATAAAACGAAGATTGAACCAAAAATCTGCCAAGTTAAACTTTAGTTGAGTTTGTATATACACATCTAAAATAGATCTGATACCCAGGGACTAGGAGACCAACAATAAGAGTTAAGCAACTAGAGCTCCTTGCCAGCACTTTGAGCTAATACACATTGACAAGGAATAAGCAAAGGCTTCATTCAAGGAAATTATGTAATAATTAAGAACATTCATTGTCCTATAAAAGTATCCGATGTCATAGGCGATTTCATATCTCCAATCAATAATCATGTACTTTAACCAGTCCTTCCAAGGGTCTCACAAGTTGAGATGACAGATTGTTCATAAAGCTCTAGATTCTACTATCTACAGTCAATAGTTGTCATAGGCGGTTCCATAACTCCAGTTAATAGTTGTGTACTTTTCCCACTCCTTCCATGTTCAAAGTGTCTGGCAAGTTGAGATGACATTGACAGATTATTTCCAGATTATTCCTAAGAACAATTTGTGAAGGATGGAGGAGAATTCATAACACAGTTATATTCCAAGAAAAATTAATGTACAGACCTAATCCATATCCTTAAGCTTATCTTAACATCTAAAGATTATTTGGAAGCTAAATGAGATTGTGTCCCAGATTGTCATACAAGTTCTATGAGTATAGAAATTTAGATAGACAAGCATCCTCACATCTCTACATGTCATCGCAAATGAGCATGGAAATGGAGCTACTGAAGAGAAGGAATAAGCTAAACAAAAGATGTTTAGTTGGCAACATTGGATTAACACGAGGATAGCTATTGGCAACAGGGATATTAAAGAACCACACCTCCTCCATTTCTTTCTTCTGGTGGGATTTTGAGTCTGTGGATCTCCATGCAATATAAAGTAATCGCAACCCAAAAAATGCATAAAGAACTGAAAATGAGAAAATGACATGAGTTAATCCAAATAAATTGTTCAATTACTTAAGAAAAATTGAAAAAAGTTCTTTATTTTTAAATTAAGAATAAGATGAGAAGCTTACACCCTGAAAATGAGCAAGGTGTACCAGTAAAGAAGTACATAAAACTAATATTCCTTCAAAGAAATTTCATAAATAGAAAACAATGCCTATTTAAGTAAGACAAAAAGCCACACCTGTAGCAGCACTATTGGTATGCTTTCTTGATATCAAATTGGGCACAATTCGTCCTAGTCCAGTAGACAGCACCTATCAGCAATTATCACTAATATTTAGACTTCAGAGATTCCAAAATAAAGATAGAAGCATCCATTTTTCAGTAATTTTCAGGTAACTCTTCAAGCACAACAGAGATCTAAACAGGCCACTTACTGTCATGACAACCAAGGCAGTGAGTGCACCTGACAAGACGATGGACTTGGGGTGGCGCATGGCCATGAGGGCTGCTATTATAAATGTCTCATCTCCAATCTGACACCATAAGAGCTCATTAAGAAACATCTCCTTCACTAAATAAATGTGTGGTCCCAGAAATACTGAAGTAAGATGGTCCAGAGACACTCGAATCAATGGAGCCATGTAAAACGTACACTATGATCCATCATTACCAAAGTGGCTCACCACCCTTGACCACCAAACTCATACTCAAAATCATTAGCAAACAACAATTCTCACCTCACTGACAAGAATCATGGAAAAACTTGCAAAGAACGCATCAAAAACCCCAAGGCCAGAATCCAAACTGAGAACAAGATCAACTGAAGTACCATCTCCATCAGCATCATTTCCAAGCTTATTCAGAACAATCTGTGAATAAAATTCATCATGCATATTTTTATCACATTTAACCAGAAAGCTAAGAGCAAATAAACTCCATGCTATTTACAATGTTTCCAAAAGCAAAACCTAATCTCGATTAGCTTGAAAACCCCATAAACCAACATAAAACCATGATGCACATTCGCTCAAATTTAAACAAAAAGCTAAAAACTTTAATGCAAATCCACAGTACTTAAAATGTGTCCCAAAGCAATGCACTATCCCAATTTGCTCAAAAATTAAAACTTCATAGATCAACACCAAACTATCATGTATGATCATCGAAAATTAACCAGAAATCTAAAACCTTAAATAAACCCACGCCATTGACAAGGAATCCAAAAGCAGCCCATTATCCCAATTCACTTAACCTACCATGTATTTCACTCAAATTTAGGCAGAACTTGTAAGAAATCAACACCATTTACAATGGTTTAAAAAACAACCCATGATCACAGTTTGCTTAAAAACCTTATAAATCAACACAAAACACCTCACTCAAATTTATCAAACAAGCTAAGAACTCTACAAAACTGCACTCTTCAAGATAACTTCCAAAATCAACCCATTATTCCACTTCACTAAAAACCTAAAAATCAACACAAACCCATGATGTAAATTCACTTAAACTTCACAAAGATGCACCCAAATTCCCTTTTTTCTTTCCGATCATTATTCCAATTTGCTTAAAAACATCATAAATTAACATAAACCCATCAAGTAAATTCACTCAATTTCAACCCAAAAACCTAAGAACTTTAACTGAATCCACACAACTTCCAATGCATCCATTAACAACACATGATCCCAATTGCTTAAAAACCGCAATAAATCAAAACAAAAACCATCAAAATCAAATCCAAGCTAAACAACTAAAAAAATAAATAAAAGAGCTTACTTTACTGCGGCGACCGAGATCTCTAACAAGGGGTTCGGATTTTTTCCGGAATGAAGGTTTCAAATCGTCCTAATTTAAAAACCCAGTGACCAAAAAAACACATAATTCAGTTGGAATTTATACTTTATGCATTAAAGAATATTTGTAACTATACATTAGAGATTTATTACCTGTGCATAGACGGAAGAGAGAGAGAGAGCTGCATAGAGAAGAAGATAAACAGACAAGGCGCGTATTTTACCCATTGAGAGAGAGGGGGAATCTCAAATAAAGGGATCTGCTTCTTCTTCTTCTTCTTGGGTTTTCGCTTATTATAGGAAAAGGGGCAGGGAGAGAGGGATCTGGTGAAGATCTCAAAAAAAGAGGAAGGAGAAGCAGATTTTCGAATTTTTTATTGCAAACAAAGCTGCCCGCAGTTTTTCAGTTAGTAAAGTTTGACCTTTTTTCAGTCTGTGAAAATCATACGGGCTTTATGGTGCATATATAATTACCAAAAACATCAGAGAAATCCAAAACAATGCCATGTTAAATTTTGAATAAATTAGTGGTACTGAGGATATTTTATTTTTTAGTTCAATAAAAATAATCTAAACTAAAAATTTAAAAGGTGTTAAAAGTACCTCAGCGGAAAAACCGGGGAAAGCCACTACCTGAACCAAATTGAAATGCACTAAAATTTTGGTTTTTTTTAAACAATTTTATTTAGATAAATAATTAATTTTAAATATTATTATTTATATTTATATTGGTAATAAAAAATATATAATTGAAGTTTTTGATAGATGTGCTTTTATTTTAAAAATAAAAAAATTTTCAATCACAAACCAAATTATACCAAACTTTTGTTTTTTTGTCTGAAAAAAATTACGAACCAAATCATATTGTTAGATTTGAATTGAAAAGAAAGACAAAACCGCACCACAAACACTCCTAATTAAAATTTCTATTTTATAAGTTTAAATTGTATGGGCACTAAAATCAAAGTCTAAAGGAGTATTTTGGGGATGATTTGCAATAAGATATTACTCTATTTATTGATTCATTACAAAAATTTTACGCAAAGCTCAATCCTACAAAAATAATTATATAATTACTGTTGTAAAATCGCACATGAGACACGTGATTGTTGATTTTACATAAAATTATATGTTGAAACTGCAATTTAGGATGCGTATAGACTTTTAAAATTGTAGGTAACATAAGTGATTTTAAATATGCTTTTCAAAATCGCATCTATAATCTGCGATTTGTATTTCTTTTTTTTTTAAATCACACATAATAAATGCAATTTTGAATTTATCTGATTTAAAAAAAAAGTAAAAAAATAGCAAGATGGCATTTTATGATCTATGATTTTACATTAATAATGCTATAATTAATTTTCTACTATCTATATTTCGGTAAATCTTTTTTATAAAGTTGATACACATATCTTATACCCGGTTTGCAACATTTGAAAAGTCTAGGGAGTTATTTGCAATTTTTCCCTTTCTATAGAGATATTTGTCAGTTTATCAATAAGCCATAATTTTTTTATGCAAATACTCATTATATGAAAATAATTACATAAATACCATTTCAAATCATATGTCTAACATGGGATTTAAGATTGATATACACTTTTGGAAAATCATATTTATTACCCACAATTTCCATTTTTTTATTTTTGAAATCACAAGTTATCAATTCAATTTTTGTACACAGCTATGATATGGGATTTTGCATTAATAATATGGTAATTAATTTTCTATAATTTATATTTTGATAACTTTTTTATGTAGTTACATTTAAGAGTGAGTGCTTGATGCATAATTACAAAACTTTTGTATTCATTTTCTTTTTTTTTTTTCTTTTTATCTTGTTTAAAAAGAATAGTCTAGTAAGTTATTCAAGGTTTAGATTTATGCAAAATCATGATCAGATGGTCAAAAAAACTTATTGCATTAGGTTTTTTTTTTACTGTAATAATAATTGGATGATAAGTTAAATGAAATGGTAAAAGTTCTATATAAGTTATATGATTGAAATGTCTAGTGAATGAAGGTATGATAGTTTTATTTTATTTTTATTTTTTTGTACCTTGCCTGAAAATTGTATAATGTACCGTAACGTTTCAAATTATCATGAATGGAATCTTAACCAAAGAATTGTGCTTGTCTAGAAGCTTGAGGTATCAGTCGATGGATTCGAAGTTTAGTGGATTGCAAGTGGTGGAAGCCGGTTGAGCCACGAGGCTTTAGCTTTGGGCTGTCACATTTGCTATTTGGCGGATTATATCATCTTCTTAACGAGGCATATATTGAAAATGTTGTGGTTATAACTCATAAGGCAAGTAATTAACAGATTCGAAGAGTGGTTTCGGTGGAAAAATGAGTGTGAAGGAAACAAGAATTATATTTTTGAGAAATGTTGATATCTATAATTGAAAAGAAAAAATTACAAGGAAATATGGGTTTATAATAAAGAAGATCAAAAAGCAAATAGGCTTAGCATGGTTGAGAGATGGATTTTAGTTAAAATGGTTCTTGGAGGTATTCTTAGCTATTACATGCAAGATGTTGTCATAGGTATGTTCGTTTCATTATCTTTTATCATTTTGAATTCATTCTTTTGTTATTTTCAAATAAACTTCTTATAAAAAAATAGATAGCAATGAAAAGTGAAAAGTTTTATTCATAAACTAATCAAACAAACTAAATACTGATATTGATACAAATACCGATAAAAATCATCCAAACAAACCCTAAAGCAATTAGAGAAAAATTGAAAGGATGATAGAGAGACTTTTTTCCAAAAAGGTTAATGTTATCAATGGTACATAAATTTTGTCAAAATATGCAATTCGATATTTTAACTTTAAAATTGATTAAATTGGCACTTGAATTTTGACAATGAAAATGTTATGGGTAGAAGTAAATACAAAGAACTTGGAAAAGACAGTATGGGAAGGAAAGTAAAGAGTTAAAGAATCAAAGATAATTAAAGAGATTTTAAAGAAAAAAGAATGGCTAGATAGGAGGTGTGAATCCAATGAGTTTCATTTATGATTCAATGGTGGAAGGTGCAAAAAATTTGACTCTAAAGAGACCATGGAATGATGTGGGATTGTGGAATAAAAGTGAAAGGGGATAGCATATTGATGAGAAAATTAAAATGTGGCTTGGATATAGTGTACTGGACCTAAATGTGTTCAGAGATGATATAATCACTTGGAGAAAGGACACAAGTGATGAACTAATGGCTAAAGTAGAATATGAGGAAATAAAGAAGAGTACTATACCAAAATGTCATGGAGTAGGGAAACAAGATTGGATATGGAGAACAAAGAGACATATAAGGATTTTTTTTTTTCTTTGGAGGAGCTATGAAATTGGTTGCTAACGAAAGAAAATTAGAGAATGGAGTATTTTTCTACAAACATGAAATGGAAACGGATGAACACCTTTTGAAGCAATGTATAAAGATATGGAAAGCTAAGAGTTTCTTTAGCAAGGAGATGGAGCAAAGAATACCTTTCACATAATCTTATGTAAATATCGTGAATGTACTAAATTTTAGTAAAATATATAACTAGATATCTAAATTTAAAACTAATCAATTTAATATATAACATAACTTTTCATATATGCTAATACTATCTTCGTTAGATTTATTGAAAAAAAAACAAGTAATAAACAAAGAATGATTGAATTAACTACTATTACTTTCATTTTGGGTGAAGATGGCACAATATTTTTTTCAGAAAAGATAAACTAACGTTTTGAATAGGCTGAAAAAAAATAAAAAAAGTGTTAGCTTGGATTTGTAAGGTTAATTGTAGAGAACTAACCTAGAAATAAACTAAAGCTATCGAAAAAAAATCTCCCTAAAATTGTATAATTTTGTTGTCTTTTGTTTGAATAAATATATTTTTGAACATTAGATTAATTGTTCTGAACCAATGGAAAGTTGAGGTGTGTATTCAAATAAAATTAACGAATATTAATAAAATATAAGTCATGTGTTTTTTAAAAAGAAAAAAGAAAAGCAACATATGCTTTTGTGCAAAAGACTCAAAACATATATCAAATTCTTTTTTTTTTTTTCTATCTTCTGACTACATAGTATGACAATGAGACTCGTCATCAAGGAAACCCCATTGGTTATTATTTTTCGATTTCTTTTCGATGGGGAAAAACATAACTATAAAACAAGAACAAAAAAGACCCCAGGTTGGAATAGAACCATGAGGGGATGCTTCGTAGCTATTCTCCATTAGAGGATTATTACAAAAAAACATTAGAAAAGAGAACTGCTATTAGAGTAGTTTAAAAAGTTATCACAAATAGCTTGTGATAGAAAATTATTAGCCCCTAAGAGGAGGAGGCCAGCCTTCAAAAGTTTGATCATGCTTCAATCTCCAAATATCAGCAGCAAGGAGATGAACATCTTCATTTACCTCCCTTAATGTCCACTTCAAAGTCCAAACTTCCCACTTCTGGAGTTGCTTCTACATCATATCCCAGCAAAGAATAACAATATGAAGAACAAGATCTTTTTGAATATTTGGCTTAAGAATCCAATCAATAGCTTCTCGACAATCTGTCTCTATAATGGCTTTTCTAGATGCCCTGTGTTTTAGCCATTTCAAGGCTATAAAATATTGCCCATAATTCCGATTCTAAAGGAGTTTTAGCCTAAATTTTCCTGGGGATGGCAACTTTGATTGTTCCATTATGATCTCTCATAAGAGTTGCAGCACCAACAAAAGTACATGTTATTTTTGAAAGCTCCATCATAGTTTAATTTCATCTAGCCTTGAGGAGGTGCGATTCATTTATCTTCTTCATTGAGAGATTTAGCTTTACTTAGATTCGCCCATAATTCATAAGCTTGTGCTCTTGCATTTCGGAACCATTCAATATTTGTTTGAGAAGCATCAAACAATCTTTTATTCCTTCCTAGCCACAAATTCCACCAAATATATCCAATAATACAGCTTGCAAGACATTGTTTCATTCTCTTTATTTTATTTTATTTTTTGGTGACATTCTGTATTTAATTTAACTCGGCTTATAAAATCAGATTTGTTGGTTAGATGCTTGGGCATGACACCTATTTTCCTTCATGCATTGTTCAGTATGGGACAATTTTTCATGATGTGTTCAACAAATTTGAGTTGACCACAGAAAACACAAAACTCATCAATCTTCATTCCTCTTTTGATAGGATCTTCTTTCGTGGGAAGCCTATTGTAAACCACTCTCTAGATGTAAAATTGAATTTTCGGCATGATGGGGAACTTCCATATCCAGTCATAATTCTCACAAGGATTTGTATTTCTCTTTGCAATTTCCATGTATACAAATTGGAGAGAGAAATTTCTATTTGTCTCAGTTACCCAGTTGAAGGTTTCCTCGATGTCAGAGGATTTATCAATGGTGATCTTACCAAGAAGCCTATTTATGTGCTCATCCATGGGGTAAGAGATCATATTTTCATCCCATGAGTTTGTATCTAACCAAGCTGTTGCTAAAGTGATTGACAGGACTTTTGGATGCAATGGACCATAATGCAAATGGGAAAGAATTCCATTTCCAATCCAGTTATCCTTCTAAAAAATAAAGGTTTTTCTATTTTGTGGCCTCCATTCACAGAAACTTTCTAGAGAATGATTCATGCTCAAATCCTCATTGAGGAGTTTGTTTGAACTTTTTAAAGGAGAATTCCTTTTGTTATCAGGTATAATTTTTGTCTAAATAGCCTTTTTTCCTTTAACTTCCAAGCAAGCTTCATTATACAAGCTTTGTTTCTCCATCTAAGATTCCAAATTCCTAGCCCACCTAAACATTTTGGTATGGTGATCTTTTTCCAACCAACCCCGTGAAAGTTGTTATGTCCCTCTCTAAAGTTCCAAAGGAAGTTCCTCATAAGTTTTTTTCTCAATTTTATCAATAACACTTCTAGGTAGATACATGGCTTGCATGTAATAACCTAGAATGCTTTCGGCAATCTATTTTAAGAGAACATGCATTCCTGCCAGACTAAGACAATTGGATTTCTAACCAGTTATTTTAATTCTAATTCTTTTAAGCAAGAAGGAACAATCTTGGCTTTTAACATTACCAATGGCAATGATTGGAAAACCAAGATATGTACTGAGGTCATCAGTCTCCTTGATACCAATCACTTCACTTATCTTACTTTTGATATTGGGATAAGTATTTTTGGAGAAGCAAATTTTGGATTTAGCTTGGTTTATGCGATGCCCAGACCAATTGCAAAACATGTTAAATGCCTCCTACATGAGAATAGCATTTTCAATGGATGCCTTTCCAACGAGAACAATATCATCAGCAAAGAGGAGGTGGGAGATAGTCAAATTAAAACTATGAATTTTAATGGGCTTCCCCCATTTTATACCTACCAAATTAGATATCCACTGACTTAAGATTTCCATAGTTAGGATGAAGATGTAGGGAGACATAGGATCTCCTTGTCTAATTCCTCTAAAAGAAGAAAATGTAGATGTAATTTTGCCATTTAAAATGGCGGAAAAGGATGAAGACGATAGACATGAATTGATAATTGAGATCCATTTATTTGGGAAATTAGATATCTTAAGGTCTTGATGATAAAGTCCCATTCAAGTCTATCAAAAGCCTTTTCAAGATCTAGTTTCCAAACCATCCAACCTTTTTATTTTCCCTTTTTTCCTATTATTTTTAGATTCACTCTTTGGTCGTTGTGACTAAATTCAAATCATATTCTAGTAATTTTATCATTATACTTGCATCATGATACCGATAAAAAATTAACAATTTTACTCATAAATAGATAAAATAGATATGATACAGACATGATGCAGATTTGATACAAATAAAAATAAAGTAATCTAAATAGCCCTAAATTATTTTATCAACACCCAATTTGTGGCGATTAGTCGAATACAAATGTCACAATTTACAATAACCTCATTTATTAGATGGAAGCACACAAATACTAAGCTTGTCTCAATAGAGAGAGAGTGAAACTAAATACCAATACTTCAATGGATTATTCTTCCAACAAGGCAACTGTTGGTGGAGTAACAAGGATTATTAAGGGTGATAAAATAATGGGATTTGCACTTTGGGAAAAAAGAAATAAAATAAAACTAAAAGAACAATAGGTTTTGTACGAAAATTAAAAGATTGGAATGTTAAATGTTGAGCTGTGGTTAATATTTTGGGGTTGCATTATTATCAGGTGATACGCATGACATGAAGGAATTTGATACTTTTAGAGTGACATTCAAAACTAAAAGTATTTATAAAACCTAACCATGGATGTCATTAGTTAGATTGCTTGGGTGAGCAATGACTAAATGAATCCCTTTTATAATAGTTATCAAAGTGGATTTCCTTTTATCCAGGCTTATTAAGTTTTTTTTTTTTTTTTGTACTACATGAATCTTGTTGCAAAAGGTTGGCATTGACCTGCTTATTTCCAATATGCCCTACTCTAAGCTCGTTATTATGCCCTATAGAGTACCATATACATGATAGACTCAAATATTTTCTATGCAATGTACGAGACATGCTCATGACATAATGACACCACTAAGTTTAGTAGTCATAGGTTGAAATAGCCATGAATCCCTTAGATTGTATGCTAATATGTTATTGGAATGATATATATATATATATATATATATATATGAGTGTTTAGCTAATGTAATTAGTGAATGTGTTAGTTTATATGTGTATAGTCTTATAAGATTTATATTATTGTTTGATATCTCTAAATGAGTGTATAGTGTAATTAATGTGTGTGTCTTTTTCAAACTAATATGCATGTGTTATGTTTAGAATTTAGTAAATTCACCTTTGAATTGTTTAGACCTAAGACAGAAATTTTAGCTAACTTTAAATCCACTTTTGAGCTTAAATTCAACCCAAATGCATTTGAAATTTTCCTAAATTAAACCTAGGACAAATATACCCCTAATGGTGAGATTTGGATGACATTTGACTTTAATTTGGACAAGTTAACCCTCCCTTTTGGCAGCCTCAAATTTCCATACGAATTTTACTTCTTTTCTTTCTTCTTTCTTTCTTCCTTTTCTTAACCCAAAATCTTGAACCCTAGGCCAAGGTTTATCACAAGCTTAAGGATTTGAATATTATTCCAAGACAAGATTCAATCATGTAAGTTTAATACAAACTCTATCTTTTATTTTTATGTTCTATGTTGAATTATTTGTAAATGTTAGAATATATATATATATGATTTGAGATGATGATTGGTATGAGATTGAATTGGTGCATGGAATATAGGGTGGATGTGTGGGGGTGAGTATCTTGGAAGATTGAAAAATGAGTAGTAGATGTGTGAAATTGAAGTGTGATTAGTGTTTTGATGATTAGAAGTAAAATTCATGCTGTTAGGATAGAATTTGAATCATATAACAAGCTTTAGAAAGTTTGGACTAAGTTTGGAAAATTTTTGAAAAATGAACAAGTGTAGTAAAACAGGGGAAATCCAAAACAATTTTCATATAGGCCTGTTTTTGAACATACGCCGGCACCTGGGAATTCAACGCCGTCGGCTTAGAGGCAGCGTTGGATTCAGAATTCTTAAGGCTGGATGAAAGCCGCCGGCTTTCGCTGGAAAAGTCAGCCGGCGTTCATTCTGTCATATTGTACGCTGGCAGCGGAAATCAAGGCCGCCGGCGTATATGTCAAAGCTGCCCGCGTATCTAGGTAAGCGGACGGCTTAGACCTCTCTAGACGTTTTTGAAAATTTTGGTTTTGGATTTTACGCCGGCTCAAGGCTGCCGGCGTAGGATTCAAAGGCTGACGGCGTACCCTTGAACACTGCCAGCGCTGGCAGTGTTGATTTTCTGAGCATCAAGCAACCGGCTCAAAGCCGCCGGCTTTGACTGCCGGCCTATCCCCTGTACTTTTGAATTTTAAAAACTTTTTCTAAAATTTTCCGAAGTTTGTTGTTTGAGCAATTAAGTATTGGTTAAGCGATCTAGGGTATATTAGGATGTTTAAACGTTTTCTTATGACCCTTATTAATTTATTTGGATTTCTTTGATATATTTATCTTTTATATTAGTTAACTAGTACTTAAGCTAAGTGTGAATTTAATATTGATTTAAACAGTGATAGATCCTCACCCAGTCAACCCCATTAACTTCCGAGCTATTTCAGGTACGCAGTAACTTGTTTGTCTCTTTGCTAGGATAGGCATTAAGATCAAACTACTCTAAAATAAGAAAATATTATTGATATATGAGTGTTGATTGTTGTTTGCCGTTGAATCTGGTTCAGAGAGCGGCACCTTGCTCAGATTGGGGGCAGGGTACTTTCTCGTTAATGGATAGAATTGTTTAGGAGATATGAGTATTCGAGCTGCTCATATCAACCCCCTGAGCGTCGTGATGCGTTACTCAGGATCCCCTAGTATTACGGGCTACACCAGAAGGTGGGGCTGCCTAGTCTGTATGAACAGTAGGGACCACTCAGGGAGGCGGACGTAATACTAGATCCTTGTTGCCCGGAGTTTGAATACTCCCGTGTTGTCTTACTAACTAAATACTTATTAACGAACAAGTGATTGTTGCATGGTTCATTTAGCCTAAGAATGTGTGATCCACTTCGCATTTTGTATTCGTTACTTGTGTACTGGGCCTTTGGCTCATATTTTATCTATTTCAGGTGATGATTCCGATGAGTTCTATACGAGTATGGGGTACGGGACCGACTTTGAAGATTTTCTTGATGGGTTGGAGGATTAGAGATGACCACGGACTCAATGGACCTTATGAATGTAATAGATTAGATGAGATTCATTTTAGTTGATAGTGTAAATATAGTATTAGTTAGGTCGTGTTTTGAGGATTTTGGGTTAAGGCTTGTAAGAAGCCTTTGGATGTAATATGTATATATGTATGTGTGTATTTAGCTAATTAGAAGTTTAGTTGTTTCCTTTGCCATAAATGTGTGGTAGTGTTGCTTTACTTAAGTTTTTAAAAAAAAATAGTAATAATATTTATGTCTCCCATTGTATAATATATTTATGGAATTAGATAAACAATTACTCAAACAATTCCTTTAGGCAACCTTACATATAATCTTAGGGGTTATATGTGGTTGGGGAACCGTTATCTCCTATTTCAATATAGGGGTGATAGCGGGTCCTTACAGTTGGTATCAGAGCCCTGTTTGATTAATTGTTTATTTAATTGTCATGATTATTTAAGACTTGACCTAGACACAATTAAGTAGGGTAGAAAAGAATTAAGCTATCCAAATAGCTGTGTGTAATTTCCTTCTTGCTTGCTTTATATAATTGTTATTTGCTTTCTTGTTTACTAAATTGCTTATTGTTTGTTGATGATTTGTTGAATTGTTTGTCTATTTATGTATGAATGTGCATGTTAATTTGATAAGTTTTGCATGTGATTAGGAATTTAGATACATGTGTGAATGTGTGTTGAATATATCTATGCAATTGTAAAGATGGACAGGTTAAGGAGGTCTACCAGGCAACATTCTGATAGAGAAAGTATGCCACCACCACCACAGTCATCGTCTACATTTGCTCCTACTTCATCCTCTACACCGAGTAGTGAGACTACTCCATCGCCTGCATCGGCTTCAGCTTCACAAATTCCTCCGTCGACTCAGATTCCTCCACCTCCGCCTATGCCACCCATTCCTCCTATGCCACAAATACCAACTAGTGATCCGA
The DNA here is from genome assembly GCA_024138025.1 of Combretum micranthum. Lineage (NCBI taxonomy): Eukaryota > Viridiplantae > Streptophyta > Magnoliopsida > Myrtales > Combretaceae > Combretum > Combretum micranthum. The sequence goes on from JAMXBD010000352.1 coordinate 891,072, forward strand.
ACTCGATGTACAGTATGATGAGGGATATGATGGCTATGATGCAGCAATATCAGATGATGATGTATCAACAAACTCAGCATCTCATGCAGCAAGGTAACCAGCAGGGAACGAGACCAAATGAGGCTACTTCTGTGAATGATCAATCCAATCAAATCAAGTTACATGATTTTAGCAAGATGGTTCCAGAGTTTGATGGCACTAGTACCGACCCTACCGTAGCTGAAGGTTGGATAGAGGAGCTTGAGAAAACATTTGCAGCCGGTAGAACTCCGGAAGATAATAAAGTGGATTTAGCGGTTTACATGATGAAGAAAGAAGCTTATAATTGGTGGAGATTAACAAGTGGAAATCTACAATTACCCGTATCATGGAATACATTCAAAGATATATTTTTCATCAAATACTTTCCGAATTCAGTAAGAGAGAGGATGATATCCGATTGGTTGAATTTGAGACAAGGGAGCAAGACAGTAGATGGTGAAAAGAAACTTAGCTATATTAATGAAGCTTTATTAAATGCCTTCCTATCTGTATAATTTTTTTTTTCAATTGAGATGTTTTATAGCAGACAAATTACAATATGATTTTTATATTTTGTGTTTGGCTTTCATTTTCTTTGTTTAATTGTTAAGCTTAAAAACTAAACAACATTACAACTCCATCGTATACTCGTGCCAAGTTATGAGAGTATAATGCTCAAAACTTGTCTGAATGCTACAATTATGTCTTGTCTCTAAAGTCTCTTGTTATTGAAATTAGAATTCATCTTACTATATTAGGTGTAAAACAAAATATAATGAAAGAGGGCTTCATTAATCATTTGGAATTATAAAAATTGAACACTATAATTTGCAAAATAAAATTTTGACCATACTTCATATCAAGCTCAAATTTAATAGATTTTGAAATTGTAGGGTAGATTCTAGAATTCAGGTTTTGAAGCTATTGTTATATAGCATTTGCAAAGGCTTCCGTAAATTTAAGATCTTAGGAAATTGTAAATAGCTTCCTTCTATTTCGGTCATAGTGCAGATATACCCTTTAAACTTTTAAAGGTTAATATCGTAAATGGTACATAAATTTTGGCAAAATATACAATTACATACCTAAACTTTAAAATTGATCAATTTAATTCTTGAATTTTAAAATTGATCAATTTAATATCTTAAAGAACTTTTTGCACACGCTAATAATATCTCGTCAAGTTTTTTAAGGTCTAAATTGATTAATTTTAAAGTTTTTAAGTGTTAAATTGATCAATTTCAAAGTTTAAATATCGAATTGATCAATTTTAAAGTTCAAACACCTGATTGCATATTTTTTCAAAATTCAAGTACTATTCTGACATTAATCCGACTTTTAGTTATTATAAATTACCCCATAACTTCAATAAATTAGCAAATAACCCCCCAAAAAGTTTAAAATGACTATTCTAAACTTTGAGTTTGGTGTGTACACACCTCTATCGTGCTTTAACACAACCTAAAATTTGATATTGACAAGTTTTTTTTAATTAAATCAAATGTCCTTATTGTTACCATTTATTAAAACTTAGGAGGGTTATTTAGAATAATTTCAAATTCATGGGTATATACATACCTATAATAAAGTTTTGGGAGGTTATTTGTATTTTTGGAAAAATATTCAATTTAGTACCTGAATCTTAACAAAAAAGTCAATAAGATACCTGAACTTTAAAAAATCCAATTTCATACCCAATTTAAACACACAAAAATATAACTCATGAAGGATTTGTCTAACTTGAACCTAAAAAATCGATCTTAACCTATAGAATGAATCAAACAATTCAATTAATATAAAATTAGGATATATAAATATAAAGCAAATGCTTATCCATACCTAATAGGACTTAATATCCTAAAATCCTATTAAGTCCTCTTAAAAGGATTTATGATCCTATGGATCCTAACCCAACAATCCTTAAACTAAACATGGTAAACTAGAGAAATTGTTGATATTATGAGATATACTAAGTACTAGTATAGTATTATGATTATGAAACATACTATTAACCTTTGTTGGACTCAAATGTTTGGAAGCAACCTTGAGTACTAGTATGCAATAGTCATGAGTAAGTTGCTAAGGTAGAAATGAAAATCGAACCAATACTTAAACATGACTAATTAATTATATGTTATTTGCTACACGAATGCTTGATCTACTAAGCAGTTTCCTTGGACTAGTTTGCAATTCCAATTGTAATTTTAGGAAGATATAGTTACTTATGCACGTAGCCTCCATAAGAGTAGGTAGGCTTACTGGATAATCAATTAGAGAAATTTATAGCTTGTATGGTCGACAATGTTGTGATGGGGCCATTCGAGCATTATGGGCCTATAGATAAAATGCTCCAATGGATGGTGTCGTTAATGGTTAGATTCGATAGGTAGCTCTGTATGAGACTACTTTTTTCCTTTTCTCTTCAGTGGTGGTATCCGAGGCCCCATCAATTCTTAATTAGAAAAAAGCAAAGTAGGACCTCTTCCATACCCCTCTCTTCGTTTCCAGAGTCATGAATACTCTTATGTCATGTGATTTTTGGGATGCTGAGAACACGTAGCTTGCCTAATTTTTGGTTAAAAAACTTAAATTGTTAGTTCTAGTATTATAAGTAAGCATGCTAACTGTAATCCTCCTAATTTTACATAACCTGATTATAATAATTACCAAAAACTATAATATAGAATCATAAATAACTATAATAAAAGTCACAAAAGTCACTCCCGATTTTTCGCGATTTAAGAATATTAAAGTGAGAACAAGTTTGATTATAGTTAGAAAAATTAGAATCCTTACTAATAAAATTTTAAGACGTAAAAAGTAACTTCCATAACTCTAGATAATCATTGACCAATGATAAATAAATTGTTATTATAAACTTTGAAATCCTTTTACCTTAAGTTTAGTGATTAGAAAATAAATTATACACTAATTAAATAATGATATAACGATTTCCAACTTATTTCTAATATTTAAAAACCCTAAAGTAACATTAGAAAATTTATAATTATTAATTATTAAAATAAATAATTCTTAGGACAAGATTTTACAACACGAGTCAATAACTCAACAAGAAATCATAGTTGACTTTAAATTTCAATTACAATAAAAGACGATTAATTTTTATAACCTACTGGTTATAAAAAAGATAGTTTAAATATAAATTATTAGAATTACAAAATACGTGAAAAGATCAAAAACTGATCAATATATAAAAATATAAACCTCGTTAAATATTTAAATTATACAAATATTTTAGTTATAAAATTTTGAGTCTATAAAGACTAAAATCCTGATTTAATTTTGTAACCCTGAGAATTTTTATAAATAATATAATTAACAGAGCAGCAAATATAAAATAGATATTGAACTTATGACTCGATAAAAATCTTAAAAATAAATCTATGAGTAGTAATGAGCTTATTGATAGCTTGAGACCCGAATAGAAATTTATTTGGTCCTAATTGATACCAAATATAAGTTTTTGTATCTTGAGCCAATAAAACAAGATATAATTAAAAGTAGCCTTAAATTTCAAACCCAATAAAAGATAATATATCTATAGAACTTGTTAATTATAAAATAATAACTAAAAAATGAACTGCTAGGATTATAAATACACAATGGAAACGAAAACAGATCCATAACTAACAAAGTAATAATCTAGACTTCAAAGATTTGAACTGCACCATTGTTATAGTTAGGAAATTTTGAGCCTGTAGGAACTAAAATCCTGATTTAGCTTACTGGGCCCAGAAAACCTTAATCGCATGAGATGAAACTCTAAAATTATTTAATCGCATAAATTTTAAATTCAAAATTTGAACTCCAAGATAATTTAGAGATTTTGTAGAAGCTGTAGATAAACTTCTATGTAACTAATATATATATATACACACACATATGACTTAATCTTTGATGAGTTAATTTAGATAATTAAATTAAATAAGTATTAAACTAAGTATATAATAATATATGAAGGGGAAAACCTTGGAAACTAGCTACTAATTTTTGGATGAAAATCACGCTAGCAACTTCCCCAGTTTGTGCAAGATAAACCATGAAAAGTCAAAGAGAAAAAGACTCAAACAACAAATCATAAACCACCAACTAAGCAACTCAATAAATGAATCATAGAAGCTTCAAACGAACTTGTACAACCAACCAGCCACACTTCTCCTCTCAATTCCCGTTGTTGCAACTGCTATAAGAGGAGACAATAAGCTCAAAATTGCAGTACAAACTTCACCGTAAATAGTAATAAGTAAGTAGGAAAAACAAGCCCACAAAGTTTGACAAATTGATCCAACAATCACCAATAGGAGCTCTTTAAATAGACACATAGGAAGCTACATGATAACTTGAAAAATCTACTAAATAAACACACATATGAACCTACTTAAGAAGCTCCAAAAATTGCAGCTTGGAAATTTGGCTGCTGCACTTGGAGGAAATTCACATGGATAGCTCTTCAAATGAAAAGGACTTAACAACAAATCATAAAACACCAACTAAGCTCTACATTTAATGAAGTTTTGAAGCTCAAAACAACTTGTATAACCGACATAAAATTTTCCCAAAAATTCCCATATGTAGTAGCTGCTGTAGGGGAGACAAATAGCTCCAAGTTGCAGCACCCTTTCACCGTATATAGCTAACAAAGTTTGAAAAATTAACTCAACAAGCTCCAATGAAATCTCCTTAAATGGATACCTAGATAGTCAATGATTGACTTAAGAAAACTGTAATTTGAACCAACCTAAACAAACCTTAGGAGCCTCCGTTTTTTCATATGTGAATAGCCTCCATAGCCCACAAATTTTTCACCGAACAAGTACCCTACTTGTACCTCAATCACAAATGTTGTTTGCCACATAAATAGGTAGTAATTAGTTGACAAACAAACACATATATTCCCTAATAATTGATCCAAAAATTAGACCCAACACCAAAAACGAATAGCTCTATCTTCCTCACCAAAAAGCCACCATGACAGACCTTGAAAAAGAAAGAAAACAGAGCATCTCCGCCCCTACTTGTCCTATCTTGATCTTTTATGTAAGCTTTATTCCTCAACAACACAAAACACAACAATTAAACCATTTCTCTCCCTAGAGGTAAGGATGGTATTGGTTTAACTAGTTTATTTTTAAACTTACAACTACTCATTCTACTATCTCTTGATATAGGATTCTGTTCACAACAAAGAGGAAAAGCTAATTACATTCAACGATCCAACTAAGGTAAAAATCATACCAACTTAAAGTTTACATTGTGTTCAAGTATAGAAACTAGGAAGTTGATGAATTGAGTTGCTTTGGAAGAGCATATATGTTCGGTTGAATAGATGACTATCTTGTGAAGTTGACAAGATGAGTTATCATATTGTTGATGATTCTTGGCTGTTTAGAAATGGGAAAACATCAACTTAAGAATTTAGAACTCTGAGCTTAAGAAATTCGGATTTAAAGAAGGAGGAACCAAAACCATGTTTAGACTATAACAAAACTAACTTAAACTTTGCTAAATGCATCTAGGACATGGTATGGAAGAAGAAACTTAACCAATAAGTTAAATTTGGATTAGAAATCAAAAAGATATGACTAAAAATAGTAAAAACCGATTTTAGGACTTATTACAAAACTATAAGCATGATAATGAGCTATTGTTATTTCATTTCATAGGAGATATTGAATCCACGTTCACAAACCTCGAGTACTTTCCAAAGACATATCAAGTAAACAAGAATGCTCAGGTAAGGAAGTTTTGATGATCTGCTATTTGCTCATGTTTGCTACTGTTTATTGTTATGTTGGTTGTATTATTTGTTTATTGAATGACTGATTGATGTGAATGTCATCGTCTGCATGATCACTAGAATAAATGGATAAGTATAATCACCCGACTAAATTAATCGGACATACTCGTTGCATGTGATTGAAATTCCCTATAGAAAATGTTCTAGAATTTACAATTGAAATGTATTATGACTCGAAGAATCTCAAGTTACTCCTTAATCATCTTTTAAATAAAATTATTCCAAATGAGTTATGAAATAAACTTAGAACATTTTTGAGACTTGTATTGGTGGTAGATGTTGCCTGATTTAGGGTCTATCTACCTGATTTACCTTTATTGGGTGATGGTCAGTATTGGCAGTAGATGTTCTACTTGCCTGATTCGCCATTAATTGGTGATGATCAATTTGATTCGCCATTATTTGGTGATAGTTAGATTTAAATATTAACCATCATAAATCACGTGAACACATTGGTAAATATTGCTTTTTCCCAATGACGTGTAAGCATTAGGCAAGTCTGGATGGATGCTACCACTAGGCAACCTCGTTTAGGGTAAGGTGTGATGTCTTATGCACGTAAGTATGGGAGACAACTAATATGTAGACAAAGTAAATCTACATAGTTTATGGCTTCGGACTCCCATAGATATGTTGCTTACATTCATCACATTTACATTCATATCGCATGTAGATAGATTTGTATGAATGTTTGATTAATGCTTGATAACTTGCATGATCGGTAGTAGTGAGGAATGAACTCACTGAGTTGTGGTTTCACTCAACAGCTCCGCCCTCCAAACAGTTTTTGTGTAGGAATAATGTTAACTGGGAACAGGTTAAGAATATGCAGAGAATGCTTCTCTATTAGACCTTCTTGAAGCTATGAAGTTAGATTGCTATGAACATAGAATATAATTTTGAATAAATTGTATAAATAGTTGAGACTTTATTTTGCTGGGTTGAAACCCTATTTTTACTATTTGGTAGGAAACACCGATTCTTTGCAATCTTGGTGAAATGAGGAAAATTGGATTCCATAATTGAATCTCAATAATACCATTATATGTGTATGCATCAATTAAGTAGAGATATTAATAAATAAGTAAAGTCTTATAATCTCTCATTTGCAAGATAGTTCTCATATTACGGCTGCACATGTGATATGATAATTTTAGGTTAATCCTACTAAACCTCCTTTTGAGGAATGACACTAGCATGCGACTATGTGTTTAATATTATTGTTTCATTGGACTTCATCATTCACTTTTTATCGTTTTATGGACTAAAGATGATTTCTACATTGATGTTCACTATGACTCGTCAGGATATAGGTTTAAGGACGAGGTGTGAGATTATAGATGGCATGGATGTGGTTTTGAGTATAAGAATCATTACTTGGTTGGATTTCTATGCTAGAGAAACAAGTCTTGAAAACTATTTTAAGAGTTTTATATGATTTTAATGAACTAACTTCTTAACTACTTTTAACTTTAACTTTGGGTGGATCAATAGATCATATGCTTTTGGTTATGGGCTACACCCACCACTTAGGGTTTGTTTGGTAGCCACTTTTATAGATACGTTATTTTAGAAAATGTTATATATGTTATATGTTCTTTTATAGGTTTTTGTAAACTTCAAAATCATAGATAAATTGACAAAACTTTACTAAAACTTCAAAGATTTAACTATCTCTTTCTTAAATAAAATCGAATAGAAACCCACTTAGATAATATAAACTTTGGATATATCACTTAAGTGACATATTTAGTAAAACTAATACATCCTAGGCACCAAAGGGTGACATTTCATTCAAGTGCAATCATCAATCAATTTAATTGATAAACCAATAACAATCAATTGACACTTAACTTTGTGTGTACATCTATCAAACAACATTCTCCATGAACATAGATTCCACTTAACTTTTGTAAACTTTAATAAAATTCTAAATTGGTAAAATAATGATTATTATATAGATATGAGTCATATATAACAACTTTTAGGTTTAATTAATTAAGTTTTTTTAAATTAAAAAAACTTCAGGGGAAAAAAAGGAGGTTTATTACATATAACGTAGTTAACCATAAGTTAATTAGGGAGATAAGGTTGATTTAAGAGTTGATCGGCCTTGGGTGGTCAACCATTTTCCGGGCTCCTTAAAAATTGTCCATTTCATTGAACATAAACCTTAGTGTCATGGAACGAGAGTTTCACCCCTCAAAGAGTTCTCATGCTGTACTCGACCATCGCTCATATTATCATTTGTTGCTAATTTGGATGGCAAGTTGGCCTTATCTTCTCTCACTTCCTAGGTCTATTCCGAGCCCCACATTCTCATAAGGAGCGCCCTCTTACCTTTGCCACGATCCTCCATATGTTTAGGAGGTTCAACTATATCAATTGGTTTCGGTCTGCTTTGGCCTCATCAGGAGAGCGGCATCAACTTCCTACCAGTTTGTTCACGAGAGGCTAGACCCGCCTTCAGATGTAATCCATACCCCGAACAAACCCTCTGTCGATGCCACTCATAACTTAATATGCCTAAGTTAAACACTCCCATAAAGCCCTCAACTCTCGAATTGTGACACTCTCCCCTACTTAAATTCATGACGTTCGTGTCATGAGGCAAATCTGCTGCAGCCTCTCACCCCTTCTCCACACCCATTGTCAATACACCTAAGATCATCTCACCAGGACTTTGGTCTTCCACAGGCTTCCTCTCACCTTCATCCATTCATCCATCATTTGAGATCACCTCTTGTTGAGTTGTCTAACGATAGGCTTTAAGCATAAGATCTTACTTCCACCTCAACTCACGACATAACCACCTTCAAGTAATGATGTCCTCACTCAGGTGGCCGCTTCGCTTGAGCTTCATCTATATGAGTTGAATTGACAATAAGATTAGGGTTAAGTCTTATCTCCACGACTCCCGAAACAATCGCCATCTGGCAACAGTGCCCTCTCTTTAGTGATTGCTCCTCCAGAGCTTTGCCCACATGGACCGCATCCACAATAAGAATTACCCACTTGTTAAGCACTTTGGGTAGCATCTAAGCAATCTAATGGAGCTAGGAACTTCGAGTCTGATACCATTTGTAAAGAGACGAGAGTTTCACCCCTCAAAGAGTTCCCGTGCGATACTCGACCATCACGCATATCATCGTTTGTTGCTAATCGGGATGGCGAGCTAGCCTTATCTTCTCTCACTTCCCAGGTCTGTTTCGAGCCCCACATTATCATAAGGAGCGCTCTCTTAGCTTTGCCACGATCCTCTATGTGATTAGGAGGTTCAACTATATCAACTAGTTTCAGCCTGCCTTGGCCTCATTAGGAGAGCGGCATCAACTCCTAACCAGTTTGATCATGGGAGGCTAGACCCGCCTTCAGATGTAATTCACACCCCGAACAAACCTTCTGTTGATGCTACTCATAACTCAATATGCCCAAGTTAAACATCCCCACAAAGCCCTCAACTCTCGAATTGTGACACTCTCCCTTACTTAAATTCGCGTCATGAGGCAAATCTGCTGCAGCTCTCATTCCTTCTCCACACCTGTTGTCAATACACTTAAGATCATCTCACCAGGACTTCGAGCTTCCATAGGCTTCCTCTCGCCCTCATCCATTCATCCATCCTCTAAGATCGCCTCTTGTTGAGTTGTCCAATGATAGGTTTTGAGCATAAGATTTTGCTTCAACCTTAACTCGTGATACAGCCGCCCTCAAGTAACAATGTCCTCACTCTGGTGGCCGCTTCGCTTGAGCTTCATCCATACGAGTTGAATTGACAATAAGATAAGGGTTAAATCTTGTCTCCATGACTCGCGACACAATTACCCTCTGGCAATAGTGCCCTCTCTCTAGTGATTGCTCTTCCTGAGCTTTGCCCACATGAACCGGATTGCTCTTCCTGAGCTTTGCCTACATGAACCGCATCCATAATAAGAATTACCCACTTGTTAAGCACTTTGGGTAGCATCTAAGCAGTCTGATGGAGATAGGAACTTTGACTCTGATACCATTTGTCATGGGACAGGAGTTTCACCCCTCAAAGAGTTCTCGTGCGGCACTCGTTCATCCCTCATATCATCGTTTGTTGCTAATCTAGATGGCGAGCCAGCTTTATCTTCTCTCACTTCCCAGGTCTGCTTCGAGCCCTACATTCTCATAAGGAGTGCCCTTTTGGCTTTGCCACGGTCCTCCCTATGTTTGGGAGGTTTAACTATATCAACTAGTTTTGGCTTGCCTTAGCCTCATCAGAAGAGCGACATCAACTTCCAACTAGTTTGTCCACAGGAGACTAAACTTGCCTTCAGATGTAACCCATACCCCGAATAAACCCTCTATTGATGCTACTCATAACTCAATATGTCCAGGTTAAATACCCCTAGAAAGCCCTCAACGCTTGGACCATGACACTTAGGTCGACCTAACCTAAAACTAACTCAAAATTTTCCTTTTTATTTTAAAAATTCCAATTCACAATCATGATTTATCATGAATTATGATTAGTCTTAATATTGCAACCGCCTATTGTTCCTCATATTTATTGTTTAATCCATCGTTATGTTACTAATTTTCCAGTTATTCTATTAAGATCACATTCTTATGGAACCTTGATCTAAACTAATTTTGTAACTCTAGTTGGAAATACATAGTTGACTATTGTAGGAAGTATTAGGTTATAGATTTACCTTAAAGTGAATTAATGGGTCTCACTTATTCTATGATTGATAATTTTCCAATATTGTTTCGGTTTGTGCGTTCAAACTAATAGATCAATAGTTGAAATTAACAAGAAAATAGCTTATAAAATAATCACACACCTTTGTTATTTTCCCCTTAATTCATGCTCTTGCAACTCCAATCTTGCAGGAATAGAGATTTACACATTAGGATCAATTCTCAATCACTGGCGAACAAAGAAAGGACAGGATTTAAACTTAGGTTTTTTACTTATCTTGTAACTAATATAGGAGTTAACTAACATGCAACACATTACAAAGCAGGGAGAGTGGTACTATATACGGTTGAGGAGGAGGGAGTGATCGTGAACTTTGGGTTCCTATAGTTAAGGTAGCTTAGGATTATAAGAGTTATTTGTGAGAATGGGGAAAGGGGTTTAGAGGCAATTTAACATATAACACTTAGTATTAATTTATTTTTTGGAGCATTTCATTAACATAGAATGTGAACTTTACTTGAAGATAAATATTCTTTATTTTGATCATCCCGTTTCTATCAATTTATAAATTAATGATTCAGATTAATGGTTAATATTGCATAGATTTTTAAATTACTTTGTGACATCATTCTGAATTCACTTTTTTTTTTTTTTAATTTCATTTGATTACACCTAATAGTATCGAACTGATACATAGAAGCTGAGATAATATAGATAGAGTATCTAAATCTTATTCGTTAACGTTGTTAATGGCTATAAGGGAAAGCTGCAAAAGTTTGAAGATCCAAAATTATTTTCCTTTTAAGGGAAGCCTGTGCTATAGCTAAAAGAAAGAAGAAGAAGATGTAGAGATAAATCTTTCCAATTCGAAGTTGATGTTTTAATGTTGCTAAGATGCTAATTATGTTTCACCATATAATTTATATTTGAATTATTTCTTTAACTATTAAACAAAACTATCATGTTTTTCTTTTTTATCTATTTCCATTTATTACAACTTTGCTAGAGAAAGAAAAATCATATTTAAATCAATCCTATTGAAAAATTGATGTTATACTATTCAAAAGGAGTGCGAATAAAACAAATTGATTCACAAATTATTCGAGCTTTGCTTAATGTTTACTTGAGTTTGCTTTAAGAATAGTCGAGTTGAGTTCGAACTACTTGGCACTTTATCAAGCCGAGCTCGAGCTTTGTATGTCTAACTCAAATAGCTCGTGAACCTGATCGAGCGCAAGTCGAATATAAATATTAAACGAATTGAAAGTATTAATATTATTTAAATTAAAATAAAAAATATTTTTTAATAAATTAAGTCTAAACAAACTTAATTGAATCGAGTTTGAGCTTATATAGCATTATTTTGATCTAAACTTGACCTTAAAGTCTTAAGCTTCGTCGAGTGTAGATTTTAAAATTTTCAATCAAGCTCGAGATTGAACCTAATACTGTACCATTTTAATTCGACTCAATTGCAAAGTTTGGACTAAAATAAAATTAGCTTGTTCAATAGTTATATTGAAATCACCATGTTTTATATTTGCATTGTGTAGTGTACTCTTTATGTTCGTTTGCAAAAAGTTAAAAAGGAAATGCGATTATAAAGTAGAAGAGTCCGTATAGTGCATTTTTTATGTGGACAGACGGAAAGCAAACATACGACAAGCAATATCCTCCTATCTATATTCCAACGAAAAACACAACACGTGTCACTATGTCAACACTCTCTACTCTTAGGATCTGTTTATTTGATTTTTCTCTTATAGATACAGATTTTTTTTTAAAATTTTTTTAATAAATTATTTATCAAGAAATAGATATAAATAAAAAAAATTCGTAATTCTCATAAAAAAATAAATATAGATAAAATATATATAAATTTAATATATTTATACATGTTATTTTAAAAAAGATACAAATACAAATGAAAAACAGATCATCCAAACAGACCCTTAATATTTAGATTATAATAAGGGGAGGGAAAATGGAACGTCAACTCTTATTAACATAATAAATGTTGTTGAAAATCTGAGTACCTGTCCCTCCAGAAGGAGACTAATAAAAGAATATTCGTACTCCACATGATAAAAAAAATTATTAAATTTGCATTGTTGGGAATATAAAAATCTAAAAATATTTTTTTCTCAACTCGAAAATTAATCATACAAAAGAGTCTCATTAAAGTGGAACACGATTAAATTCGTTTTTGCAAACTTATGGTGCATACATATATATATATATATATATTTAATGAATACACAAAAGTGATATTAAAAGATTTGATGAAGAGTCAGATTTGATAAAATTGAAAGGTTTGGAATTATCGTTTGCTATATCATCATATAATCTTATTTCATAAAAATAAAAGATATGATGCACTATTACTATGTAGGAATCTTTATCCCCGTATTGCTATCTCATTTTATTTTTCTATCCCTGTTAATTAGCACTTTCCATGTGTAATAATAATTATTACTTATTTTATTTTAAAGATGTTATCACTTTACAACATGATAGCAAATCTTCACCCACTACTACTAATTTACATGCTATTTGCATTAAAGATTTTTGCTATATTTATGTCATTTTGTATACTTCATTTTGTTTCCCTCACATTACAAATTAGACTTATGTATGAACAAAATCGGAGAATTATATCTAAACATAAACTTGACTTGATTGAGTTTATTAGATTGATATTTCTTAAATTTATTTTTTAACATCCAAGCTCAGTTAATATTTAACACACTAAGACACCATTTTATTAAACTAAACATCATATAAATAAAACTGTGGATGTAAATTGAATTCTACCTCTATACAATTGTTACTAAATTTAACTCCAACAAATATGGAGTGAAATTCATGTAATATACTAATGACATTATAGTCTAGTAATATTCAATCGTGGTCATCATCCTTAACATACAAAGTTCAAATCTCTATCTTGTAATGGTCTTAGGTTTAAGGGTTTTTTTTTTTTTTTTGGGCCATTGGTCCTAGGTTTAAGTTATTTATATCTAATATAAGGCATGGTTTGGAGTTAATGACTTAAGTAACAAAATAATTTGTTTTATATTGTATGTAGGTTTGTGGTTTAAAGTAAATATAAGTGTAAATAACCAAGTTGATTTACATATTATTTGAGTTTGATTAGAAAATAATTGAGTTGAATTTGAAATCGAGCTATTCAAATAGTTTATTAAGTTGAACTTGAACTTTATAGTTTTAGATTAATTAGTTTGTGAGCTTGATTAAGTTATACTAAGTTCACGTTGATTATAAATATTAATTGCATTTATATTAAATTTGGATATTAATATTATCTAAATTAAAAATAAAAATAATTTTTAATAAATCCAACCTAAATAAGCTTGACATAGATCTTATATAGTATTATTTTGAACCAAACTCGAGTAACATTTATGTTTTAAAATTTTGAATAAAACTTGGTTTAAGCTCAATATTGTATTGTATCGGCTTGACTTGCCATGGATGGAAGTTGCCAAACTCTTATTAAAAAATAATCAAAAATTAAAAATTAAAAAAAATTGGAAGAAAATAAAGGAAAAGGTGGAGACCCAAAATGGAGAAGAGGAAGAAAGAGTGGAGAGTGGTGTCCCGTCCGGTGATTGGGCATTCTGCATTTGGATGGTTAGTTTTTATTCTCTCTCTTCTTTCTCTTTCTTTCTCTTTCTTTCTCTTTCCTGCCCCTGCACACACCAAAACACACTTTCTCTCTCCCTCCCTCTCTCTCCACCCCCCACCTCTCTATCTTCATTTCCACTTTGATCGTAATTCACCACCACCACCACACCACCACCACCACCCTCTCCCTCTCCCTCTCTCCCTCTCTCTCTCTCTTCCAACCGCAACCGTAACTTGATTCTCCGAGAGAGAGAAAGAGAGAGAGAGAGAGAGCAATCACGAATCAGTATTCGCAGAATTGAGCTTAAACTGATGGCGTCCCCATGATGAAGCTTCAGCTTCAGTTTTCGGTTTCGGTTTCGGTTTCATTCACATTAACATACATAGAAGAAAAAGCATGGCTTTTGATGCTGTGATTCCAATGTCTATACCTGATGGACCCTCTCTCTCTCCTTCCTCAGCACAAGGTATGTATTGTATTGCTAATTTTACTTATCCTACGAGTAATTCAAGTCATTGGAATCATTGACCCCGTGCTCGGCTCTCGTGATCACTCTTAAGATTCCCCTTCCATGCAATGTTCATATATTTAGCAAAAATCAAGGAAAATAAAGAAAAAAAGAATGGCTTGTCATCGCGAAATTGTAATTTAAGTGCTTATTTGTAGTTATATAGATGATCGATGATGGTGTATATATGGATTTTTTGTATATTATGTAGTTGATGCTAAAGCGTAGACATAAGGTAATTTCAGTAATGGTTTTCGATGTTATTAGAGGTGGCTAATGGGATTGGTTTAAAGTCTCTGCTACTGAGAGTGAGTTTTGATTTAATATTTATTGGATTTTGCCCTTGGAATTTAGGTAGTGATCATTCAGTTTTGATCTTATGATTTCGAGGATTTTCGTTACTTGGCTTCTTATTTTCTTGTTTGTAGCATTGGAAGTTAGAGAAATAAGACCCTCTTACTTTGTAATACCGTGTCATTCCTTATCATTTTTTTGTTCATTCTTTTTTGACTAGTGTGTTTTTATGATGATTAGAATCAATATTTGTTGGTTAACTATACGGATTTTAATAAGGAGTGCCCTGTTTTATAAATTTCCCACACAATTTCATGTGATTATTGTTAGTGTGTTTGCCAAAAAAGGCAAGCAAACTTGCTTTATGCAGTTCTTAGAAAGCGTCAAGTGCATAGGCACTAGATAACAGACTATTGTTGAATTTCATATGCTTTTCAAATGTCCAGTTTATTGGAAACAGTTGTTCACCATCAATTTGCGGCCTCGTGCACATAGGTTGTTCTAGGTCATTATCAATAGTTTCATCTTTATAGTAATTCATTTAATATGAGTTGTGGTAAGTGTAAAGCTAACTGATGATGATTCCTGTCTTAAATAAAGGAAGTATGTATTGCTTGGGTTCTTCATTTCCGTGCCATATGTAGACAAACATTTCACCAAACTCAATTTCCTTTTCTGGAAAAGTTTTTCCCTTTTTGAGAAAAAGAAAATGCTCTTAGTCAATTCTAGTTAAAATGGAGAAGCCTGTCTTCCTGGGCACCCGTTTGTCTTTATTCCCATGCTTATAATAAACACATAATGATGTTTATGTTCTTCTTTGACTTTTTGTGTTGCTGGTGCCACTTCCACCCTTTGTTGATATATTGGAATACTTTCTGCTACAATTTCCCTTTCCCTCCTTCAACATCTTTAACGCTAGCAATTTCATCATTGGCATGTCTCAATTAATAAATTAGCTGTACTACCTTCAAGGGGGTGAATGAAGAATTTAGTTGCATATACCATCTTGTTATAAGTTACATTGTATGCTATTCGTTTCTTGCTAACTTAACTGGCAATGTCTTTCACAAACTTTACTGCTGCCATTACCATCAACAACCCTATTCTTTTGTCTTCAGAATATTAAAAAGAAATTGATGGTGTCATGTGAAATTCCCATCATCATATGAAGCTAAAAATTTTATGTAAATCATTATTACTGGATCTCTTATAGGTTTAGATGGTCCAACATTGTAATGGTTTGTTATTATTTATGCAGACACCATGTGGCAAATGACTTTGAGATCACCCGAAGTATTAGAAGCTGGGCCTTATCCTGAGCGCCCTGGAGAGCCAGATTGTTCATATTATATCAGAACTGGCCTTTGCAGATTTGGGGCTACCTGCCGGTTCAATCATCCTGCTAACAGAAGGCTGGTATGTATGTGCAAAACATTAAGAATATCTATCCGAACTCTTCGTAAATTGTGGCCCAGATCAATCTAGTGTATAATAAGGTTCTCTTGTGAATTTTAAAGCCTTAACATTATAATTACTGGCATTGCTTTGCTTGGATATCAGCAATTCTTTTTTCCTAACAGAAAACTGTATATTTTATGAAAGGGGTGAATAAAAGGGCACAGAAACCATATGCTTGATCTCTAAGGACAGTCTTATCTTTCTTCAGCTGAAAAATCTGTTTTTACTTTTTGAAGTTTCACTAAGTTTAATACCATAATTATGCTTATCAAGTAATTTAAAGGCTGAAGGTTGTCAGACATTCGTCCAGCTCCCTTACTTAAATTTGTTGAATTTTAATTTGATACTAAGTCGAAAATTTTAATTATCTTTTTTTGGTTTCAATAGGTTTATCATTATTGCTGGGAAATGAATTTGTTTTATACATGTAGTATTACATCCATATTCTGCTTTCTTGTCATCTGTAGGATAGGCTGCCACTTTACGTGATCTGCTTCGCCATTAACTGCTATCTAATTGTATGATTGTATTTGAAGAGCAGAATTAAGTAGTTTGTAATGAACTCCAGGCAATAGCAAATGCAAGAATGAAGGGAGAACACCCTGAACGAGTTGGGCAGCCTGAATGCCAGGCACGTATCTATTAGTTTACTTTTCTTTGGATAAATTTTGATCTCACAAATGTAATTCATCCACTGTAATTTGGTATCTGAAATTACGGGCATGGGAATTGAAAACATAATTCATATATTCGTTGTCTCAGTTTATGTGTATTCATTTGGCTTTATATGCATGCATACGTGCCATGGAGCTTATTAGCAGGCATACCATTGTTAAGAGTCAAAATAGCCTAACCGATGTAATTGTTCGTAGGACCCTACTGTAATGTATTGTGTGATCGTGTTTGTGAAATGTTTGGTGTTGTATGTGGGTGCTATGTGTATGCTATAGTGTATTGTAGTGTGGGTGTGTGTTGTATGTGTGCATATTAGGTGAGTCTATTATAAAAGGGAAAGCAATTAGTAGAGTTAGTCATTTTGTCTCTTAGTGAGAGATTGTATGAGCAGAATTGCTCATGTGTTAGGATGAGCATATTGCACATGGCCCTTCTTTGTTGAAGGAATTAGGTTTTGTATCTTCTCTTCTATGAAATCAATAAAAAGATTAGAAATCTACTGTAATTCTTCGTACTGGAATTGGAGTTCATATCAATTGTAGTTTTTGACGCTCTATTATGGCAAGGAATTGATTGTGTATTTCTCTGACAATGATAGATATAACTGCGATGGGTTTCTTTGTGTTTTGACCATTCAGTTTACCATTAAGTATCTTGCTTGGTAGTTTGAGGACTTAAGATGAGATTAAAATTTCTGTGATCATGTCAAGCTTGGCTTCAATCATGCACAAAATGAAATAGTACAATTATGGCTTTCTTTCCATTTATTTTTTTATTAAAGGATGCTGGAGTTTCGCTTTTCTTAGTTAAAAATCTGATCGTGGTAGTTAATTTAGATGGACAGACTCATTGCACTTAAATGCTTCATTTTCTACAAATTTAGCTTTACAGTTCATGTTGATAAGATTTGTGCTAATTTTTTGGGGCTAATTGAGTCAAATGACCTATTTATTAGTATTACCTGAAGACGGGGACATGTAAATTTGGAGCAACTTGCAAGTTTCATCATCCTAGAGAGAAAGCTGGTATTGCTGGAAGAGTATCATTAAATGTTCTAGGCTATCCACTTCGTCCGGTATGTATGTCCTCTCTGACTTCTTTTTAGTGGAAGAGGAATTTTTTATTTGATATAGCCTTTTCTTCTTCAAAAGAAATCATGCTTTGTAGTTTGTTCTACTGCTTTTTTACTGTTGGTTGAACTGTGAATCTCATCACATGCACAATATGATAAAAACGTATCTAAGGGGATGTATAGCATGGCTGACAAAGGTCCACTGGCTGTGGTGTGTGGAAGAAAATTCTGCATTGTTGACACGTGAAAAGAATTAAGAAGGGTGGTGTGAAAATTTGCAAAAGATGAGTGAAATAAGATTAAAAGGAACTTTTTGAAGGGGGGAGATTTGAGGAACATAGCTGATGGATAGTTTTGAAGTAAGAAAGTTACAGCATTTTTCAGTGAGAGTAGATGGCAAATGCTCTGTATGGGATGTTGCTGTAGCCTGTAGGAGGCATCACCTCTCTTACTTTTATGGGTAAGTTAATCATAATGCAACCTAGTCATCACTCAGGAAGAAGTATGTTCCTCATTTATCTGTAACAACTGTTGGGCCCATCATCTTCATTCTATTACGGAATGGTATAAGTGCCACCATCTGTTGTTTTTCCTGTTTATCCGTGTGCACCAAATCTTTATGGTTCCAGATAAACATCTGCATTTCGATCTTCAGGGTTGCTTAAATCACATGCTTGTTGCTTCTTGCAGAATGAGGTTGAGTGTGCCTACTATTTAAGAACCGGACAATGCAAGTTTGGAAGCACTTGCAAGTTCCACCACCCTCCACCTACTAATATGATGGTTTCATTGCGTGGTTCTCCTGTATATGCTTCTGTTCCTTCTCCGACGACTCTGGGTCAACAATCATATCAAGGAGGAGTTACAAGCTGGTCACGAGCATCTTATATTCCCAGTCCACGGTGGCAAGGACCATCAAGTTATACACCCTTGATTTTATCTCAGGGAGTTGTGTCAGTTCCGGGTTGGAATGCATACAGTGTATGACTTTCTATGAACCTTCTCCCAAGAATTAACTCAATCATTTGTTATTCTTCAATGCAACTTTCCCTTTAGGTGCTTGTGCATTGCTTCTATCATATGGCATTCTGAATTTTATTATAACTTTTGCTTGTTATCTTAAATTGATTGGCCCTATCACCCCTTAATTTGACACCTTCTATATTGTGGTTCTGCTATTTGGATATTCACAAATGCAGTGTGAGGGTCAATACACATGCTCTGTCTATCTTAGGGGAAAGGCTACTGCAAAGCTACCTTGAAAGGCATATCAACTCAAGAATTTTGCAATAAGAATCTGAGTTCTTCTATAGATCATCCAGCTCATCCCCATTTCTAGAGTATCATCTGTGGTTTTCACCTAGAATGGTATCAAGGCAATTGTGAAGTATTTTTCTTTGAGACAAATGCATTTTTATGTTTTGAGAATGCTAGTTTCAGTGGATTCCATCTTACTGGCTATGTCATTTGCATGTGAAATAGTTGCTCTATTATTAGCCGTTATTACAGTATTACTATTTCTATATGGTAAGTGCTGCTTTGGGCATGTGGAACACTGGATACTTCTGCTTATGTATTTTTCATGCTTCTATTGCATGTTTACCTAGGATGAATATTTATTCCATTCTTCCCTCATTTCATATGAAGTTGCTATTGCAGACACCAAATAATAATTTTTTAACACAAAATAATAAATAGCAATTCATACCCCTAGTATTCTCATGAATTGATATTCAATAATTTATCATTTTCTCATTAATATCCTTACCTTAAAAAATAACACCATCACTAGACTCACATCTATTTGTCATAAATGTATTAAATATTATACTATTATGATAAGGATATAGTAGCTATTTTATTTCTATTTTAATATGATTTGTTTTTTTTTTTTTTTTTTCTATGTCAACTAAACATTAACATTGTAAGCGTAATAGGTATGCAATAGCTATTACAATTTGTGAATAGGCTGTTAACATTTCACCCTTGTTAAATCATCAATTTGCGTGGATTAAGGCATTAAAAAATTGTGGAGGCGTGTAGGTTGAAATCTTTGAAAGCGACATATACAAGTATTGCTATATGACAGTGTTCAGATATTCTTTAAGACTTGGGAAAACAACCATGTTGTTTAGTGAAAATAAATCTAAATGCCTTGCATGTTATGCTGCTTGGACTCTGGAAGAAAGGATGGGTGTGATGTAGGAGTTTTATGGATCTTTTCTCCTCTTTCCTCCCAACCTTTACAAACAGGACATGGATATGATAAAAATAATGGTGGGAGGGTCTAGTGTTGCAGAGGCTTCTTGAAGGAAAGAGTAGTTTTCTAGTTTGATTTAATGCAAAGTTTTGGGCTGTAGGGGCCTTGATGAAGTGACCTCTTTAGAGTTTCTGTGCTCTTATGTTTTCTTTTAATGGTGGTGATGATGATTGAGAGTGCCTATTGCTGAAGTGCTCATTCATCTCGCAGCTGGCATCTTCTATGGCATGCATTTTATTGTCTGATTGTGTACATTTCAATAGATTCTCCTTGTAACCGCAAATTGCCATCCCGATACTGATTTGAACGAGGCAATTTCACCTAAGATAGTTACAGGTTGGCAACAGGATGCATCTTTGAGGTGATGAGTCCACGTGTGCATTTCAATCTGTTTGGATGTTCTCACCTAGGCAACTACATTGCTGCATCCTCTGACCGTCGAGCTTCTTACTCTATTTGTGCGTCATGATTATAGTTGTATTTTTCTTGTCAACTCTGCCTGATTGATTGATTTGCATAAATGTGTAAGAAAATCATTGTCCTCATTCCAAGCCGTGCTTTCACTCAGACAAAGGCTTGAATGTTTGTGGAATCTTTGATGTCATGTACCCAAACTAGCCAATCAGTATTTACTCTCCGACTTCTCCTGTAAAGTCATAGAAGGACGAGGCATATTCGGTCAAAAATCCCGTTCTTGGGATTGTTTATTGACTTCCAGAGAGCTCTCATTTTTTTCAGTTCAGTTACTCTAATCATTCCTGACAATGAAAACCAATAGCTCTATGATAGCTAATATCATCATTTTTTAAAACCTAAAGCATTTTTTGGAAGCATTTCGTTGGTGATAAAAAGTGCGTAATTGACCTTTAATTGCCCTTGTTTGGTGTCATGGGTAAAACCTAACACAGAGCTGATTACTTTTGAATGTGGCAATTTGATGTTTTCTCATAGTTTGGCATTGAAATCGAGTTCAGTATCCACAAGTTGCCAGAAGTCTTGTTCTGACAGCGTTTTTTTTTTTTTACTATTATTTTTTTTTTTTGGGTAAAAAATTCTGACAGTATTAAAATGCTCATTTTTAGGGAACACTTGGATCAGTTTCCTCCTCAGATAGCCAACTTCAAGCTGTTGGGAACAGTCCGATCTATGAAAGTACACGCCATGGTGATTCTATGAATGCTGGATCTCAAGGACCATTCTCTCCAAACTCTGGATCCCTCTCATTAGGATTCTATGCAGTACAGAGGGAAAGTATATTTCCTGAGAGACCAGGGCAGCCCGAATGCCAGTTCTACATGAAAACTGGAGATTGCAAGTTTGGTGCTGTTTGTAAATTTCACCATCCCAGAGAGCGGTCTATTCCTCCACCAGACTGTCTGTTGAGTCCCATGGGACTTCCTCTTCGTCCAGTCAGTTCACGTTTCCTCTATTTTGCTTCTTGTGCATTTCAGCTTAAGCGTTATGCATTGAATATTCTTTCAGCTGTGTTGCTTGAATACTTGACTTGTTATTTGGCCTAAGTTTATCCATCAAGATGGAAAGGGGGAGAGCACTATTTAATCAAATGGCACCATCTGAGGTGGTGAAAGTCTAATCATTTTTAAATCAATTAAGAAGATCTAATTTCAGCTTCTCCGTGCTCTCTCTCATTTCCGTCCCTTACTATAGCGGTGGTGTTTTTCTGCTTGTGATATGGATGATTATGAAGGAGCTACACTGTATAAGTGATGAAACTTGATTTAGTGGGCAGCAATAATCTACTTTGGGATGGATGGCTTTCTCTTTCTTCTGTACTTTTATAGCATAACCTGCTAGTGTTTTGCATTCATTTTTATAAGCAAGGCAGCTGCTTTTGTTCAATGAGTTGACAGACTTATTTTTCATTTGGAGCAGGGAGAACCATTGTGCATATTTTACTCTCGGTATGGCATTTGCAAGTTTGGTCCAAGTTGCAAGTTTGATCATCCAATGGGAATTATTGCGTACAATCCCTCTGCGTCAACTTCATCTGATGCTCGCCGATTGTTAGCATCTTCAACTGGAGCTTCTTCACTAAATCTATCATCAGAAGGACTTGTGGATACTAGGAGACTTTCTTTGTCAGATACAAGACAGATGTCTTCTGGTGATGATGACATTGACACAGAGGGTTGATTTATTCCCAGATGAAGTGGGTTGCTTAATTTCACTTCACGGTCTTTGAGGAGTAGTTTGAGTCATTCTGTAAATTCATTGTCCATTGCTTGGATGTACAGATTCTGCGTCCAATCGACTCAGTTATTTGAATGCACTTCGGTTGGCAGATCTAACTTCGGAAATGCTTTATATTACTGTATGTAATGTATAAGTACGTGAAATTGTCATGATTGGCGAAAAAGCCAATGTGAACATCTTGCATGTCCAAAGTCATTTTGACATGCCAAAATTTTTATTTTGCAGTCAATATACGAAGCGTCTATGCCCTCCATCTTCCTCCTTTCATCATGAGAAATTTTACATCTATGGTCGATTGATCTAAAAGTTTAAAATAGTTTGTTCTAGCATTTGTTGGTTATCACACTGATGTCATTATCTCATTTCATCTATAAGTAATACATCATCTTGAGAGAAAGTTGCTACGAACGACAGATAAGAAACCTTTATTCTAGTGGGGGCAAACGAACAAAATCGTACTACCCTTTGGCTTTTAAGATAAGAATGATGGTAAAAGCCAACCCAGTTGTTGGCTAGATGAAAGTGATTCTATGTTTCTCTTTCTGGATTGTTTATTCTCTTGTACATTGCTCGGCTGGTTTTTCTTTCCTTTTTATCTATTCGCTTTTCTTTCTTGGGAGAAATCAAGTGAGGACAGGTAAGGATTCAAACTCTTTCATATTTCTCAGCTTCTCATTTCATGCTAATTTATTTTCTCTTAGAAATGTGGCCAATAATATTGTTTCGGTTCCATTTTTATTGAACCAGGAACCAAACCGGCCTATTTTGGTTGTGACCGGACTGCGTCGGGTCCACCTAGCTTTCCAAATAGAAATCAGCAGTCATGTCTGTTGCCAAAACGGTTCGTACCTAGCTTTATAATTATTTATACCTACATACGGGGATGGGATGTTACTTGCTAAGTTCATATAGCACTAGTTTATAAGACGTTGTAATATACGCATTAATATAAGTATTTTTTGGCCATCAAGATGTCAAAATACATCAATACCTATCACTTACTGCCAATGAACCCAAAGAAGCAGAGTTTAGATTATGCCAGTTAGGTAGTGACCGGTTCTTGATCTGATTCTAATGTAGTCCGGTTTAGCTTTGGTCTAGATATGAGAACTCTTATTTATTTATCATTTGCCATTTAATGATCAACCACTAATGACACGTTTGGTTAAATGGAAAGGAATTGTAATTCCTTATTTTATTATTAAGGATATTTGTGGAACAAATTATACTTTTTGATCAAGAATAGTCATTCCTTCGGCAAAGGGAATGAATGATGATTCTTTATCTATTCCGTCTTATATAGGATAGATATTCTTTTGATAGGTTTTTTTATAAACCAAATGAAAGAATATGTATTCCAATATAACAAAGGTGGGATACCAATTCCATTCTAGTAAATCAAAAGTGTTGTAAGTTTTTATATTTGATCCTCTGTCCTATATGCTCTTGTTTAGTTCGCTCTTTTTTTTATCGGTTTAATGTCTATTTTAATCAAATTGTTTGTTAAGAACATATAGAAAAATGTATAAATTTAATTATATATATATATATATATATAAATTATACTAATAACATGTAAATTAGATATAGACATAGATTATATGAATGTAGATGAAAAACAGAATCCAATGATATACTTGATTTAGAAAAATATTAAAACATCTAAACGGAGAGACCAATATGCAACTTCATACATGCTTTTCCTTAAAGTATGTACTTAGTTTTGAAAATATTTAATTTCTTTCGTAAGCCTATTAATTAATACAAGATGGTAAGTGTTGAATACTGTTGATGGATCCTTTCTATATAAAATATGAAATTGTTATACTCTCATTGGCTTCACTGCGCACCTTACATCGTTTGCGGATCTTTATTCGCAGTGGTGTCGGGTAGATTCCTTTTGCTTTCAGTGTGCATGGTCGGGATGTTCTAAGCAGGTGGGCAAGTGAGCTGAGCGACAGACCCGTCTGTGCCATTCGAGATCGGCTCAAGCTTATTTAATAATTGAATCGAGTTTAAGTTAAAAGTAAAATATATTTATCTAAATTTTTTTATTTAAATAAAGTAAGCTTAAACTTAAATTTAAGCTTATAAGTAGACTTATGAATAGACTTATACAGACTTACAAGCAAATTTAATAAATGAGAATATTTACTCATTATCCACTCATTTATTTATTTATATATTTATTCATTTTATACATTTAATTTCTTAAATTTTATGTTGTCATCAAACTTGTGACAAACTGAAACATAAACCTAAAATTTCATGTTCAATAAAAATTCAATTAGAGTTCGAGCTCGATAACTTCTAAACAAGTCGAGTTCCACTATTTAGAAACTTGGCTTGTCTCCATTTGGCTGGTTAGCTCCGTTTGCAGCCTTAGTTTTGAGTTTTGCTGCGAATAATTTTGGCCATTTTCCACGTACGAGGATATTAAACTGAAATAAGATTTAGCTAGAAACCTAGTATATAATTAGATGATTAATTATAGATTTGCATCATGCATGCAAATTGCAATATATATTTGTATGTGAACACTTACAGCTCACTGATGTTGACAAATACACTATATAGAAATGCACAATGGATAGTGATCTCAGACAGGTATAAAATAGCTGCAATCCATACTTTTTAGTACATAAAATATTGAAAAGCGCGTATAAATAGCTTGATTGCATATAATACTATCTCCTTTTCAGTGAAAACCAATTTTGTAAAACCCAGTCTTGTCAAATTTGATTTGGGATTTGATTTGGACATGTCAGATGATCAAGAGTTAATAGGTAATATTAGGGTGAATGAGATATTAAACCATAATTGAATTGATCTGTTCTAGAGAAAGGAGTTAGGTTCAATCGAATTGAACGAGATGAGTTAACTCGAATATGAAATCATTGGTTTCGAGTAAATCTTTAATTTGATGCATGAACTTTGTAAAAAAAATATTTAATTTAATATATAAATTTTGAAGTAATCAATTTAATACTCAATTATAGTTTCTCTAACTATTTTTATTACCTCCTTAATATTATTTGTTTTATTTGTTAATATGAGAGACAACTAATCATTGAATTTTTATTGTTTCTTCTAATACCATTGAATATTGACAGACCACTTTTTTTATTGAAACAAAGTAGATAGTGCTCATAGGATAGTAAAAATAGTGATGAAAAATTTGACTAGGTATTAAATTGATCATTTTAAATTTCAATATCAAATTGAACTTTTATATAAAGTACCGAATTTAATATATTTTCCATATAATTTTATAATTATGCTCTATTTTCTGTTTATCCCATCTGTGCAAGCGATTAAATAGAAGATTCTTTTATTTCTTTGTTTTTTCGCTTTCGTTTTCCTTTTGGCATTTCAATTGATGGATCTTGACATTGTGCAATAGTGCTGGGTGGACTTTAAGAATCTTAATGATAGGCTGGTAGCTACTTCACTAATAAGAAGTCTAAATAGAAAACCCTTTCTTTTCATTAAATAAATTTGAAACAAGAGAAAAAAAATAAATTTGAAACAAGAGAAAAAAAAAAATGACGCAAGGCATGTTATTCTCAATAGATATTATATATATATTTTTTGTCATTACAATGGGTAGGAGGAAATTACACTTGAAACCTCTCAAGTTCTTCTTAAATGAGATGTCACTAAATTATAAAATTATTAGCTAATAGATATTGTAATTGATATATTAATTTTACCTACTATTACCGTTAATTTTTTGAGATCATTTACGGTAGTTAAGCATTTATATAATCAAGTAAAAAATGGATAACATTCAAATGTTAAGTTAAAATTTTTTAAATTTCAGATAATAATTATAAAAACAGATAAAAAATTCAAGTACCACGTATAGCATGCAGCACAACCCTAAGTATAATCGAATTTTAAGAAGTGTGGAATAGGTTTCATGAATTAGTAAGTTTCATTAGACTTGTAACAGTGCCAGTGTCCCAGTGCTAGTGAACAGTGAATACTGCTGTACTGTAGACAGTTGTGTCTTAAGTAAGTACAAGACAAACTCACCAAAGCTCTTAAGTCATCACTTTTGGACTTCGGGTGTGTAATGTTGCATTGTAACTCCACTCCAAAAATCACAAAACCAAAACCCTCACCCCCACATCTCAAAACCTCAATTCACACACAATTCTAAAATCTCCAAAACCACAATGTGCACAGACCCAAAAGAAAGAAAGGGGAAAAAAAAACCCATCTTCTTTATTAGCCTAATTTAAATTTAAACCAAAGTTAAAGTTCATCCATTTCAATTCCCAACACCACACCCCTCCTAAAGTTGCAATCTTTTTCTTTATTCACAATTACCCATTTCTCAAAAACTCTTCCTTGGCACTTAAAAAACCTCAAAATCACTTCTTTCACTTAGAAAACACATTTCCTAGAATTATGTCTTCTCATGGGTTTATATCCTCTCTATTGGTTCTGCTCCTTTTTGTGAATACTATGCATCAAAGCCATGGAGGAACTCCACAATCTGTGAGTACTGCTGTTCCCATTTCATAGATCCATTCAATTTCCTTTTCTTGTTTAGTCTTTTCCAATTTATGATGCTTTCCTTTTCCTTTGTGGATACTTCCAAGATTGATCCTTGGATTGATTTTTTGCTTCTTCTTGTGTTGATCTATATTGGGTAATGGAGGTCAATGCAAATGCATCTGCCTTGGAGGAAGAAGAAGTGTCCATGTATCCACTTGTTGAAGAAGGGAAGTATGAGATGATGATGGTGTTGAATGAGACAAGAAGGAAACTTGGGAGCTTCCAAATTTGTGCACTTTGCACTTGTTGTGGTGGAGCAAGAGGTGTTTGCTTGCCATCTCCTTGCTGTTATGCTATCAATTGCAATATACCCAATAGGCCTTTTGGGTTCTGTTCTTTCACCCCTAAAACATGTAATTGCTTTGGATGCCATCTCTGATTGGGCAAAATTTTCCCGCTTTTCAAATGGTGTCTCCATCCGTATCCGGTCAAATCACATATTGGAGCATATGGAAAAATGATGTACAAAGTAATGTTTGTAGTCGGCATTATTTTTCATATGTGACATCATGACAATACGTGATTGATGGGATAGAAATTGAGATACCATTCCGGGGCATTAAAATTTTGTCCCATCTCATAATATGTTATGATTTCTATTAGTTTGGAAAAATTACTCTTTAGGAATATGGTCTTAATTTAATTGGGAGTGTGAAGAGACAATATGAAATTGTTTATAAGCTTATATGATATTTATCAATATAGGGAATTCCTTGTTCCAAATATCCCTTTATTTTATTTTCAATTTAGTTTTAGGAAAGACTATGGAGTTTTTAATTTAACTTTATTTTTAACTAGGAAATAGCAAAATTTTGGGTGGTGTAACCTCTGGCAAGTTATAATTTCAATGACCAATGTTGTCTTAATGATTTTTAAGCAATTGGGTCTAATTTTGTTAATTTTCTAATCTCTCTTCTCACTCTCACATGTTTATATATAATATGTAGGAGGACATATATAATATTAAACCTATTGGGACTTGTGATCTGTGAATGTGAGTATAAGCATATTTGTCTTTGACTAGTTCTTTACATTAATCTCATAGACATAAGAATTTGGTCGTACTGTTTCAAAGAAGACTGGTTGTTGTGCATGTTGATATTTGCTCTTTAGATTTGCATATCTGAAAATTGTTTTAAAACAAACATTTAATTATAATGACATTTTACATCTTTTGTAAAATGTTAATACTTTTTTGTGGTAAGGATTTTCTAATAAGTGTAAGTGTGGTATTTTAGAAATTTTTGGGAAATTAGAGAGCTTTTTAGAGATGGGAAAGGCTATAATTATTGGTTGGTGTATTGCAGAGATCATTGACCCTTTTTTTCCTTTAACAGTTGAGATTTTATGCCTAGTAGGGCTTACTAGATATTAATGCATACCTTCTACATTATCTCCTTCCATTTAATTTTGGCTGGTGGTGGAGTTTGGTTATTATATATTAGCTGTCATTGCATTTAAATGCAATATGAGGTGATGATGAGCTATCTTTTTACTACTTTTCAATTTAAGGTCCAGGTTTTGCAAATTTTCATTTTAAGACCTATGTTTTGAAAAGTTGAGGAAAAAGGATCTAATTCCACGGCCATTAGAAGAGATGTTAAATATGACATGAAATTGGTGTAGTCCTTGTGAATTTCCAAAAAGTAATGTGATATGGCATGCCAAGTGGATGGCATGATATCATTTGGTGTCATATTAACAGCGAGTGTGATATGCTACATTGAATGATAAGTGGGTATAGCTAATTTTTTCATGTGGATAGGACAGCTTGATAAAAATTATGCACTGTTTTCACTACTTGTTTAAAATATATTGATACTTGTCCGCTATTCATCCAAATCAATGGCATATCACATTGACTGATTTTTTTTTCCTAAGGATGGATAGATGATGTGTATTTTACTTAGAAGTGAAAATAAAATTTAAATATATATCTAAAATGAAAAATTTGTGAAAATATAGATCCCTTATATTTACTTTTTTTTTTTTTTTTAAATTTTCTAGTCTATCTATTAGGATTAGTTAGTGATCTCGGCTTAGTGAGTCCTTTCTTCCGCGTTTCACTTTTGGCACCCGCCCTATATTTTGTCTCTGTGGACGTGAATAGTCTGCCACATAGCTTGGTACAAACAATGAGGATAGGGATAGGGATAGGAAAATTGTATCCAGTTTGTTTGATTCAATTCTCAAAAGATATGCCCATGGACAGGTTGGAATTCTCTATCTTGTTAATGTTCTTAGACCCAATCTAGGTGGTACCAATTTTTTTTAATATATGGGGACACTAAAGAGGGAGTGGGAAGAGAAAGAAATAACCAATAACAAGGTCCAACCTAGAAAACAAGATTGAGTATTGTTTAATTTATGATGTTTGAGATATAAATGAATGGAGGTGAGGGCAAAAAATAATGTGAAGGTGGTTGGAGGTTGGGTAGGGCAATTAAGTTAGTGGTGTGTTGTTTTGGTCCAACCATATGGTATGGACTACATAGGTCATAGAGTCTAGTATTTGTTGGTTCTGGTTTGTTTCTTTTTATAAATAGATGCTAGTGTATTAATGTGCGTGCCTAATGTTTTAGAGTTCTTCCTTGGCGGATTAATGAGTGTTTTTCTTTTTAAAATTAATTATTTTAATTTAGAATTTAAGTTTTTAAAAAGTATTAAAACAGGATTTTCATCACTCTCAATAATAAAGCCATTGAAATTATGGCAAAAAAAAAAAGAATAAATAAAATTATAGGTCTTAAAATGAAAAAAAATAATAATAAGTATTGGAATATATAGGCTTTTCATACTTTTTCGTTTTAGGACCTATATATATTATAATTTTCCACTTTTAAGACCTATTTGTTTATATAGATATACATACATACATATATATATATATATATATCAGAAGCTAACTTTTAAATCCTTGTTATAGAGAGTGACAAATGTTCTGTTTTGACCAAGTTTTGATTACATAGTGCTGAAACTAAATAAAAAAGAAGAATATAGAAAGTAATAAAATTTAGGTCTTTTAGTATAAATTGGCCCTTCATTAGTATTCTTTTTTTTTTTTTTTTGGAAACTTGTGGGCCTAATGATGTTTTGACAGAGATCCAATCTAGGATGTACAGCTTCATTCCTTCAGTACATGGTTTTCTTGAGAAGTGTGTTCTGGGAATCTGACTGGCATCTTTGCTTTGACATTTATATTTATTTATGATCCTGTGATGTTCTAGGATCATTTGCACTTATATATAAGTGATATCAATATTTAAAAATAAATTTATTTAAAATATTAATATTTTAAATAGTTAAAAAAATAATTTATATTTTATAAAATGAATCAAATGAGATATCAACGTTTTAAAAAATTCATTTAAAGTATCAATATTCAAATTAATTTTTAATCAAGTATAATTAACTTTTATTAATGATCAAATATTAATACCATGTTTGACTTATTTTGTAAAATATTGATATTTTAAACGAATTAATCTCTAAACATTATTCTTTTTTTTTTTTTATCAAGTTTGTCAAGCTCATGATTCTACGTAAAATTGTTAGAAGCTTAGAAGATCTATAGAATCAAATTGTAGAATCAAAACGTAGAATCGTAAATTTTTACAACCTATGCAAAGTAGCTTCAAAAACCTATAGATATACTTATAAAAGTTATAAAAAACTTGAAATACATAATGAATATAAGCAAAAAATAAACAAATTATCTTTTTCATAGTAACTCTTAATATATAAGAGAGAAAAGACCATTTTGATACTTGAACTTTTAAAAGTCTAATTTCATACCTAATTAGACTTTTCATATCCGTAAACACAATCCACTCAATCATTGTCTAATATATATCAACTACTTTAAAAAATAGTAAAGGGAAATAAACCCTTACCAGAACTTTGTCGAAGTGGTATTCCTCACATTTTTACTCGATAACTAGTCTTCCAATTTCATTAATGTCCTCTTGTACACTCTTTTCCTTTTATTTTGTATCATTTATATCTTATTAGGATACTAATCTCAAATGCAAAATTTACAAATGGGGATGACAAACATTTTTAAGTCCAAGTTTTAGTAGGGTGAAGTCTTAATAATGGAAGGAGGAGATCAAACCTTACATTAAAACGATAGGTGTCACGGTAAGTGTCAAAGTGGATGATATTGCCGTGTGCCGTAGCAGCAATATATAACTAATTTCATATATATATCATTTATTTTAACCATGAGTAAATTGCATTAATAGATATTAATATTTAAAATAAGTTAATTTAAGATATTAACGTTTTGAGTAGTTAAGAAGAAGAATTAACGTTTAGCAAAGTAAGTAAAATAAGATATAACACTTTGCAAAGTTCATTTAAAATATCAATATTTGAATTAGTTTTTAATTTAGTTTTCTTAATTTTTATGGTCAAATATTAATATCTTATTTGATTTATTTTGTAAAATGTTGATTTCTCTTTTTGACCATTTGAAACATTGATAGCTTAAATAAATTCATCTGAAACCTAAAATATTGATACTTTAAATGAATTCACGTTTCAATGTAATTTACCATTTTAATAATGTCCATCTTTTTTTTTAGTATTAAATTTTTTTATTCTTCATCTTAACTTGAATTCATATGTTCATTTGAGTATGTAATTTTTTTTTCAACCATAAATAATTCAAAATCAACATTAAAAATGATCTTGGGATTTCAACATGTCTAGTATGGGGAAAATATGATTACTATGAGGATATAAAGTGAAATTTATTCGTGGACTGCCTTGAATGTCTATATTACCCTGTGATTATTGTTATATTATACTATCATTACAAATATATTTTGACCTTGTGGTTTATATGGTAAAAAACTCAACAAAATATTGATAGATTGAAATCAACTTATTGAAATCCATCAACTGAACTTAATTAACAGGAAGGAAAATGGGTAAAGCAGTTTTGAGTTTAGGACACTCTGGAATGATGTAATGTCATGATAGATTCAAATTTATAATTAATCTATCATAAAGTTTGTACTTGTTTGGTTTAATATGACTTATATTTATTGATTAATAAACATGGAGAAAAAAAATCTCTTCCTAAATTTTAATTTTGGTGTAAATATATCGTTAAACTTTCAAATGTTGCAAATAAACCTTTTTTCCTCTAAATTTTGGTAAATTAACAAATAACTCCTAAATAACTTCCTGTAAACCTTCACTTTGGCTCGGAAACATTCTTTATACTTATGATATCAAGAGTTCATGATGTTATCAATTTATTGTTTATGAGGATTATTTGCATTTAGAAGTGCAAGAAACATATTTTATCGTTAAACTTTCAAATGTTGCAAATAAACCTTTTTTCCTCTAAATTTTGGTAAATTAACAAATAACTCCTAAATAACTTCCTGTAAACCTTCACTTTGGTTCAGAAACATTCTTTATACTTATGATATTAAGAGTTCATGATGTTATCAATTTATTGTTTATGAGGATTATTTGCATTTAGAAGTGCAAGAAACATATTTCATCTAAGTAAAAGTTTAAGGTTTATTCGCAATTTTTCCATGAATATATGGCAAGCTATGAAATCCGAGAAAACCCTTTTGAGTTAAAGCCGCTGCTTGTAAAGCAATCCAACTTTTCCCCAGTTATAATCCATAGACCAACAAAGCAAAAACATGTTTAGAATAGTGATTGTTGTCTTTTGAAATAACAAGTTCTGTGGACCAAGACGATTTCAAAGCCCACAGAAGGAGGGAGTAAGATCAGT
Organism: Combretum micranthum; assembly: GCA_024138025.1. Classification (NCBI taxonomy): domain Eukaryota; kingdom Viridiplantae; phylum Streptophyta; class Magnoliopsida; order Myrtales; family Combretaceae; genus Combretum; species Combretum micranthum. The sequence continues at coordinate 924,040 of JAMXBD010000352.1, forward strand.
CTGTTGAAAAGCAAAAAAAAAAAAAAAAGGGGGCGGTGGGGGTGTGGGAAAAGTTGTAAGGCCACCAAGGTCAATCCGTTGAAAAGCAGAAAAGGGAAAAGTTGTAATAAACAGCACAATGATTAGATTCAGACATGATGTGATTTAATGATGTAAAGTTTGAAAATTGTGGACTTGATTTAGAATCATGGAGTTTTGATTGAGATGATTGAAACTTTGCAACCTTGACTACAAAGCAACAGTTCCAAAGGAAAAAAAAAAAAATTGTTTGCTAAGGTAGGCAATGACAACCAAGTTTTTCTTTTTTGGTCACCAAAGCATGTTTTACCTTTTTTTTTATGTATTTACAATAATTATAAATCATCATGTATGAAAAGTGTTTAATAAGAATTCGATTGATTTCGTTATCACCTATATATAATAAGATTTAATTAGAAACAACAAGCTAGTAGAGAAGGATATGGGCCTAATGGATCAAATTTCTATTTTTTATGTTTCCACCCATATCTTCTCTAATCACATGTAAGCACGTATAAAAAATCTTTAGTATGTATCCCACCAATGTATGCTACATCGAGGCAAGTGGTTCTTGATCTTAACTGTTGATAAAACAAAGATCTGGATAGAGTAGCAGACATTCCTAATACTAGGAAACAAGAGCTGCTGTCTGGGGCATCTCATCTCTAGTCTAAAATTCTAAATCAGACAAACGGTTCGCAAGATAAATAAGCTATGCAATGCACCAAAACAAAGCGATTAAACCAACTAAAGGATGCCTAGGATCGGTTTACTTGGCTAAGCATCATAAAAATAGCAACCATTCTCGTACTTTCTGGTCAGATTAGACTTTACAGAACCAATATTCTGATTGCTGTGTAAAATACTGTATAATTTGAAAGAGTAAGCTCATTATAAACAAGAATTCTATGCCAGCAGCTAATTCATCAGTAAAAGAAGAATATATGGAATAGCTAACCTGCACCCCTATCCCGTTGCCATCCTGGAAAGTCTCCTTCCACATGCATCTTCTTAAAGCATGGGCCCTGTACAAAGCCCAAGATTTCCTGTCCAATCAAGTTCTAGTTGCTTTATTAGTAGGCCCACTTAGGTTAGGGAACATTGGCCCTCGGTCCTTATCATCCTTCAGTTGTGATTAATATCCTCCTAGTCAGTTGGATAAAGATCATAAAGAAAAGAGAATGTCAGAATATATCCTTTTTTATTATCAACACTTAAAATTTATAATGTTGATCTACTTCTCGAGGTCATTTATAATATTTAGTGCAATTTTTTCTAGGTAGTTAATTGCAAAAATAGACAAAATTCATGTAATTAATTGTAAAAACGGACAAAGTTAAAAACAAATAATGGGCAACCTACAGCTTTGCTCGTTCACGAATCAAGCAATACTTGTTCTCCACCAGCAAAAGAGAGAAAAGAGCGGCCAACACAAGCAAGTGCCTGCAATATTAACTGCAACCATTCTAGTAACAGTGACCAGCTTCTTCATTGAGCAGAAGCAGATAAAATAATTAGTTCTGGCTGCAAACCTTTCTGACCAGCATATGCACAAAGCCTGAATTTCCATGTCCCTCAGCCAAAGTGGGCCTGCCATTAATTGCCTATGTATTGTCCTGAATGGCTTCCCTGACTCTTCCAATTTTCTTATATGTCTTGCCTCGATTCACCAGGCCAGTGGCCGCCGGAGATCAATCCTTAGTACTTTATTGTAACACGATGCAGTAACAGGCAGCATAATCCATTCTATGTATATGCTTCCAAGATTTGTCAAAGCTTGAGGATAACTAAAATTGTCAAGTGAGGCATTGCTGATAGCGTTGAACAGCTTCCTCAACCCTTCTGAAATCTTTTCAAGGCATTACCCAAATTACTATATGCCAACAGAGCCACATCAAGTTGGCCTTGTTCATAATAAATACTTGCCATATTCCTTTATGCCATGTCATAATCTGGTAGCCCTTGCAGACCACAACCATAGCTTATAATAGCTTCTTGTGGCATTCCTAATGCCTTATAGCATTCCCAAGGTTCTTGGACATCTGCAAATGTTGTCTTAAGCTTCATTGACTCCTTATAATACAGAAGAGCTTCATTAAGATCAGCTGCTTCCATGAAGAGGCCGGCAAGATTTGACCATGCAATGGCAAAACTTGGTTGTACACGAAGGGCCTCAAGGAAGCAATTCAATTACATGATTCTTGCACTAAACCCTGAGCCTTCGTTAGATTTCCCAGATTGCTAATGTGCATCAACCAGGCGGTTTCGGTGCAACAGCCTGCTGACAACATTGGCCAGCTCATTTATCCTTCCTTTTTGCATGTCAGCACTTGCTGGATTAGACCATGCATCTGCAGAGTTGGGCTGAAGCTCAATTGCAATTTTATAACAGCAAATGCATATGCCAGACTTCCACAGCACTCAAGCAAAATGTGGATCTAATCAGAGAGCTTCTTCATTCTTGGGTAGCACAATTGAACACTTCCACCACCACCACCAAAATGAAATCAAATGCTCTAATTTGCTAAAGAATTCCTCGGAAAAAAAATATAATATGAAGGTTGAGAAACAGAAATTTTCAGAGAAAACACTCTCTCCTCTCCACTTGGTTCTTATGGTTTTGGTTCATACTTTAAACAGAAAGAAAGGATCAACATTCATTGCCTCGCATTTGATACAAAGAAACAGGAGGAACAAGCTTCTCATATTATACTAGCATACAGTTCATTACACTAGCAAACATAACCACAAGTACATCTAAAGAGCTAGTGGCACGAATATAGAAGTGCCTTCAGCATAATGGGATGGCACTATCTCAATGAATATAGCTAATCAGTGAGGGAAAAGTAAAAAATAACTAATTCATGTGCATAGCAGCACCATTAAGTACTTAAAAACGCCAATCTCTAATCTACTTTGTTCTTTGCTGCCTTCTCGTACTCTTCCAGTTCCTTCAGCCATAATCTCCGAACTCACAATCCTTCCAGGCTTCAAACCAAGGACCACCAAGAGTGTAATGGATAGCTTTGGGAAACGTACTAGGATCACTCTCCACAACCTTGTTATGACCCACAAGAAAATTCCACACGAATGGAATTGAACCAATCTCTTCATCATCGAGCCACTGGAATCGGTGCAGATAAGCACCTGTTTGAGTGTTCACCACCTCAGGAGTCAGTGCCCGGTTTTTGGGGTGCCCACAATTATAAAGAACCATAGATGACCAGTTCTTTCTAGGATAAACTGTTTGCACGGCTCCATCCATCTTCGTGGTCTCTTTAGGAGCATAATCATGTTGAACACACATTATTGCATACTTGTCATCAATCAGATCCCTCAACTCCTTCACGTCACCCAGATAAAGGAAATCACAGTCGACAAACACCGCCCAACCCTCATAATTCGCCAAGAATGGTGTCAAGAAGCGAGAAAACGAGAACTCAGTGCTCTCAAGCTTCCCTCTCTCACGCCAATATAAACCACCAGCCCTCAACTCAGATTGCTTGATGGGTATAATCTCAACAGGGATCGATGACTGCTTCAGAATAGAATAGCGGCAGACCTCATAAGCAACATCTTCCCGAGGGTCATACCCAATGAAAAACTTGAATGGCTTTTCAGAATTACCATTGACCGGATGCACATCTCCAACACTCCCATTTGTACTATTATCCACATTAACTGCCATACTGAATCCTGAAATAAAGCAACAGTAAGAACCAGACCCGGACGGCTAATGGAGGTATATAATGGAATCAAAATCATGCTTGCACACTTACTCGCTACAAATAAAACATTATCAGATGGAAAACAATGCAAGGGATTTAGCCCATTTCATATCGAATTACTTCGAACACCCAAAATGGCTCCTATCATCGAAACAAAACTACCATGTTTACTAATCAAATCTGTTCTCAAAGACCCTATTTCAACATTGAATCAAACCACTAAGTTTCCTCAAACATACCTTCCCTACCGATCAATGTATTTTAAATGATTAAGATGCTGAATTTACACCATCTTCCATCTCTGATCACTATAATTCACCAAAAACCGAATTGAACCCAAAATTTCCTCCACGAAAAAAACACACATTTCACAACAAAATCCAGTCTTTCTTTAACATCACAACATACCAAAAACATGCAATACATACACAACAGCTTTTCCTCGTCCTTTTCCACCAAAAAAACAAACCAAACAGAACCTAACCCCATCAATTTAACACAATGCAACACACCAGATCAAGCTATAATGAAACAATTAAAAAGAAAATAAGAATCAAGGTCACTACTTTACAACATTAAAACCCCAAAATTTTTTCAAATGCTGAAATTGGGAAGTTGGGATACATACCTGGAGGAGGAGGAGGAGGAGGAGAAGAAAGATGAGAAATGAAATGAAATGAAATTGAATTGAAGGAATGTATTAAGAAAAGTGGGGACTTTTGTAGAGAGAGACGGACAGCTAATGCCGTGTACGGGTGTAAAGGAAATCAGATCCACAGGAAAATTATGGAAATCCAACGTCCAGACCGTTGGTTTTACGGACAAAATTGAGGGAAAGCCAAACATGTGTCGGTGCTGATTTTGTGACGTTATTAACATTTTATAAATTTTGGGTCTGTTTGTTTGCTTTTTTGAGAGATATAGATATTTTTTTTTAAAATTTTTTTATAAATTATTTATCAAAAAATAGATATAGATAAAAAAAATTGATAGTTCTCATTAAAAAAATCAAATAGATCAAATATAGATAAAATATATACGTAAATTAGATATTTTTATATATATCATTTTAAAAAAGATACAAATACAAATAAAAAACAGACTATCCAAATAGACCCGTTAGGACTAATCGGATATCTAGGACTGCGTAATCTGTGTCCAGAACACCGATAAGATGTTCTATCTCCAATCTCGGAGGACATTTTGGGATTTTTCTTTTTCCCCCCAATAAAGATGCTGAAAAGATATTCATTGGATGAAGAAATAGATTATATTTGTGTCTAAATTATTGAAAATTTATAATAGTCCTAATCCATTTTTTTTTTTTGTCTACTTTCTCTTGATTTTTCTTGATTCATCCTTTATTTTAATTTAGACATCGGCTTATTTATTGATCAAGTTCGAGCCTTGTGTACTAGTTTAGCTCAAACTGAGCTAACAAAGAGTTAAACTTTTCGACTTGTTTGCAATTATATATTATTATGGTGATTCATTCATAAAGATTTTTGTGAGTTCTTGAAAGGACACATTAACAACTTGCAATTATATATTATTATGGTTATTTATTCATAAAGATTTTTGTGAGTTCTTGAAAAGACAGTTGACAACTAGAAAGATCAAGACTTTTCCATTTTATCTATAAGCTGTCTAATTAGAGATCCTTAATAATGATTAATTTTATATATAAATGGTGGAGGAGTTATAATGGAGGCACCAACACTTAACATAAGCTCAAATAGAGGATGAACATTCTAAGTTGTTAGAAAAGAGAATCAATGCTATATAATGTAGTAGAAAAAAATGATTATGATTTATTGCTAAATATGATACATAATGCTTTGAAAAAATTCAATTTTCGAAAAAGGTTTTGTTATTATTAAAAAGGAGAATGCTGGGAATTTAAACCCCTAAAAATTTTGGTTTTATTTTAGTAGTCCACTAGAGACTTCTAAGAGATATTCTTGAAGCCCTAAGTAATTAAGTTAGAGATATTAAAGATACTATAATATATCCCCAATAAATATAGTAAGAACATTAAATAAATAATTTGAAGTCTCAAACCCTAAAGATGTCAATAAGAATTCTAATAACCTTATAAAGGCCAAAATTGACGAAAATTGATAAAGGTGAACTCAATAATTTATAAGCCAAGAACCTCCTTTAATAATTCTTTTAAATGGATATAATATCAATAACTTCAAGTGATATATGGTAATATGGTTCAAGTGTACAATGCAATCCAATTACATGGTGAATTATAACTCTAGTAACATAGTATAGTAAAATTCAACTAAAACCCTAACTACTCAATTCCATTTGAACCAAATTACATAAAATCACATAACCTATCCTAATTACAACGATGGTTGACCTTGCTTATATCCTAATTACCATGCCTACTTTCATTTTACTTATACAACACATAACAAGCGACAAGGCATGGGATTATATTTGTGAATGGTGCACTACTATAACAAACCAACTACTAATTATTTTAGCTTTTGGATAACACATCATTAGACACTATATGACAACAAAATAAACCCACTTAGTCCATGATATACGCGTGGGTGAAGTTGCATCTGTATATTTTATTTTATATGATGTTATGATTATAGAGTACAGTAAGAGATCTTTTCTTTGCATCATTTTATATAATATTGATTTTTTTAATTATTTCAAACATTTATTCTCTCTGATGTAATTTATAAATGGTTAAATCTTATTGTTTCAATTAAGGAGATTCTTAAATTCTATTTAGTTTCTAGTCTTGTTTACATAATTTTGATGATTTAAATCCTAAAGTCTAAACTTGATTTGATTATATAATTTTTTTTGGAATAAATGTTTTTTATTTTTTTTAATTTACTTGATCTTAATATAAATGAAGGTGAAACAGACATAAGAGAGATAATGGAATTTGAATGGTTCGAGATATTTTAAGAAAGTGTATGAAAATGGTAGGATAACAAAGGGTGTGTGATTTTATATTTTAAGAGAATAAGATTTGGTTTAGATGGAATTTCTGTCTGAGCTAAAAATGAGAACCTTAAAAGAAAAATCTTAATTCTTTTTTCGAAAGAATAACTTCGGAAAAACCAAACTATATTAATAATTTTTTTGAGAATACTCATTAAGTTATGATTTATATGCTCCATTATCCTAATTCTATGAGGAAGAAAATAATGCATCTCCTCCTACTACATAAACCGGATTATAAAATCCTTAAATATATAAAGAAAATAAATCATTGTAGATCGATAGTGACATATCCATATATGTTAATTGCAACAAACACTTGACAGAGATGACATGACAAGCTCTTACTCAAATGAAGATCATTGTGGGTCAACAAATAAAACAATAATTGACGTATCGATAAATCTGTTAAAAGGTAGCAAACACTCCAAAAAGGTCACAAGTTTTAATAGAAAAAAGCAAAAAAAAAAAAATAAAAAAAAAAAATAGAGAGAGAGATTTGCTGATTGCGTATGTACTTTTACTTTCTTTCTTTTCTTTTCTTTTCTTTTTTTTTTTTTTCGGGTGATAGGCCTTCATTTTGATAAACTAGGTAAATGATTCAAATTGATATGAATTCTAAGGGTGCGATATCAACTTTCGAAGGTTCTCTTCTTTTTAAGACTTCACCATTTTATTTTTGAATTCTTCATATACGAACCTGCATAATTTTTTAAGGTTTTATAGATCCTATGCACTTTTATATAATACTCCTTGCGCCCTCCCCACCCACCCCCCCCCCCCAAAAAAAAAAAATAATAATAATTAATGTAAATGATAATCTACAAAATTATGTAAGAATAAATTAAATGAAAATAGAGAATACTCGTAAATGCATTATCAATTGATATTTTATTTATTATTATTTTAAACCATAATTAATTTTAATTTAAATATAATAATGGATGTAACAATATATTAAATAGCCATAGCACAAAAAGAAGAAAATCATTTAGCTTAGAACCAATATAACAAGGAAGAAATATAATCATAGACTAATTTGAAATACATAATGGGAAATTAAAAAAAAAAAAACCACTTTAGAACATCTACTTTAAAACTACTAATCATCAAATATTAATTAGAATTTCTCAATCGCTTCCATACGTGTTCAATCAAGTCGGCTTGTAGCTGAAGATGCCTCACCCTATCACGAAGTTGAATATTATTTTCAATGTACGTTAAATATGAGTTGTCAAATGATTAGTGCCTTCTAATTCATAATCTGGAACTTCATAACTGAAGTTATAGTCATTTCGTTCATCTTCAGCAATCATATTATGTAAAATTATACGTGCTCTCATCATTTGTCCTAAAACCTCCTGATCTCAAAAACGTGAAAGCTCATGAACTATATGAAAACAAGATTGTAACACTCCAAAAGCTCGTTCAACATCTTTTTTACACCCTTCTTGGTGCCTAGCAAATAAGTGCTTCTTTGGACCATGCAGGTATGGAATAGATTTTATAAATGTTGACCATTTTGGATATATACCATTTTTAAGATAGTATCTTGTGTTGTAATTTCTACCATTAACAGTGTAGTTGATTAAAGGAGCTTGTCCCTCTAAAACGTCATTAAATAAGGGAGAGCGCTCTACCACGTTAATATCATTGTTTGATCTTGGAAAACCGAAGAATGCATGCCATATCGAAGCATCATACGAAACACTAGTTTCAAGCATGATTGTTGGACAATCGCGATCACCTTAAGTACACATACCATGCCATGCCATGCATTTGGACAGTTTTGCCACTCTCAATGCATACAATCAATGCTCCCCAGCATGCTAGGAAATCAACATTGCTTAGCAACAGCTAGTAAGCATTGAATATTAGCAAAATTAGACTTGCATAGATATTCATCACCAAAACAAGAATGACACCATCAACAAAATGCTTGACACACTCCACTATTTTACTTTAAGCTATATGCAAATAGTCGTCCAAAGCATCACCTGTTACCCCATATGGTAACATTTGAATAGCTGCAATGCACTTTTGCAAAGGCGAAGTGCTAAGTTTACCAACAATGTCTCTTGTTTGTTTGAAATAGGAGGAATAATCCTCTAATGTTTGCATGATACGAAGAAATACAACTTTCCTTATGCAAAATCTTTGTTGAAATTGTTCATCCATCTATATTGGATTATTTGAGAAATAGTCATTGTACAAACGATTTTGACCTTCAATACGATTTCTATCTATATATCTTCTCTTTTGTCTTGTTGGAGAAGAATTCCCACTTTACTAGGTCATGGGATGATAGTTAAGTAATCTCTTGTCAATAATTATTGAACTTCAGCTGCATAAATTGTTTTACGTGCCATATATTATAGTTCTAATGTGTTATAAGTGATTTCAGCTACTAATAAAAAAAAAAGGGACCACCGTATCTTTTTCATTATTTTTATGTTGGTTTTTAAGGGCTTGCTTGGAGCAATAATAGCACAAAAGGACAGTAGTACTGATGTATCGTAGACCCTTAGTAACATGAACATGGGAGACCTAGGTCATTCATTAAAAATAATGCAATAAAATTTTAGGCTATTGTCCTACACAAATGTAACATCATAAATGGACAAGACTTTGACATGTTTGTAGTATTATTATTATTTTTGGTTAAATGTAAAAATACCCTCCACCCTTCAAACTTTAAGTGTGGGACAAATTAACTTCCCAAACTTAAAAAAAAAAAAAAAAAAAAGAGTAGTTTTTAACCTCATATTTACAAAAAAAAAAATTGCAAATGAGGATATTTTATACTTTTTATCTAAAAAGTACAAAAATTGTATTATTCTATGTGTCCCTTTTTGTATGCAAAATGTACATAAATAGTACAAAAATGTACAAAAAAAGGACCGGATGTCCTTATTTGCAAATTGTTTATAGTTATAAGGATCAAAAACTATATTTTTTTTAAGTTCAAGAGGTCAATCCTTCTCGCCCCAAAATTCAAGGGATATTTTCACATTTTTTCCTTATTTTTCCAATAAAATTTCTTTTTTTTTTTCATTACAATAGAGATATATTCAAATATGATATTTCTCACTTCAGAGACTATAAAAAATGTTACTAGATTATAATGCCATTAGCACAATTAAATCTTTCAAGTTATTATTATTCACGCCAAAGCTCAATGAAATGATTTTTGTTTTGGTTGATTCATTCAAGTTTTACATGTTCATGTTGTCCTACTATGAAAGTTGTCAATACATACAATACAACCTTACATCATAGGCAAAACACTAGTAGACTTATTTGGTGCAATAATTGTTAAGTATCAAAGTCTTAAGTGCCTTGATTAAAATATAAAGGATTTAATTAAATGCGGTCATGAATTTAAAGAATTTAATGTTAGGAAATTGTAGATAATTTGACTCTACTAAAACAAAGGAATTGGCAAAGACTTGAAAGCACATATTAGATCTCTTTCCTAAAACGCATAAAATTTACCATTAGAAAGTTTGCGGTGTGGTAACTATCCATAATACAATTAAATTTTGTTATTTAAATAGCAAATTTATAATTATCTAAATCACAACCGAATTAAATTGAGATGCTTGCTGCTGTAGTAAGCTTGAAGAGCGAGAGAATAGAAAAAGAAAAGAAACAGAAAAAGAAAAGGTGAACACTCATGCTCAAAATTCTTAGTCTTTCGTATCATGATATACGTTGTAAAGTCTAAAAGAGAGCTAAAGATGCTCCGGTCGCACTTTATAGGTGGAGGTTGTGTAATTCAATCAATAAGGGTCCCTTTGGATTGTCGGATAATTTTATTTATATCTGATTTGCATCTGTATCATATTTGTATCGTATCTGTTTAATCAATTTACGAGTAAAACAATCAATTATTCATCGATATCCATTTATTAACAAACATCAGTTTGAAAATGATAAAGATGTGATGCCAAAATGACCGAAATATGATGAAACAAATTACAAAAATAGCCATAAAAGGGGAAAATGAAAAGTGATTATCTAAGGATAATATAGTCCATTTATTCTTTTCATTTTCATACATTAACTAATTATACTCAATAATTTGAAAATTGGGAGGGGACGAGAAAAATAATAATGAAAAATAAGAAAGAGAGAAAGAGAGAAAATCCAAGCATAGCAAATATTCCTAGCACTGGAATATACTGGCTGTCTAGGGCATCTCATCTCTAGTGTAAATCAAACAAACAAGATTTTTTTATATGAAAAAGCAATGAATTAATGAATTGCTTTACTGGACCTATGATGATCAGATATGACTTGAAGTGATTGGAAAGTTTGAAAATGGAGGACCTGGAATTAGAATCATACTGGTTTGATTGGAATGGCCAAAGCTTTGCAAGCTTAATTACAAAGCAACAGTTGCAAAGGGTTAAAAAATACAGGTTGCTAGAACTAGGAGCAAGAGATATCAGCTGTTGGGACCAAAGTTTTTCTTATCTTATAAGGGTGTTTTACTTTTATCAATTTTTTCAGTAATCATATGTTGTCATGTATGAAAAAGATTTAACACGAATTCTTTTGGCTCGAAAATGACAACATTTAATTGAAAGTGACACTAATCAAGATACCATTTCTGGAGATGAAAACCTTATATCCTAACTGTTGAGCCTAAACGTATCAATTGAAAAGGCAGACCAAACTTTACAATCTTCAAATGTCGTTTCTATCTCTATTTCCTCCAATCATATACTGCTAGACAATATTTGAAGGCATGGCGAAAGCTTATTCTGAGCAAGATTGACCAATGCACCAAGTGCATGGTATACTACATGTAAGCTAGTAGTTTTTGGTCCAAACCGTTAATGGAACAAGGTTGACCAAGCACAACATTTGACCATCGAGCAGAGGAAAGCTAAAGCATATACATTCCTAATCCTTGGAAACATAAACTGCCTGTGGCATCTCTTAGTCTAAATCAGTAAATTAAGAATTTCAATAAAAGAAAAAAGACTGACCAAGAGATGCTTGGTGCTTGGGATCAATGTAACTTACATATCCGGGCATCCCAAAAGCAGCAACCCTTCTAATACTTCTTCTTCAGCTTACACCTTTACAGAACAACGTGCTGATCACTGCACGTAAAATTGTACAGTTGCTGCAGTAGTAGCTCAGTATATACAAAAATTCTATACCAGCATCCGATCCATCAGTTATGCTTTAGCAAGTCCTTCATAAAATGCATCCACTTTAATGAGGTGCCATCAGCTCTTCAAAGCCAAAGAATGGCATAAATTAACTTCTTCGGTTCTCAATCGTGCCATTACCTTCCTTTTCCTTGCTTTTCTTACACGCTGTCAGGAAATCTCACTGACTTCGTAAGATTCAAGTGGAGATCAGGTTATATCATACTGTTATCCCCTGCAGCATGTGGATATGGATCGGTCCAACAGTCATCGTCATCAACAGCTTTCTTCCATCTTCTTTTAAATATATCCAGCTCAACATATGATTGTCTCCTTATCTACAGGAAGAATACGCGTAAAAGGAAAAACACGCATTCATATCACATCTAACAATAAAATAAATTTTCTCTTCTTTTTTTTTTTTTCAACCCTCTCCTACAGGTGATTGACTTTACCTGTATTACTTGCATGTTCTAGAAACCTCCAGAACTTTCTAGAAGCAGTAAATTAGTTAGTTAATTAGTGATTTAGTAGTTAGAAGTATATTGTATGAGTAGCTAGTTCTTAATCTTTCAGCTCAAAATATACTTTTAAACCCTGGAAGAGCAAGAAATGCACTTGTAGGCATTTGTAGCTGGAGGTTGTGTAATTCTTTCAACTCAATCAATTGTTTGCCCTAGGATCACATTACACAATTTTTCATGAAAAATCACCCTATCTCTATCTCTGAGTACTACTTCTTGGCATAAGTATCACGTGCAACTACCATTTATTGCCTGTGCCAGCAAGGGAGCTATTCTTATGCTCTTGTACACGCAAACTCGCACATTTGTAGCAACAGTGAACAAGAAATTATAGCAACTTGATTAATGTTGTTCCTTGAAGGAAAAGACAGGGGATGTCATTCCATAAAGCTTAAAGAACTTACTTCCACTCTTGGATCATGTACGTGAGCATGAGATGGAGCCTGTACACAAGGCCAATCACACAATCAAGCTACATACCCAAAAAAAAAAAAAAAAAAACCAAAAAAAAAAAAATGCTAACAATCATGTCAAGACACATAAAATGAATACCTGTGCTTCTGAATTTTGAGTCTCAGATGTTTCTTCTCGTGCTACTGAGTGTGACTGAATGTATGAGAAGCAATTTAATCAGTTAAGAAGCATATGACAATTGCACTTTGTGTCCTTTTAACATAGAATAGTTGAAAAGCTAGAATTGGTGTACAGAAGAAGAATAATCAAACCTGGGTTCTGTTACCACCACCTAGTGTTGGCCGATTATGATGAACAATATATTCAGCATCCACCACACCAACATTTTTTGTTCGATCTCCCTACAAAAACCAACATCAAAGGATGACGACATAGGTGATAGAAAGCATCCATCATAGAGTACAAGAAATAATCGAACCTCCCTGTGCACAGTAACCAAGTTGAATGTCTACTCCCCAAGCATAAATTAGATCATTCTGTTCAGAAAGAAAAATATTAAGATCCATGTGTGAAATATGACAATAGCTCACACGTCACACCTTGCAAGATTGTTGCTTCAAACCTTATATACGAGAAGAATGGATAAATTAGATTCAGCCCCTGAATTAGCTAAAATGCAACAATGACACCACAACTAGTCATACTAATTTCAAGTACGATGTCGTTCTGCTTAAAAGAATGAAAACATTAAGTACATGTGTATCCTACCTGGATCATGTACCAAGCACACCGCCAAGCAACTCTTGAAAATACTGGAGCCATCATTTCTATCCACCTAAACAAAGGACAGTCCATTATATACAGTATAAAGCATAGGAAAAATTCAGCTTCCAAAAGCAGATGTTAAAGAACAAAGACATGAATGTATTGCAATAGAAATTTTGCAATGTGGTACACTCACCCAGTGCATGGAGGAGCTGTGCTATTGGCATCACAACCTTTTCCAGGACCACCTGGCTTAAAGGTCCTCCTGACAGAAAAAATAAATAAATTGAAAAGAGAGAAACTGAGTAATTCTCTAATGTAACAGAAATTCTGAATTAATTGGTTTGGCCAGTTAAGTTAACTTCCGGTAAAATATGTGAAGCCTCAGATAGCTGACAGAAGTAATTCTAGGGTATAGCAGTCAGCATATTTTAGCAATGCAAGAATGAGAATAAGTTTTAATGTATGAGGTTCAACAGGTCAACCGAATGTTTCTTCTACGTTGCAACAGCTACAAATGGGGGGACCCCGTGGAGGGTGGTGTGTGTGGTGGTGTGGGTGTGGGTGGTGTTTGATACAGCAAATAAGTATATTAAATCAGATAAGGTCAAACCATATTGAAATAAGCATACTAACTCTACATAAATTCTCCATTGGACCATCTGCATTAAATGATTTCCAGTCATCAAATCAACAAAGATGCTACTTCACATATAAACATCAAATCAAGGATTAGGCAACCACGTAGGTTAACAAAAAGATGCCTCCTTCCTCCTTAATAACTAATTGAAAACTTCAATTTTCATAATGGATGGTTTCCACTTGAAGAATCTTGAAAAAGATGATATATGAAAAAGATTAAAAGACACAGCAGCCATAAAGATGGAATGGCTAGATTTGCAAGAAAATTGCTAGTACCACCACAGATTGCTGGGGAGAAATGAAGCAGCATAATTAAGGACCATGAGTTGCCACTACCATGTCCCACATGCAGAGACACAACTGTAGCCCACTAAAATGTAAAGATTTTCAGAAAGAAGAAGAAGATTTATGGCTCTAAACCTGTGTATGATTGATCTCCTCCCACGTGCAGTGATTTGATGATGCACCTCAGACTTCTCTGGATCAAGTGCTGGTTGCGATATTTCAAGTCCCTCACTTTCCACAATTGAAATATACCTACAATTATCATGGATTTTTATAGGGCAAAAAGAAGATTAAATCACAATGAGTTAAAACGTTACAATTATCATAAAAATTTTGTTTTTCATTTAAAAGATAATATAGTACAGAGAAAAGGGTATCACCCCTGTACATAAAGGAAACAGAAAGCCCGTACAGGAATTGTAAACAACAAAAATTTCGCACTAGGGCACTAGATCATCATGACATACTAACCAGCAAGAAGACTAGCATAGAGGCCTAATACACGACAAAATTCTTCTAGTCAGGGTTTCATAGGAAAAAGGTATGAACCTAATTTTCTATTGTGGCATTCTCACCAAATCAAATATAGGACTGCCGCATACACTTTTTTTCCATTTTTGTAGTCAAGCCAACAAGGGAGCTATCAAAGAAAATTCCACGGTCCATAAAGATACTTTCAATATCCAAAGGCCAATTTTGGGAACTCTTAATTGAAGCTCATAACTCTTTAGCAAAATTACAACCGAAAAAGAAATGGTTGTGATTTTTTTTACTCATTGTTGCAATAATGGAAAACATTGGCATTAACAATCTCCTGTTCTTTAAGTTTATCGAGAGTAAATAATCTTTTACTTGCAATTAGCCATGTGAAGAAACTAATGTCTTGGTCAATGATCTTTAGACCATTTAATTACACACCAAGGCACTTTGAAGGGTCAATTATCCATACTAGTATATCTCTTTAGTGTTTACTTGGGGTTGGCAAGTTGAAGACATCCTCCTTTGATTGAGTCACATACAATTCCTGCAGACCATGACCAACAAGATTCATTTCGAAGGAACGGAGGCAGGTATTCTTTGATCAACCAGATGAATAAACACTTATGTCACCAAGCCACTCCACAATTGGACCTCTAGGATGCCAATTATCACAACAAAGATCAATATTGTTGCCATTTATCACTTCTCATCTTAAAGGACTTACGCAAAAGTACAAGCTTGAAGGATTTTTCACCAACTCCAAGATGCACAGAGGTTCTATGAGTTTCCAGAAATTACTTCCCTTCAAAAGCTTTGATCTAGCCCAGTTAGGCCAAAAAGCATCCAAGTCACCTGAACAAAAATGCCATATATCTTGCTTGTTCCACGTAAAGATTCCAATGATGCCCAGTCCCCCTTCCTTTTTAGACCAACAATTATGTTCCCAATTGGTTTTCAGTTTTGCTTTGTGCTCATCACTCTGATTCCTGAAGGATCTTTCATTCTTTTGAATTTCATTGTTAATCCCTCGAGTATAAACTTAGGGTAAGGTAAAAATAGAAGCCTAATAAACTTGTTTTGAGAAAAGAACACTTTTTAGAAATTGCACATGATCAGAAAATGATACATATCTTCTTGTCCAACTGTGAATATGAGAGGCCACTTTGCTTTACCATTTCGAAGGAATGGTTTTTTGATAGCAATGAAGCTGTCAAAGATATACCAAGGTATGGTTGGAAGTGAACTAACCAAGAATCCCAGAATCTGGACTAATTTCAACCTGGAGTGGAGTTGCATGTACCACTAGCTCTATGTCAATGACAAACTAGAAAAAGGCTATGTTGGTTTTTCAAGAAAAGCAAAAGAAGAAAACAGAAAAAATTTCATTTTTTGTGATATGCTGCTTAGAATGATAAGTGGCGGGCATGGACTGATGAAAATAAATTGCATAGTTCTCAGAAACTGCCATGCGCTAAAATTTCATTCAATCTTACTCTTCACTAATTAGACCAAGTGGCATCTCACTCCTAGCGAGTCATTGCTCTAAAGAAACGTATCTTTTTGCATATGTCTTTTGCTGGACTAGTTTGAAAGTTTGCCATTGCATTGCCTTTGTAAAAAAAAGATATTAAGAAACATACCTCTTTGGGTGGAAGTTTTCAACTCCAAGGTCCTCATCCCAAAGGAAAATATAGTTGTATTCTGCAACAATATCAGGATGAAGAAAGCGTTTTGCAAACCACCTAGGATGAAAAAAGGCGAGGTCACGTTGGAGTGGCAGAAAAATAAAAATAATAATACATAAAAAATAAAATAAAGTAATGGACCATATGCAGACTATTTTACCATTTAGTTTGGTTGATTGCCGATACATGTACGACCTTATCACTCCATTTGAGATCCCTCCACTCATCCATGACACCATCGTAATGGAAAAGCATCACAACAAAATGGTTTGCTAAAAACTGAAAAAAAAAAAAGGCGGGGCGGGGGGGGGGGGGGGGGGGGGGGGGGGGGGGGGGTGGGGTTGGGGAAGGGGAATAGTTACATTGGTGATAGTAGAATGAACACAAAAAGGTGTTAAGAAAATGCAGGTTCTAAGCACCTTCATGACCATCTTATCAACAAGAGCCTTTTGCTTTATCCCAACTGCCACTGCTAATAAATTTGCTGATATTCTAGATGATACCTATTAAGACATACAAACAAATTGATCACGTCACGAACTTTTCTGATATTCACAAGCACAGAAGACTTTAAGAACAAGAAACGTCAAATCACTATGTTACGTTTGGTTCAATGGAATGGAATAAAACTGGAAAGAAATAGCAATTCATTTGTTTTATAATCAGGGGCATTTTTGAAACAAAATATATTTTTTGTCAGGAATAACCATTCCTCTAGCGAAAGGAAGGAATAGGAGGAAATTAAGAGGAATAGGGATTCCCCATCTGTTTCGCATGATATGGAATAGGCATTTCTTATGGAAGAATTTTTTATAAACCAAACGAAAGAATGATTATTCTATGTTTAATTGAGACGGGATGTCAATTCCATTCCAATAAACTAAATGTCACATTATTAACCAAACTCAAAACCTAAATATTGAAATAACCTAATGACACTACATGAAGATCATTATTTCAATTGTGACAAGAAACATAAATTCTGCTGTATTCTTCATATCGGTAATATTTGTTTCAGTACCTTCATAGAGCCCCATAATGGTCGCATTTCCAGGTCAGAAGTGCTGGCAACAATGCCTTCTGGCAATATCTCACTTCCATGAGGCCTGCACCGACTCTGCATTGGCAAAAACCAAGTCATGAAGCAATGGATGGAAATAGTTAAACAGGATATGCAAAAGGAAATGAAAAGGAGAGATTTTTTTTCAAAAAGACCAGATAGAAGAATTGACAAACCTGGCATTTATTGATCTTTAGGTTTTGTGTTATGTTACGAATGTTCCATAGTGGAAATTTCTGCACATGAGAAATAGTTTATGCTAAATTGACTGACTGTAAGAAGTCAGGCAAGAAGAAGAGAACTTCAACTTTTTGGTGAAATCTTTATACTTGATTAACAAAATGCAACCAAATGAAGATCCTAAGGAAGCCCTCTGAGTGGTATTAGAACATAACCACTCTTTCTATTCTAAACCTTAAGAAGTGACTAATTGCTGGACAGATAGCAACAGCAAAGAAGGAAGGACCTGTCCATTATCTGATGCGAAAAAAGCAGTGCCGATGAAGAGAAACATGCAAAACAAAGCAGCTGTAGAAAAGAAGTGACAAAGGCACGATCTTCTAAGTGTTTGATCAGCAAATAGAGATACCTGAAAAGAAATTAAACCATTAGCAAACAGGGAAAAAAGCTTTTGTAAGAAGCTTTTGGTGCTAAATGATTTCTTTGCAAAAGTAGCAATGATTAAACATGTTAAAAAGTAAACCAATACTACGGCATTTCATGTATAAATACAGATTTGGTACCATGACAATCAAATGATGAACTTAATCTTTCTAAAGATTGGTTATAAACGAACAGGGGGACAAAAGTATTTTGCATCTCCTTTTCACAGTAAGCCAGTGAAGCAAAAGGATCATATGTTCTGCTTTCCTACCATATAACATCTATTCTGATAGTAACAATAGTAGTTATCATGGTGGTTTCGACATTGCCAATCTCCTACCTCAAAGACCATAGAGAGAAGAAGCAGTAAACTAGAGTTTGCCATTGTTTCCTGAAAGCAACTGCTAAATATGGATGATGAAAAATGTAAAAACACGTGTAGAAAGTAACTTTTGAAAGTAACAGTAAGCTTCCTATGCCCTTCATCACTTCCTATACAAACACTAACAGCATCATTGGCTGTAGACAACAAAAATTGCATTTCTCTCCCTTCCTCTACTGGCCACCCCATATTGGAATCATCTCCATCGAGTACTGTTATAACATATACTAATGACAACTACTTTGATTAGATCAAAGGCTTAAAAATGAAAAACATGTTCTGCAAAAGAAACAACCCTTAAATTCACTCATTTATACATGGACAAATAGATGCACATTTGTGCTGCTCTTTGAAGTAACTACGCATTTAGATATGTCTACCAGTATGAAACATCGACACTCAGTCAACAGGAACAGATATTTTTTGGAATATACCGACAAAGGGTGGTTAAAAGAGAACCCCTTGAAGGATCATTTTGATGTGTAACATTAAAACCGCAACCTTTTCCAAACAAGTTATCGTTAACCATTTCATGAAATCATATCTGACCGGTCTATGGAAAATCAAACTGCAAATTGCAAAGCCAGTCTAATAACTCTAACTGCATCAATATTAATGACAATTGGCAATGCCTAAGAATTAACATGAAACAGAGAGCAAGCAAAACCTGCCATGAACTATGACCCTTATTTCATTAAACATGCCACACTCCAAAACTTTTTACTAGATGCCTATTTATGGGAAAGTTTTATTTTTTCTTCCCCCTTTAAATTTTTGGACGTCTTCTCTTTGTGGACTATAGTATTCATACCCTGGTTCATGCTAGAGTTTTCTTGATTCATAAAACAAGACTGCCTAAGCCTAAGCAATAAACTTTCACAAGTCTAACTCCATTTCTATCTTTTTTCTTTTTCTTTTTTTTTTAAATAATAATAGAAAAGCAAAGATCATTCACATGGAAAAAGCAGAAAAAACCCAACAAGGCAAGAAGAACAGAAAATGTTTAAGTTTGATCCTTGTCATACATTCCCAACATAGAACATATTCCAAAAACACTGCATAATGCATGCCATGTGCGACTATATGTATAAAGATGATGTTAAAGCAAGAAACTTTATAAGCAAACATCAGCATTGCTGCACGTAGGAGTATATCCATAAAACATGCATAACGAATTATTGGGTTTCATGCAAAATGTAAAAAAACACAAAAAAGGGCTTACATGATTTGAATCCATAGTTAGTAATGAAGAAGAAAACCCAGAAGAAGTTTTTGGGTTTGGGTTAAAAAAAAAAGGAAGGTCAATAACTACACTTTATCGTGGAAGAACAAAATATAATTGTAATCAACAGGATTTAAGAAAGAAGAGAAAAAAGAGGACATGAAGATTTGAATATTTTGATGTTGTGCGTGGGAGGACAGAAAAAAAGAGGAGAGGGAGATGGAAAGAGAGCCGACAGAGCGGGGGCCGTGATAATTGAGGGTGTGTTTTTTACCTGGATCCCAGGGTCGGCATTTGAATCCAAAGGATATATGTAAATATCCATAATTTGTATTTGTGTTGTGTTTATATTTAATTTTTTCATGGGAATTGTTAATATTTTCTTTTTTGATAAAAAATTTATTTAAAATAAATTTAGAAAAAAATATTTACCCCTACTAAAAAAAACCAGCCAAACAGACACTTATAAAATTACTCAAAATCACCAATAATGTTGCTTTACACAGATATTCTTAAAACACTTAAGTACGTGGTAAATTTACTGGAACCATCATTTTACAAATTCCTCTCCGCAGAAAGGCAACCTTCAATGTAGGGTTGTGGGCGAATTAATTCTTTTGAATATGGTTTCAAAATTGTACAATCATGAATTGATTTATATAGATCACGTGTAAAGTCGTGAAAAAATTCCATGGAAAATGCAAGTTTCATATATTTTTCTTTTGTTTTTTAATTGCATAAATGTTACATTTTGTACCTAAACTACCTATTAATTTAATTAGCTATATCAAGTTTTTCTTTTTTCCTTTTCTCCACTAAAATTAGATTTTACTCACCGGAAAAGAAGTACATGAATAATGTAAATCGATATAAAAAAAATCATAAACATAGAATTTACGATACAAAAATTCAATCATACAAACCGACACATCTTTTCTATAGTAAAATTACTCCATACGGGGATATCATTGTTTCTCCAAAGAGAACAAGACTCAACCTCCTGACAAATAGACTAAATCCTATAACAGAGATAATATAATCCATATAAAGGATAGGGGAAAAAAAATAGATGCATAATAAAGGGGAAAAGAAAAGACAAACTTATTTTAATGTTATTGACAATTCAGTATTAATGTAGTGCCCACAATATTCAAAAAATAAGATCTGCACATGTGACTTGCTATGCAGCAAACGTGATACGAATATATTGATGGTGATAAGTAACGATAGAAAACACATATGGTACATTTAATACGCAAAAATGAAATCGCAATTCCAATTTTTATCTTCTTTCCTAACATTTGTAAGTGTTTTTAGAAGTTATAATCGCGATTCCTTGGAATCAACCATTCCAGCTTCTAGGAGGAATTCAATTCCACACAAAATCACAATTTTATTTCATCTCTATTAATGGTTATTCTTTTATTTATATTTTTATTCTACACATATTTATTATCTATATTTATTATGAATGGTATTTTTGATAAATCTTAATTCCATTCCGTGAATATATCCGAACATAGGAATATATTTGTCATCCCCTCTTTCAATCCATTCCATTCATTCGATTCCAATCTATTCAATGTCAGATGATTCCAACATACCAAATGTGACAGTACGATGCTCACAAAAGATAGGAGGCTACTAAGGATGCAAATGAATAAAACTGGTTCACAAACTACTTGAATTCAGCTTGATGTTTACTCAAATTCATTTCGAGAATAGTCGAGTCAAGCAAGAATTAGAGCTATTCAGGTAGTTTATCGAGCCAAGTTCAAGTTTTATATGTTTAACTCAATTAGATAGTGAGTCTAATAGAGCTTTTTATCGACCTTGGGCTGAGTATAAACAATAATCGGATTTTAATCAAGTTTAGGAATTAATATTATTTTAATTTAAATTAAAAATATTCTTTTCATCATGAACTTTTATGTGGAAATTCATCCGAGTGCACTTATAATTTTTAGATTACTTATTAAAATTACTCCTAAGCTAACGGGTCTAAATTTCAGGATAGCAAACTCTCTTCCCTCCTTCCAAAATATCCATCCTAAAAAATTTTCATAATTGGCTTCTCCACATTTCCGCTATACTACTCTAGTTTAGCTTCCAAATTGTTAGTTTTGTCTCGAACTTCAATCTTTTGCTTTTAGTTGTTGTTATGTTACTTATACACATATACTAGCCGATGACACACAAATGTGTGTGCAAAATTTTAAAAGGTATTCAATGCATTAAGTATTAATTACAAAATAATTATGCAGTTAATTATAATTATATGTTGAAATAAATACCAGAGTCATAGAAATGAACTTAAGTATGAAAGAGATTCTTCAAGTATTATATGCCATAAATATTATATGTTATAAGTATAAATGTGGCGTATAAAACAACTACCACAATCGCATTATATATATCATACACATTAAAATTTTAATAATATAATTAAAAATAGCTAAAATTTTTAAAAATTAATTTAAAATTGTAAAAATTAAAATAAAAGAAATAAAAACTCTATAATATACAAACACGATAGAAATATGTTTGACAAATAATTATCGCCACCAATGATTCTGGTCTCACCATGTTTCTGGTTTTTAATCATTCGCTCACCCATCTGTTTCGAAAAGTAGAAGCATGACTAACAAGCAGAAAGTGTAGTTTTCAGACATGCAGCAATACTGAAATTCCTAATTATGAATAAAAATGCCCAGAACAAATTTAACGATTTTGCAGAGAATTGAATTTATGATATGGATAAACAAAGCTTATTGATAAATTCTGTTTGTTAAATTAAACAAAAATTTGAATATTAGAATTTAAAAGAAATGTAGATTGAAAGATAGAGAGAAAGCACCTGTTGCGAACGGTAAGACAAGAAAAGTCAAAAAGTGATGGGATTTGAAGCATCGGGGCGACGATTGTTTATCAAACATATTCCCATATACATATATATAATTTTCTTTTTTTTTTAGTTTAAATTTTTACAATTTTAAACTAATTTTGGGAATCTTTAGATATTTTTAATTATATTATTAAATTTATCTTAATTTAGCTATTTTATTAATTCAAATTAATGATTTTGAACGAATAAAAATGTACGAAATGTCAAAACTTAACAAAAAAAAAATAAAACTAACAACGTTATAAAAATCCTTCTTTGTAAGTTTTTGCAAATGTTAAGAATTCAAATAAAAACAATAAATTTAGAACTCAATAATAAAAATTGAGGACTAAGAACCTAGTTTCCCCTATTTTTAACAAAGTTAATGCGAATGTTGGCATGATTTTGAATTCGGGAGAGATGCTCTAACGTCGGGGTTAAAGAAAGTTCAAGAAATACAAATAGAGATAATGTCCCATCCCCTTTTCTTAGATTACTTTATATTTTGATTTCCTTAGTAATATTGTTATTATTTTACATCGGATTTTTTTTTTTTTTTTTGTTTGTCTCATATCATGCTCATTGTAAATAAATAAACGAAAAATGCCACTATTTTTGGCTTAAAAAAAAAAAACTAAAAAGGAGTTCCAACCAATGGCTCTTATCCTATCGCCATTAATCTTGTTTATTTCTTATTCAAGTTTTTATATGCTTTTTACAAGGAAATTAATCTAAATATAAAATTTAATGAAAAACCTCTCCGTACGTAGGAAATGGATTTGGGCACTAAAACATTAGATATGAAACTGGATAGGTTCTTATATGATATCCAACCTATCTAACTCAATAGATATCTTATAAGGTATTATCCTGTAGGATTTATGATAGGTTTTAGGATCATTAATAATTCTCTATAGGTTTCAAGTTATATTTAGGAATAAGTGAAAACCTATTGGGAATCCAAACCCGTTAAAAGAAAAAAAATACATATATCCACATACATACATACATACATACATACATATGTACATACATATATACATGCATATCACTCACACTTGCACGTGGATACAAGGTTGTGAAGAAGAAGAAGAAGATGATGATGATGATGAAAAGTGAAGTCTATGAGGATTGAAATATTAAAGGAGAGGTGTGAGAGATGGATGTTGGGCAATGTTGACTTTATTGTGTTTAACTTTTATTTCACTTTAAATTTAAATGTTGTGATGGACATTACTTATGTTTTCTAAATATTTCGTGGAATGTTATAATTAGTTAAAAAGTGTGTTATGTATTTCTTCTTCATTTGAATTTGATTTCCTTTTAATGAAAAATGCGATTGGAAATGGAAATTGACTAGATGGGAAGGAAGAAATTTTAGATATATTGTAAGATTACCTTATGATTCCCTAATGTGAGAATTTATTCAATAAAATTGTAATATTTCTATTAGGTTTTGAGTTTGGGTTTGGATATCCTATAGGGTCTATTAGACGGGTTTTGAGTTCATGGATAAAAACGTTATAGGATTTGGGATTGGTTTCAAAAACCATAAAGGGTATCAAGCTGTGGTTCAAGTTTTGCAAAACTTGTCTCCAACCCATCTCGATTGTAAGCTTACTAAGAGTGAACATGTAAGTACACATGCTTTCATTGACACGACACGGATATGTGAAAGAATATAGAAGATATGAGCACTAGGAGAAAGGTAATATATGTCACACACCAATTATTGTTTGACACGTAACCATATTCATAAATCATAGATAATAGTTATTTTATAAACTATCAACTATCGTTTTTACATATTAAAATATGATTAACAATTACTTTTTACATCTGCATACACGTGGTGTGTATTACTTATTGAAAATTTTGTTCGAGAAGGGGTATGTCAGCCACAGTCATGCTGGGCACGATAAGTTTGGAGGCTGCTCAAATAAAAGTGTATAAGCACGTGAACAGGACATTGAATTCCTTGTTTTTTTCTTTTTTTTTTTCCCTTTCCCTAAAATTAATATTGAACACAATTTTTAAGTAGTTTTATATGGTTGGATATAAGGTACTTAATTAATTTAAATTATTTTTGTTTGATCATAAAATATGGAAAATTTTATTAAGTAAAATATTAGGATAATTACACTTTGTTTGGCATGATGGATTATGAATGGAAGAAAATAGATGAAATGTTAATTATTACAAAAGAAAAAAAAAAGATATAATAGTAAATTACTTATATGCCCTTAAAATATAATACATAATTAAGAAAAGAGTATAAGAGTAATTTCAAAAAACTTCTCCCTTCTCTTCCATTCTCTTTAAATGGTATGACCCAAGAAAAATATTCCATTTACTTTTCCCTTCCCTTATCTTTCCTTTTTAAAACAAACAAGGAAACTGATTTTGCCATTTTTTTTTTGCCAAAAAACTTGACTTGATAATTTCCACATTTTTGTATGCTCGATTCATTTATGCTCATGTGTCTAGCATGCTCGTGCTTCACATTTCTTACATGCCACCCATTTATTCAAATGATGCCAACTGCCCATTTTATTTATGTGATGTGTTGTGTGCCATTTGTGTGCTACTAGCGTGCCATTTTTGTACTGTCAAGTCCATTTATTCCAAATTTATAATTTTGGTAATGAATTTTAGTACTTGTGTCAAAATTACCAAACTAGCATTTGAATAAATGGGTGGCATGTAGGAAACATGAAGCAAGAGCATGCCAGGCACGAGCATGCAAAAATGTGGAAATTATCAAACTATTTGTTTGTCAACAATGTGAAGAGTTGAGAAAGCCCAAGAAAAATGTTGTAATAGACCGATTATATTTTCTCCCTTTGGATATAAATTTGGTCCAAAAAGCAAGGCTAAAACAACTATTTTTTTCAAAATAACATCCACTGCCATGTCCAAATAACTCATTTTGTGTGCGTTGGAATGTACCATGATGAACTGGAGGTTGGATAAGAGGAGAATGAAATAGCATACGAGATGTTTCTTTCCATTGCATTGTTATGGCATGAAGATGTGCTGCCACTGTCACGCCCCGAGGGTACCCTAGTAGAAGTAAACAAGTCTCACTTGAATACTATCACTGGATTACCTTTAGAGAATGAAAGGTTTTTAAAACAATAGAATCCTTTTAGTTGTTTGATAAGAAATGACAAATACACGAAAGAAATAACTTATAAACATTACAGAACTATTACAAACCATATAGTTCTTCTGAAGTACACAACTAACTAAACTATTCTAATAGTACATAACCATTAAACTAAATTATAACCGTAGACTTCCAGCTCCTAAGCTGTTACCGGAGCCATACTCCTGGAAGTGACTAACCATGGTCGTAGAGTAGACCTGAAAAGACTGTTGGAGTATGAGCGAAACCACAGCTCAGTGAATAACCAGACATACCATACATCACACAAGTTATTAGCAAATCATATGTAATGCGAGCACTCAACCATATGCACAATACAAGCTTGGATGATCTAGAATCCAAACAGAAAAAATATTTACGCCCTCTTTTTAAGGGTTGAAGAACCATACTTTATGACCTACCTGCCCAGAAGAGACTAAGTACACAGGAGAATCAATGATTTCTCGTTTTAGGGTTATCACTTTGAATATAATCAATTAAATTGACCATCTCCTGCAAACCCCTTAGAAACTCCGTAAGTATTAATCATTTCAAATCGATACTACGGGCGGCGTTCTTCGGTGCCACTTAGTTCCCGTAGAACTGACAGACCAAAGAATACCTTAGAAGAACTAACACATTAGAACAACCAAGCATAAACAGAGATCCCAAATATTAATACGTAGCAGGCTGTCACCCCAATATATATATGCAATAATGCAATTCGTGCAATGCATGATCAGATTATTTTGTTAAGTCAATAATTCTTAATCAAGTTCATGGTGACCATACATTACACACAATCATCATTATACTACTTCATAACATCAAATCATTGCATTATCGCTTTTGTAAGGATATCTTAACAATCATACAATCAGATCACAACATATTTTCAACAATACAATCGTTTAATTATCTTTGCATTACATATTCACTACTTACACGCACAAATAGTATAATATGACTGAATTACTCACCTGCTCATACTGACTCGGTCGTAATAATCAGCTGGTAGATCCTCTAATGTATCAAAGTCACCTATTAAGATGAATAAAGTATTCATCAATATAGATTAACTAAATTCCTATATGTAATTAGTGTCCTAGACCCGGTATTTATCAAGTTTTGGTAGTGACTATTACTAATTCTATGTTATTCTATTTGATTTCAATATAGAAAATTATAGTTATTTATTTTTACTTAGTGTTGTCGTGTTTTTCCTATTTTATCTCGTATAATTATTTCCTTATTTTTAAGAGTCACATTACTCAAAAATTTAGCTTATTTCAATTTCCATTCTTACCTATTTTATCTATTTAGAACAAATATTTGACTATTTACTAACTTTTATTAACACTAAATATTTTTCCTTAACTCTAGGGTTTTAAGAAAAATTATTAGATATTAATCTAAATATGTTTGAATACTTGTATTTACTTAACTATCTATAAATTCTTATATTGTCATATATATATATATATATATAATATAATCAGTAGGTATATTATACATATATATGTATATATATATTCTGTTTGTTTTAAAAACTAGCTTTCGTTGAAGAAATTTGGCTGTACGCCGGCTCAAGGCCGCCGGCTTTCAAACCCAGGTGCCGGTGTAGATTTGATTTCTACAATTATTTCATATTGGGTACACCGGCTTTGAAAGCTGTCAGCTTTCAACGTACGCCGGCTCTACGCCGTCGGCGTAAATCTCCAAGTAGCCGGCTTACATTCATTTTTACGTGAAAATTATTTTTATAGCCTCTGATTAGTGTAAGCCGTCTCTATGCCGCCGACCTATCCATGTAAGCCGTCGGCATTGAGCGATTACACTGCCGGTTTTGAGACAGTGTTGGTACTGTTCATCATCTTCCTCACTGATCCGATTCAATTTTGTTAAATTTCTCACGTTAAAAACATTGCTATACCGTTCCTAAGTGTTTATATATCTTATATAAGGACATAAAAGAACTCTTAACCCGTCTACAAACATATATACTTAAATCCAGATCTTATGAAAGTAAAACTAGGGTTTTGGAGTTTTACCTCGTTTGAGCTCGTCCGATGAAATTCGAAGCTTGTATTTGTGTTTATTACGTTCCTAAGATTATTAGAAGTCAGTTATAAAGCTTAGATTTGAACGAAAATCATTTGAATCACATCAACTTACCTTTCAACTCGTATTCAAGGGTTTTTAGTATTGTTTTTCCTTTGATCCGAACTTGATTGGTTTGATCCGTTTGTTTTCTGTTTTCAGGTGGTTTTAGTTGCTAATTGAGAGTGGATTTGTTCTGGAAGGGTTTAGAAATTGATGGGGGTTGTTTGTTTCTCCATAAAGTTCATTAAACATATATATATATATATAGAGGAAGTAGAAGGATGAAGTTGCGGCTGTTTCCTCCGAATTTCCTTCGATTGTTCTCCTCATTTAGTTGTGTTTGATCTGTTATTTTCATTGCAATTAATGCAGGGTTGAGTTAGCAACTAATGATTGGTATTTGAGGTTGATTTGTTTGACAAATTATGTGAATTATTGGTGATTTTCGGCTCCATAGCTTTCCCCACCGAATTTGCACCGAATTCATATATATATATATATACACACACTAATTATTTGATTGAGTTTTAAGAAAATTTAACGAGTTATACGGGTACAAATTAGCTAATATTTGGGAGTTTTCATATAAAAACATGTTTATAGGAGTATACAAAACATTTAGATTATCAAATAATAAAATTTTAGGTTTTATATATACGTAGTTAATTATTCGTATAATTTTATCTCCCGTGACTAAAATTTCTTAAGCTTTTTAGGTCAATTTTTGTTTTACGCTATAATAGCTTGAGAAAATTTGAATTAGAACAATAGCGTGATCCGATTATTTATTTGAAGTTCAGATCTTGAGTTATTCAACAGTTTATGTTTCCGTTGTGTATTTATATTCCTAACAGTTCATCTTTAGGTCATCGTTTTCTGTCTATAAGCGTAAATAATCATTTACGTAGTATCGCTTTTGATACAGAAGCTAAACTGTATATATATCTTTAGTTTTGACACTTGTCATGAAATTTTATTAGTAGCGTTTAATTTTAACTAGGAATCTTGAATTTAGGGTTTAAGCTTGAGTACAGGCTCATTACTGTTCGTTGTTCTAATCTCGAATCATTATCGAGATAAAAAATAATCATTTAATCTTTTTATTTATATTTTCTATTTAAATCTTATTGTATATTAGGTTTCAGGTTTAAATTTTAGATTTTCTTTTAATCATATCTTGAATTATTCATTCAAGACACGAAATCTTGTTTTTGGTATCAGCTAGGGTTGAAGAAATTCTTTATTCTAATTCCAAATCCTTTATCTAACCAAATTCTATGTATTGTTCTATTCTTAGACTTCGACTAGATTCTAAATCTATTATCTAGTTCATACAATCTATTTATACTAATGTGGAAAATTTCTAGGGTTTACATTCTCCCCCCTTAAAATAAGCTTTGTCCTCAAAGCTTGAGTACGCACCTGAATTCTCAAACAGATGTGGATAGTTTTTCTTGATCTCCTCTTCTAGTTCCCATGTAATCTCTTCTGTTCGGAGATCCCATAATACTTTAACATAGTGAATCTCTTTATTCCTGAGAACTTGCACTTTTTGGTCCAATATTTTAACTGGATGCTTTTCATAAGTCAAATTCTCCTTCAAATCAATTGGTTCCAATTCCACTATCTTATCTGGATCCGATACATACTTTCTTAGAACCGATACATGGAAAACATTATGTATACCAGATAAATTGGGTGGCAATGCAAGACGATATGCCAAATTCCCAACTCGTTCCAATATCTAAAATGGTCCAATATATCTAGGACTCAATTTGCTTTTTGTTTGTCTACCATGAAGACTTTTGATTGGACTTATCTTTAAGTATACATGTTCTCCTTCATTAAATTCCAATTCTCTTCTCTTCAAGTTCGCCTAGCTCTTTTGTCTATCCTGTGCTACTTTCATTCTTTGCTTTATTACTGAAACCTTCTCAATAGTTTCCTGAACCAATTCAGGTCCAACCAATACTCTCTCTAAGTTATCCCAGAATAATGATGACCGACACTTCCTACCATATAAAGCTTCATAAGGTGGCATCCCTATGCTTGAATGGTAACTGTTATTATATGCAAATTCCACTAATGGTAAATATTGGTCCCAATTTCCTTTAAACTCCATAATACATGCTCTCAACATATCCTCCAGTGTCTGAATAGTCCTTTCTGTTTGTCCATCAGTTTGAGGATGGTAAGCTGTACTGAATTTCAATTGGGTTCCCAAAGCTTTTTGTAATCCTTGCCAAAATCTGGAAACAAACCGTGGATCTCGATCTGACACTATACTAACAGGTACACCATGCAATCTCACAATCTCCTTCAAATGTATTCGTGCCAATTTTTCCAATGAATATGTCATGTTAATTGGCAAGAAATGAGCTGATTTTGTGAGTTTATCCACAATAACCCAAACAGCATCATGACCCTCATTTGTCTTAGGTAATGATCCATGGAAATTTGATCCCATTTCCATTCAGGAATTGGTAATGGTTTCAACAATCCACCTGGTTTTTGATGTTCAGCTTTAATTCTTTGACATACACATTTAGCAACAAATTCTACAATATCCCTTTTCATCCCATTCCACCAATATGCACTTTTCAGTTCTTGATATGTCTTTGTTTCTCCTGGGTGTATAGAATATCCAGAATAATGTGTTTCATGCATTAATTTCTTCCTTAAGCTCTCATCATGTGGCACACACAATCTTTTATTCATTCTTAACACCTCTTCTTCCTCCACATGAAAATCCTTACTTTCCTTGAGATATTCCTTGTTTAATCTCTTATCAACATCTTCTTTCTGAGCTTCCTTAATCCTCTGAAGCAAATAGGTTCCAAAATTAGGTTTCCCAATTCAGCTTCCAACCCTTGCATTGAGAATTCCAAGTTTAATCTCTCAAATTCCTTGATGAGTTCTTTCTGTTCCGTCAATATTGAGGCCACTTCTCCATAACTTTTCCGACTCAATGCATCTGCCACAGCATTCACTTTACCAGGATGGTAGTTGATGGTAAGATCATAATCTTTAATCAATTCCAACCATAGTCTTTGTCTCATGTTCAATTCCTTTTGTGTAAATATATACTTCAAACTTTTATGATCAGTATATATTTTACATTTCTGTCCATACAAGTAGTGACGCCAAATCTTGAGCGCAAAAACAATAGCAGCTAATTCTAAATCATGAGTAGGGTAATTCATCTCATGCGGTTTTAATTGTCTAGAAGCATATGCTATTACTTTTCCATTTTGCATTAACACACATCCCAATCCATTTCTAGATGCATCACTGTAGACAGTATATAAATCCTTGTCATTGGGCAGAACCAAGATTGGTGCTGATATTAACTTTTCTTTCAACTCTTGGAAGCTTTGTTCACGTTGATCATTCCACTCAAAATTCTCATTCTTCCTGGACAATTGAGTCAAAGTCTTGCAATCTTTGAGAAATCCTTCACGAATTTCCGATAATATCCTGCCAATCCCAAGAAACTCCTAACTTCCGTAACAGTTTCAGGTCTTTTCCATTCCACAATAGCTTTAACTTTTGCAGGATCAACCGATATTCCTTCTCCCGAGATAATATGTCCAAGAAATGATATACTTCTAAGCCAAAATTCATACTTAGACAATTTGGCATACAACTTATTGTCTCTCAATATCTGTAACACACTTCTCATATTCTCATCATGTTGTTCTTCAGTAGATGAATATACAAGTATATCATCTATAAAAACAATCACACAGATATCCAGCAAAGGTCTAAGGATACGATTCATCAGATCCATGAAAACTACAGGTGCATTGGTTAATCCAAATGGCATGACCAAAAATTCATAATGACCATACCTAGTTCGAAATGCAGTCTTTGGTACATCCTCTGCTTTAATTCGGATTTGATGATATCCTGACTTTAAATCAATTCGAGAAAATACCTTTGCTCCTCTTAACTGATCAAAGAGATCATCAATTCTGGGTAAATGATATTTTTTCTTGATAGT
This sequence comes from Combretum micranthum, assembly GCA_024138025.1. Lineage (NCBI taxonomy): Eukaryota > Viridiplantae > Streptophyta > Magnoliopsida > Myrtales > Combretaceae > Combretum > Combretum micranthum. The sequence continues at coordinate 956,130 of JAMXBD010000352.1, forward strand.
CACTCGGTTTAATTCTCTATAATCAATACAGAGTCTCATTGAACCGTCTTTCTTCTTCACAAACAATATTGGTGCTCCCCAAGGTGAAACACTAGGTCTGATAAATCCTTTATCCAATAATTCTTATTGCACCTTTAATTCTTTTAACTCCACATGTGCCATGCGATACGGAGCTTTTGATACTGGTTCTGTTCCAAGTATCAAATCAATTGAAAATTCCACTTCTCTGTGTGGGGGTAATCCCGGTAATTCGTCTGGAAATACATCTGGGTATTCACACACGGTTCGAATAGTATGACTATCCAATACTTTGGATTCACCCTCAGTCATTCCAAGAATACACCCGTTTGACTCCATATCCTCTTCATTTTCCACTTCAATTGCTGTTATCCTATTTTCGATTACTTTGAGTATCTCACCCCTATACTCTTTTCTTTCTCCTTGATTATTGACAAAAGATACCGTTTTGAGATGGCAATTAACTTTTGCTTTTACAGCAGTTAACCAAACCATACCCAAAATAATATCATATTTTTGCATCTCTATCATGATTAAGTCAGCAATTGATTCTTGATTTTCAATCTTTAGTGGGCAACCCTTTTATCATCTCCCGTGTTACTACTAAATCTCTGGTTGGCATAGTAACTCTCAATTCTTTACTCATGCTTTCAATTGGTAATCCTGTACGCCTTGCTAATCCGGTGTTTATGAAAGAATGCATTGCTCCCGTGTCAAACAAAGCATACGCAGTCTGATCCCCTACTTGAATTGATCCTATGTATCAATTATTAAGTTCATGTTATTTTCAATTCATAAGGACTTTTACTCCTCCTGTACTTGTGATTGTGTCTAATAACTTTAAATAAACAAATATGTAACTACATACCTGCAATGAGTCCATATTCTTCAGGATCAACTTCCTCCCAAATATTTTCTTCATCTTCTTCCTCCATCTCTACATTCTCAACAGGATTTTCGTAAATGGCAAAAACTCTGGCCGTCGTACTGGCTTTATTGGCGTTTTCATTTTTCGATCCTGAGACTCCAATCACTCCTTTAGGCTGTGAAGATCCAGCTACTACACTCGCTTTCTGAGGACAGTTGGTTGCTATGTGCCCAACTTTGTTACATACATAGCAAGTTGCAATTTTCCTTTTTGGACAATTATTTGCCATGTGTCCACTTTCTCCACAATAATAACATTTGTTTTTCAATTGTGGACAATTTCTTGGGTAATGAGAACCTTTAAATTTCCAACAAGTAACATTATTCTTCACAATTACTCCTCCTTTGTTCTTATGGAAAGGTTTCAAGAATTTAACCTTCTTAGGCACAGAACTTGCCATAGAACCATTATACATTCTCTTCCCGAATATAGTTCCTTTCTTCTTATACCTCTCAATTTCACACTTCCTTGCTCGTTCAATAATTTGAGCTTTTTCTATCATGGCTGCAAAGTTATCAACTTCAAATTCAGCAAGTCTTATCTGAAAATGAGGCTCAAGTCCAGCCACGAAAGTCTGTCTCTTTAGCTCATCACTGTCACGATAAGCATCCGGAGCAAACTGTAACAACCGATTAAACTCATGTTCATACTTATTAATGGTCTTAGCTCCTTGGGTCAAATTCATCAGGTCAGTACTATATTTTGCTTTTAAACTGCCTGGAAATATTCCTTCAAAAATTATCGTCTGAACACTTCCCAAGTAATCGGTTGTGACAAACTTCTTTGTTTTGAATTCCACCATATTCTTGCTCTCAATCTTAATAAATAAGTCCCATATGATACTTTTAGAGCTTCAGGTACTTGGAAAACATCAAGGGATCGCTCAATCTGAGCTAGCCAGTCTTCAGCTTCTTCTGGCTTTCCTAGTATTCCTTCAAAGTATCTGTTGCATTTAATAAATTCTAGCAACAAATTCCTCTGAGGTCGTAAAGGTGGTGGTGGTGGCAATTCTTGTTCATATCGAGGCGGTCCTTGCAGCTCTATAGATTCATTAGGATTCACTGGTCAATTTTCCTGAAATTGAACCGGTGGAGTATGCCTTTCATTCCCTCTGGGAATAGGTGTAGGCATTGTTGGTGGCCCAGCAGGTGGTGCTATATTTGTTGCTTGCATATTTTGCAAAGCTTGCAAAATCAAGACATTTTGTTGTTGAGGACTTTGTAAAACATCCTCAATTCGGTTTTGGGGTGTTGCAGGTGCATTTATTGGTGGATCTCCAGAAATTCTGGTGTTTCTACTTTTATTTCTTCCTCTTGGCATTCTATTAACATTAAACAGGTTATTTAGATTAGATCATAACTCATCTTCACCAAAAATCATCCAAGTCATTCGTATATATATGACTCATATATATACATAACCAAAATACGTCAGAGCTTCTTGTGGTTAGTGCATTATGTACATTTCAAAAATGGCACTAACACTAAACCTAGTTTTTCTATCATAGTTATCCAAAAGGTAAATATGCATCACCCTATATATCATATGCATATCATCAAAAGTTTACCGATATCATACTACTATGTCATCATAAATATGTAATCCATCATCATCATAATATACTAAATCAGACTTAGGGATTGGGGTAAAGACGACCCTTGCCCTTCTCCTGAGGGCCTAAATGAGGGTAATCATCCTCTCCCTCTGAACTGCTATCATCAATCTCAATCATCGTGTCCTTATCTCCTAGAGGTGCTAAAGTCAGAGTTGTATCCATCACCCTAATACCTCTGGGTGCTGGCCTCAGCTCACTCTCAGCACTAGGTGGTATATCACTCTCAATCTACCCTCCATGTGCTGATCCAATCCATCTGGCATAATTAAAATCTGAGACATACTTCTCTGCCTCAATCCTTCTCTTCTTACCTTCTTTTTCATCCAACAACTTTGTGGTTATGCTCCTTTTATGAGCAGTAGTCTGTACTGACTCCTGTACCAGTCTATCCTACACAAAAGTAGGGCGCTGGAACTCATCTGCTATCTCAGGTATAATAGGTGGTTTCCTCATCAAAATGTATCTAGAATGGCTGCATCTACTAACTCGTGCAAGCATCAGGTCATCATCATAAGCTGCATCGCCTCTGACCCGGGTATGATCCTGTCTGACATCATGAGCATAGACTGCTCCTCTCCCAATAGATACCTAGACTCTAAAAACTGGAGGATCTGGTCTCACAGACCTGGATGAGACTATAAATGCTATATTATCAATCTCCAGGCCATCCCCTTTCTGAATTACCAATCTCTCAAATCTGTAGAGCGTCTCTATGCTGATCCATTATCTGGAAAAGCCCGCTCCATCAGAAATAACCAACCTTTAAACAAAGGCTGTAATCCTCTCTTCCAGGTGCTGAGAATCTCTTCTAAGGTTTTGGTAATCCCGCATAAATATAAGTCCTCTACCAGAACTCGTAATCTACGCCTGTAGTCTATCAACGTCTCCTCTTCCTGCATACTAAAAATCTCCCATCTAATATGATACGTAACATGATTAGTCTATACACAACAAAATTTGCATGATTAATAATAATCACACATATTTTATTCCTAATTGTGCAGTATAACTCTACTCATAACTACCCAACTATTTCTACAGAGTGCTAATTAAATCTAAACTTACTACATTCACTAAATATAGTTCTTTCACATATTTATCTTTCTTATACTAGCAACCATGCTCTGATACCAACCAAATTCTGTTACGCCCCGAGGGTACCCTAGTAGAAGTAAACAAGTCTCACTTGAATGCTATCACTGGATTACCTTCAGAGAATGACATGTTTTTAAAACAACATGATCTTTTTAGTTGCTTGATAAGAAATAACAAATACATGAAAGAAATAACTTATAAACATTACAGAACTATTACAAACCATATAGTTCTTCTGAAGTACACAACTAACTAAACTATTTTAATAGTACATAACCATTAAACTAAATTATAACCGTAGACTTCCAGCTCCTAAGCTCTTACCGGAGCCATACTCCTGGAAGTGACTAACCATGGTCGTAGAGTAAATCTGAAAAGACTGTTGGAGTATGAGCGAAACCACAACTTAGTGAATAACCAGACATACCATACATCACACAAGTTATTAGCAAATCATATGTAATGCGAGCACTCAACCATATGCACAGATACAAGCTTGGATGATCTAGAATCCAAACAGGAAAAAGATTTACGCCCTCTTTTTAAGGGTTGAAGAACCATACTTTATGACCCACTTGCCTAGCAGAGACTAAGTACACAAGAGAATCAACGATTTCCCGTTTTAGAGTTATCACTTTGAATATAATCAATTAAACTGATCATCTCCTGCAATCCCCTTAGAAACTTCCTAAGTATTAATCATTTCAAATCGATACTACAGGCGGTTTCTTCGGTGCCACTTAGTTCTCGTAGAACCGACAGACCAAAGAATACCTTGGAAGAACTAACGCATTAGAACAACCAAGCATAAACAAAGATCCCAAATATTAATACGTAGCAGGCTGTCACCCCAATATATATATGCAATAATGCAATTCGTGCAATGCATGATCAGATTATTTTGTTAAGTCAATAATTCTTAATCAAGTTCATGGTGACCATACATTACACACAATCATCATTATACTACTTCACAACATCAAATCATTGCATTATCGCTTTTGTAAGGATATCTTAACAATCATACAATCAGATCACAATATATTTTCAACAATACAATCGTTTAATTATCTTTGCATTACATATTCAACTACTTACAAGCACAAACAGTATAATATGAATGAATTACTCACCTGCTCATACTAACTCGGTCGGAATAATCAACTGGTAGATCCTCTAGTGTATCAAAGTCACCTATTAAGATGAATAAAGTATTCATCAATATAGATTAACTAAATTCCTCTATGTGATTAGTGTCCTAGACCCGGTATTTATCAAGTTTTGGTAGTGACTATTACTAATTCTATGTTATTTTATACTGATTTCAATATAGAAAATTATAGTTATTTATTATTACTTAGTGTTGTCGTATTTTTCCTATTTTATCTCGTATAATTATTTCGTTTTTTTTAGCAGTCACATTACTCAAAAATTTAGCTTATTTCAATTTCCATTCTTACCTATTTTATCTATTTAGAACAAATATTTGACTATTTACTAACTTTTATTAACACTAAATATTTTTCCTTAACTCTAGGGTTTTAAGAAAAATTATTAGATATTAATCAATAGGTATATTATACATATATATGTATATATATATTCTGTTTGTTTTAAAAACTAGCTTTTGTTGAAGAAATTTGGCTATAAGCCAGCTCAAGGCCGCCGGCTTTCAAACCCAGGTGCCGATGTAGATTTGATTTCGAGAATTATTTCATATTGGGTGCATCGGCTTTGAAAGCTGTCGGCTTTCAATGTACGCCGGCTCTACGCTGTCGGCGTAAATCTCTAGGTAGCCGACTTACATTCATTTTTACGTGAAAATTATTTTTACATAGCCTCTGATCAGTGTAAGCCGTCTCTACGCCGCCGGCCTATCCATGTAAGTCGCCGGCGTTGAGCGATTACATTGCCGGCTTTGAGACAGTGTTGATACTGTTCATCATCTTTCTCACTGATCCGATTCAATTTTGTTAAATTTCTCACGTTAAAAACATTACTATACCGTTCCTAAGTGTTTATATATCTTATATAAGGACATAAAAGAACTCTAACCCGTCTACAAACATGTATACTTAGATCCAGATCTTATGAAAGTAAAACTAGGGTTTTGGAGTTTTACCTCGTTTGAGCTCGTTCGATGAAATGCGAAGCTTGTATTTGTGTCTATTACGTTCCCAAGATTATTAGAAGTCAGTTATAAAGCTTAGATTTGAAAGAAAATCATTTGAATCACATCAACTTACCTTTCAACTCGTATTCAAGGGTTTTTAGTATTGTTTTTCCTTTGATCCGCACTTGATTGGTTTGATTCGTTTGTTTTCTGTTTTCAGGTGGTTTTAGTTGCTAATTGAGAGTGGATTCGCTCTGGAAGGGTTTAGAAATTGATGGGGGTTGTTTGTTTCTCCATAAAGTTCATTAAACACATATATATATATATATATATATAGAGGAAGTAGAAGGATGAAGTTGCGGCTGTTTCCTCCGAATTTCCTTTTTCTCCTCATTTAGCTGTGTTTGATCTGTTATTTTCATTGCAATTAATGCTGGGTCGAGTTGGCAACTAATGATTGGTATTGAGGTTGATTTGTTTGACAATTGTGTGAAATATTGGTGATTTTCGGCTCCGTAGCTTTCCCCACCGAATTTGCACCGAATTCATATATATATATATACTAATTATTTAATTGAGTTTTAAGAAAATTTAACAAGTTATACGGGTACAAATTAGCAAATATTTGGAAGTTTTCATATAAAAACATGTTTATAGGAGTATACAAAACACTTAGATTATCAAATAATAAAATTTTAGGTTTTATATATACGTAGTTAATTATTTGTATAATTTTATCTCCCGTGATTAAAATTTCTTAAGCTTTTTATGTCAATTTTTGTTTCACACTTTAATAGCTTAAGAAAATTTGAATTAGAACAATAGCGTGATCCGATTATTTATTTGAAGTTCAGATCTTGAGTTATTCAACAGTTTATGTTTCCGTTGTGTATTTATATTCCTAACAGTTCATCTTTAGGTCATCGTTTTCTGTCTATAAGCGTAAATAATCGTTTACGTAGTATCGCTTTTAATACAAAAGCTAAATTGTATATATATATCTTTAGTTTTGACACTTGTCATGAAATTTTATTAGTAGCGTTTAATTTTAACTATGAATCTTAAATTTAGGGTTTAAGTTTGAGTACAGGCTCATTACTGTTCGTTGTTCTAATCTCGAATCATTATCGAGATACAAAATAATCATTTAATCTTTTTATTTATATTTTTCTATTTAAATCTTATTGTATATCAGGTTTCAGGTTTAAATTTTAGATTTTTTTTTAATCATATCTTCAATTATTCATTCAAGACACGAAATCTCGTTTTTGGTATCAGTTAGGGTTTAAGAAATTCTTTATTCTAATTCTAAATCCTTTATCTAACCAAATTCTATGTATTTTTCTGTTCTTAGACTTCGACTAGATTCTAAATCTATTATCTAGTTCATACAATCTATTGTAAGGTCGTATACTAATGTGGAAAATTTCCGGAGTTTACAGCCACTTAACGAAGCAATATCCTAGTATTAGTGTAACATAAAGATGTTTGAATTTTATTTAATAATTTAAATTTTAACTGGTAGAAAATGCAAAAAATTGAATCATCATTTTTAATATTATCTTTTGTATTTTCTAATGCATGAAAATATTAAAATATTTAAAAAAAATCACCATTGGAAAATATCAAATGGCACATGGTATGACACTTGGATAGCACGCAAATGGCATAAGCATAGTAAGTGATTAAATGCATGGCACACGACTAACATGCAGATAAGTAGGTGGAATATGGGTTGGCAAGCGAAGCACAAGCATGCATGCATGTAAGCATGAATAGGCTAGACACACGAAAGCAAACAACATATAATGCATATAAATTCTTAACATGCATGCGAAACATGGCAAGAATTTAGCTTGATAAATTCCACATTTTTTCATTGTTGCTAACTCATCATTTATCTCCTCAATATCTCATATTCAAGGAATAGTAATATAATTGGAGACCATATGGTGGCTTGAACTACGATTAATTGAATCTACGCATTAATTGTCATACTATAATATAACAATAATGTGCTAAGAAATCTGGAAATAAACTAGGTCCAAAATGTTGTGGCTAAAAACATTATTAATTTTGAAATAGTATCCTTTGCTAGGTTCAAATAATTCATTTTTGGTACATCGGCATGCACTGCATCGAATTGGAAGCCAAATAAGGGAAGAATGAAAGAACATAGATGGTGGTTTATTCTATTTTATTGTTTTGGTGTGAAGATGTACCACAACTTGAGAGAAACATTAATGCATTATAAAAAAGTTCTCACCTCTTACTATTGTACATGCTCTTTGATGAGTAAATTAGTTATAAATAGATCCTTACCTCTCAAAAGCGGTTCTCAACATTGTCATGCCGATAATCCAACAATAATAAAAAAAATGAATTTTGCATGTTGCAAGAATAGCATTTTGAGATGAAAGTTCTTAGGGATGCATCTTTTGCATTGTGCATACAGATCCATCATGATTGTCCACATGGTATATTAACTTATCACTAAGGGCATGTATTGATAAAGTATTTAGCAGATTTAGCACGAAAGATTATCACTAGGAAATATTCCTGTAGCAAAAGGTGTTAAGTTCTTCATTTAATGTGCTAAGATTAAGAATCACATTGAGAAAAAAAAAAAAAACTAATTGAGTAGATTCCTTATGCATTTGCAGTGGGGAGTCTTAGTATGCTTAAGTATTTACACTTAAGTTTGTACATTTAAGTATGTATGTATCCACATATTATGTATAATGATGGAATGCTTGACAAATATTTAAGTAATCTTACATGTATCATTGAAAATTACCAAACATGTTATGTAATACTCGGAAAATATAGGCTTATAACTCACACATCCACGATCTAATTATGTAGAAGTTGTGACATATTTTGACCCTAATTTTGCTAGATGCATTGATATGGAAAATTCAACTTCAGGTTATATTTCATAATTGTTGAAGGAATAATATCATGGGAAAGTCTTAATAGACATGATTGAATGGGATTAACCTAAATTAATATAACTAGTAGGACAGACGATATACCAAAAATATATTAAAAAACAAACCTTTCACGATGGTAACTTAAATAGGCATAACTTTAGATCTAAGAGGAGTACATGTCTTAAGACACCATTATGAGGATTGATTTTACGACTCCATAATGGGGCTACTTGACTAGTTCAATTGAGGTCTATTTTGACCTCGAAAAATGATGCTGATGCCTAAATTATGCTACTCTATTTTTTTTAAGGATTTTGTGATTTTGGATTTCTTTAGATTTTTGTATTCTATTGATTGGGATTCATACTGACAATTATAGTTTTATTATTGCTTTCATTCACGAAAATATATGAAATAATTTCTTTCGATTTTATTGATTTTTTTTTCATTATTCTGCATTATGTCAAATTACTCACAACTTATCCTGCTATGAGATTAGGAATGCAATTGAGCGGATCGTTATAGGGTATTTGACCCCTAAAAGCCTTATAAGGATTGACCTTATAGGCTTATGGATGGGTTTGAATAAAATTTTCGATCCTATAATCCAGGGTTGGGTTCGAGTTGTAGTTATGACCTTATAGGGTCGACCCGACCCTCTAAATTACTAAAAATAAAATAAAATTTCATATCATCAAACTTGAATATATCTATTTTTTATTTGTATAACTATATGATGTATAATTTATTTTTTGTCCAATTGAGAACATCATGCTTTTTTATGATTAATAAGAGTCAATATATGTATTTTTATCTATGTCAATCCTCAAGTAAAGTAAATTCTATTATGTTGCGTTATAAATTGATTTTCATATATTAAAAATAAATATTTAGCTTATTGGCTTCTTATTTTTAATGTATAGCTTTACCGTCAAATGAAAAGAAATTGAAACAAATAAACAAAATGGAGAATATATCATGAAGATAAGTAGATAAATGATGAATAAAAAAAATGAAAAAGGAAAAAGACAAAAGTGTAAAGACAAAATCGGGTCAAGAGGGCAGGGTAGGGTTGGGCAAGGCGGGTCGAGACTATGACCATATAGGGACGGGTTTAGTTATTCCACTTAAAACCTTATAAGGTCACGGATTGGGTTTAGGCGATCTCCTATAGGGAATAGGATTGGGTTTTATATGATTCGTCCAAAACCCGCCCTGATTGCATCCCTAATGGAGATAGGTTTTGTCACTTATTATAGAACAGTAACTTATGGAATATGGTTGTGAACTTTTATAATGGGTTTGAAATTATAGATGGTATTAAAAAGCATTAAAAATCAATTGTGATAATATGGTTGTTGAATTATATTTTTAACGAGTTCATCAAAATTGAAACACATTGGCATAAAATTTCTTGTTGTTAAATAGAGAGTTTAAAATTCTCAAGTGACAATTGAATATGTTTATACAAATCCCATGATTGCGGATTTGTTTATCAAAAGTTTACAACCTAAAGGATTTCATATGAATGTTGTTCATGTAGATGGTGTATGTTTTGATGATGTGACAATGTGAGATTTATTATTAGTTAATGTTCAATTGTACTATATTTTATCAACGAGTCATATATGATTGTTTTTTGAAATCTCTGAAATAAAGTTTTATGTTCCTATATTGAAATATAGAGAATGCAAAAGCTTTTAATCTTATATTGATATAATTAATGAACCGAATTGTTTAATGATGAGGCTCATTATAGATAATGAAGATTGAGCTCTTAAGGATGTTGTAATGTACAATTGGTGATATAGGTGACCTAAGTGGAAAATTGTTATAATTTTGGTAGACCAACATATTAGTTTATTGTATATTATTTATTTTGTATTGAGTTAAGGAATTAAGCCTGTTAAATAACAGTGATAATTTGGTTATTGATGAGTAGAAATTTTAAACTTACCTTTATGAGCTTTTGAGTATGAACCTTAATGGATGGATATCCATATGTTTTATATCATTTATTATGATAGGTTGTGACAAAATAAAACAATAACACATCTACTAGAGGTTAAGGTCTCTAATATAAGTAATTGCCATTTTTCATATTCTACCTTTTTCTCTCCTCCCATTAAGTGAGAAAACTCAAAAGCAGGCATTGCTCTAGGTTAAAAGACTAAATCTTATGAAATTTCACTTTCACCATGGTTTTAAGTACATCTATCCAATCTTACCTCTTCTTTACAAATAGGACATGACATTTGACATAGGTGATTCTAAAATCACCATGTTGTTATTGTCTTCAAACTAGAGATTTTTTTACAATTTTTAAGTTAATTGTTGAATTTGATTGAGATCATCTGTATCATTATTTACTATAAGTTAGGTTTAATCCCATAAGAGTGGATGCTTATATACATATATAAACATATATGATAAGGTTAAAACCTTTTATTTATATAGTACTTAAATTATCTACTTAAGTACTATATGATCTGATCAATTGTTAGATTGCTTAAATTTCTGATAACATTCTTCCCACACTCCAAACTCTAGAGTTTGCATTATCCATCCTATAAGTAGCCTCGTTGTACACAAGACAAATTTTCTGTGTGTTAGAAATATGCAGGCTTTTGCCTAAAGATCGATTTCAGTCACATTGTGCAAATAATACATAAGTAGGCATACGATACAAGTGTTCATAAAAATATTCAGGAGCCCTCCACTCTCATACCAACTTATTGTATTGGTCAATAGTAAAGATAAAGGATACCGCATCTTTGATTAGAAGTAATCCTTAAAGTGAATCTTTGACGTGGCAGAGCAGAAGAAATCCAAATTTGATTTATTGAAGTACCTATATAACAAGTGTCAACCATTACACATGACATCTTGCGCCTAATAAATTTTTGTTATTTTTGCATGAAAGAGCTAGTTTTGCGAGTGGACCAATGACTGATTGGATGGAATGGTAGTACAGCTGGCTTGAAAATGGAAATTGGTGGTATTTAAAAATAAGAGTAATTACTGCCAATGACACTTGGATTTTAGCAAAAGATATATTAAAATTTTAAAATTAATCAATGTAGTATATGGATTTTAAAATCAATCAATTTAGTACTTAAAAAAAAATTTCGTATACACCAACAATACTTCTATCATATTAATTAAAAACACCATATAAGATAATGATGTTAGTTAATTTGATTGAATATACTATTGGCATACACAAAAATTTCTTTTAGATATTATATTAGTCAATTTTAGAGTTTAGGTACCTAATTGTATACTTTATCAAAGTTTAATTACCATTTGTAATATTAACTCTTAAAACAACTATTAATTGTGCTTAATGCATAATATTTCTATATATATATATATTAAAATTTTATTAACACTTTATATACTGGTTGTACACAATATATATCGTATACGCTTCGATAAATCTTGGTGATAAAAAAGTCTTTCTATTAAACATGGTTTAACCAAAAAAAAAACACGAAGGTTCGCATTGTATAGGATTAGGGACCGACGCTTTGAACGTCACGGTTAATGGAATTTCAAGAAATACAAATAGTGTTGTAATTCTTATGGCATGTTTGATATGCAAGAATATACCATAATGAAACGGTGATGCCAAGTTTCATTTCCTTTTTCTAATGTGTGGAAGTATCTTTAGAAATCATAATTATAATTTCTTGGAATCGACGATTTTAGCTTTTAGAAGGAATTCGGTTTCGCTTCTCAAAGATGGAATTATGAATCAATTCCATCTTTATTTATGGCAATCACTTTAATCACAATTTTATTCTACATATATTTATTATCTATATTTATTGTGAAGGGTGTTTTTGATAAATCTTATTATACTAGTCCATGTATTGAAACATAAGAATAAAATTATAATTCTTTTATTTAATTCATTCTATTTTAAACGATTTTAACATACCAAATGTACCATTATTGTACAGCACGAGGACGAGAATATGTCCCTCAGAATCGGATCGGATTAGCGGCAATGTCTCCTTCTTCTTAGATTACTTTATTCAGATTTCGTTATTATCTTACGTTGGATATGTTTCTTTGCCTTATATCAAGCTCTCTATGAATAAACAGATGAAAGATATCACTATTTATTTGGCTAAAAGAAAGGAAAAGACATTAGAAAAAAAGAAGTTTCGAATGAAGGACTCTTATCCTACCACTATTAATCTTGTATATTTATTGTTTAAACTTTTATAGTCTCTTTACAAAAGAAATTAATAAACAACATATATTGAAAAAAAAAAAAAACTGTACTAGTTGCATATGCTCTCTTTCTATGTAAAAAGAATTAATGACACATAAGAGGGTTAATTACAAAAAAATTATCTATGTTTTAACTAATTTGTAAACACATGACATGTGGTTTTCTTTTTTTCTTTTTGACAAATATGTGATCCAAATTTCAAATAAAAGTATTAATATTATTTAATAATTTTAGAATGATACATGTCAATATTTTATTGGTTATAAAAATTAATTTTACATCTTCTTTTTTATTTTATCATTTTTTTTAAAAATAAAATTTTTAATATTTTTTACTTAAATTTATTTAGTAGTATTTTTTATTAAAATAGTTTTTGTGGACCAATAAGACTCTAATATATATCCTTCCAATAGTGATTAATCATAATGACTCTCTTGTATGAAACTCAGGTCACCTATTTATCATAAAAATTAACAAGTCATATGTTTGTAAATTGACCAAAACACGGGTTATGTTTTTGTAATTAACCCCATATAAGGTTTAGATTAAAGTGACTTTGTGTCTCCACTAATATTTTCCATCTCAATTACTACCTGTTTCCTTCCCTGTAATTCCAATTGTATGACAACTTTATCCCTTATAAATAGATATTATGACATTTAGTTGACCGTAATAGTGATTCTATAAAGAATCTCCTATTACAAAAAAAAAAAATATCGAATAAATATTTTTTATTTAAACCTATAAGTGATAACTCAATGCTTGAATTATCTTATTTCCAAAACACCCCTATTTATATAAAAAATTTATAAAGAAAAATCATACTACTAACTTTATTCCATTATTTAGTAATAAAAATTCTATTACACCTTAGTCATTCAGCAAAATGAATTAGCCATTAATCCCCTATACCATAAGTAATTATATTAATTTTACATTGCGGCATATGATTGATCTGAGTATGATCATCAAAGTCATCACAACTTACATCCTCCGAAGACCTTTTGTTTTCTTTAGAATTTTCAAGTACTTCCGTGAATATAAACATCACAAAGACATGAAAATTGTAGATAACAAAAGTTACAATAATAAATCTAAATCTTCATAACCCCTAACACCACATAATAGGCAACCAACACAGGAAGAGATATTAGAGTACCGAATACGATCCTGCAAATGCAGCAAATATAATATGAAATCAGTTCCTTTTTTGATATCTCTTTTTCAGGATATATTCTCTTTCATCAAGCTCTTCATAAAGTATTTATTCTTTTCATTGAAGCAATGGAACTTGAGAGTATTGTCAGCGGATTACATATTAAATTGCATGTGTCAATAAACTTCATGATGCTAAGAACTTGGAATTTTATTTTCATCTTATCCGGATTGGCATTATGTTTTTCAATTTTAAGAAATGTGAAAATAGATAGAAATGGAAAAAAGGAAAAGAAAGGAAATATACTTGGTTATCCAAAATCGCGATTTTACTATTCATTAAAATGTATAGAATCGAAAAAAATAGATAAAATTATGCAAAATCGGTAAAATTATAAACATATAGAATTGTACACTTAATTTCATAATTTTAGCTAAAGTTGGTACGTAAACAAATTTTTATCCATTTCAATTGTAGAAAAACATATAAAACGACAAAATCGTAGAATCATATATTTGACTTGTGATTTTGACAACTATAAATATATATGATATTAAAATTAAAATATTTCCTTTTCATACTATAATGTTTAATAGATTAAAATATCACATACTTTACCATCTTACCTTGCTTTTAGGGGTATTATCGTTTGTTCTCTATAATTTTTTCATTATTCTACATTATGTCAAATTACTCACAGCTTATCCCACTATGGAGACTAGGAATGCAACTAGGTGGATCGTTGTAGGATATCTGACCCGCTAAAAGCCTTATAAGGATTAACCTTATAGGGTTATGGGATCGGTTTAGATAAAATTTTTGCAATCCTATAAGGTCAGGGGTTGAGTTTGAGTTGTAGTTATGACCTTATAGGGTCGACCCGACCCTCTAAGGTTACTAAAAATAAAATAAATTTTCATAACATGAAAACTTGAATATATCCACTTTTTATTATTTGTATAACTATATGATTGTATAATTTATTTTTTGTCCAATTGAGAACATCATGCTTTTTTATGATTAATAAGAGTCAATATTCGTATTTATGTATCTATGTCAATTCTCAAGTAATGTAAATTCAACTATGTTGTGTTATAGATTGATTTTCATGTATTAAAAATAAATTATTTAGCTTATTGGCTTCTTTTTTTTAATGTATAGTTTTACCGTCAAATGAAAAGAAATTGAAACAAATAAACAAAATGGAGAATATATCATGAAGACAAGTAGATAAATGATGAATAAAAAGAATGAAAAAGAAAAAAGAAAAAAGTGTAAAGACAAAATGGGTCAAGAGGGCAGGGTAGGGTGGGTCGAAGCTATGACCATATAGGGACGGTTTTAGTTATTGCACTTAAAACCTTATAAGATCACAGATCGGGTTTAGGTGATCTACTATAGGGAATGGGATCGGGTTTTATATGATTCATTCCAAACTCACCCTGATTGCATCCCTAATGGAGATAGGTTTTGGCACTTATTATAGGACAGTAATTTACGAAATATGGTTGTAAACTTTTATAATGGTTTTGAAATTATAGATGGTATTAAAAATGATTAAAAATCAATTGTGATAATATGATTGTTGAATTATATTTTTAAGATGAGTTCATCAAAATTGAAACACATTGGCATAAAATTTCTTGTTGTTAAATAGAGAGTTTAAAATTCTCAAGTGATAATTGAATATGTTTATACAAATCCCATGATTGCAGATTTGTTTATCAAAAGTTTACAACCTAAAGGATTTCATATGAATGTTGTTCATGTAGATGGTGTATGTTTTGATGATGTGATAATGTGAGATTTATTATTAGTTAATGTTCAATTGTACTATATTTTATCAATGACTCATATATGATTGTATTTTGAATTCTCTGAAATAAAGTTTTATGTTCCTATATTGAAATATAGAGAATGCAAAAGCTGTTTTAATCTTATATTGATATAATTAATGAACCAAATTGTTTAATGATGAGACTCATTATAGATAATGAAGATTGAGCTCTTAAGAATGTTGTAATGTACAATTGGTGATATATGTGACCTAAGTGGAAAATTGTTATAATTTTGGTAGACCAACATATTAGTTTATTGTATATTATTTATTTTTTATGAGTTAAGGAATTAAGCCTGTTAAATAAAAGTGATTAATTTGGTTATTGATGAGTAGAAATTTTAAACTTATCTTTATGAGTTTTTGAGTATGAACCTTAATGGATGGATATCCATATGTTTTATATCATTTATTATGATAGGTTGTATCAAAATAAAACAATAACACATCTACTAGAGGTTGAGGTCTCTAACATAAGCAATTGCCATTTTTCATATTCGACCTTTTTCTCTCCTTCCATTAAGTGAGAAAACTCAAGAGCAGGCATTGCTCTAGGTTAATCTTCTGAAATTTCACTTTCACCATGGATTTAAGTATATTTATCCAATCTTCCCCCTTCCTTACAGGACATGACATTTGACATAGGTGATTCTAAAATCACCATGTTATTATTGTCTTTAAATTAGAGATTTTTTGCAATTTTCCAGTTGATTGTTGAACTTGAGATCATATGTATCTTTATTTACTATATGTTAGGTTTAATCCTATAGGAGTGGATGCTTATATACATATATAAACATATATGATAACGTTAAAATTTTTTATTTATATAGTACTTAAATTATCTACTTAAGTACTATTGATCTGATCAATTGTTTAGATTGCTTAAATTTCTGATAGCATTCTTTTCCACACACTCCAAACTCTAGAGTTTGCATTATCTATCCCATAAGTAGCCTCGTTGTACACAGGACAAATTTTCTGTGTGTTAAAATATGCAGGCTTTTGCCTAAAGATCGATTTCAGTCACATTATGCAAATAATACATAAGTAGAATACAATACAAGTGTTCATAAAAAATACAGGAGCCTCCACTCTAATACCAACTATTATATTGGTCAATAGTAAAGATAAATGATACCGCGTCTTTGATTAGAAGTAATCCTTAAGTGAATCTTCGACGTATCAGGCTAGAAGAAATCCAAATTTGATTTATTGAAGTACATATATAAACAGTTGTAGTGTATCTATCTTGATAGCCACAAGTGTAAACCTTTATTTACAACCCTTATCGATCAATGGCGAGCTATTACACATGACATCTTGCCCCTAATAAATTTTTGTTATTTTTGCATGAAAGAGCTAGTTTTGCGAGTGGACCAATGCTGATTGGATGGAATGGTAGTACAGATGGAAATTGGTGGTATTTAAAAATAAGAGTAATTACTACGAATGGTACTTGGATTTTGGCAAAAGATGTAATACAATTTTAAAATTAATCAATTTAGTATGCAGATTTTAAAAATTGATCATATTAATACTTAAATTTTTTTTTTTATGCATACCAACAATACCTCTATCATATTGATTAAAAACACTACGTAAGATAATGATGTTAGTTAATTTGATAAATATACTATTGGCATACATAATAATTTCTTTTAGGTATTATATTAGTCAATTTTAGAGTTTAGGTACCTAATTGTATATTTTGTCAAAATTCAGTTACTATTTGTAATTTTAACTCTTAAAACAACTATTAATTTAGTACATAATAGTTCTATTCATATACATATATTAAAATTTTATTAACACCTTATATATTGTTGTACCCAATATATATCGTATAAGCTCCGATAAATTCTTGGTGATAAAAAAATCTTTCTATTAAACATGGTTTAACAAAAAAAAAAAAAAAACACGAAGGTTCGCATTGTATAGGATTAGGGACCGACGCTTTGAACGTCGCAGTTAATGAAATTTCAAGAAATACAAATAGTGTTGCAAGTCTTATGGCATGTTTTATATGCAAGAACATACATAATGAAACGGCGATGCCAAGTTTCATTTCCTTTTTTTAATGTGTCAAAGTATCTTTAGAAATCAGAATAATGATTTTTTTGGAATTGATGATTTTAGCTTTTAGAAGGAATTCGGTTTCGCTTCTCAAAGATGGAATTACCATTTAATTCCATCTCTGTTTATGGCAATCACTTTAATTACAATTTTATTCTACATATATTTATTATTTATATTTATTATGAAGGGTATTTTTGATAAATCTTATTATACTAATCCATATATTGAAACATAAGAATAAAATTATGATTCTCTTATTTAATCCATTCCATTTTAAACGATTTTAGCATACTAAATGTAACATTATTGTACAACACGACGACGAGAATATGTCCCTCAGAATCGGATCGGATTAGCGGCAATGTCTCCTTCTTCTTAGATTACTTTATTCAGATTTCGTTATTATCTTACATTGGATATGTTTCTTTGCCTTATATCAAGCCCTCTATGAATAAATAGATGAAAGATATCACTATTTATTTGGCTAAAAGAAAGGAAAAGACATTAGAAAAATAGAAGTTTCGAATGAAGGACCCTTATCCTACCACTATTAATCTTGTATATTTATTGTTTTAATTTTTATAGTCTCTTTAAAAAGAGAATTAATAAACAATATAAATTGAAAAAAAAAAAAAACTGTACTAGTTGCATATGCTCTCTTTCTATGTAAAAAGAATTAATGACACATAAGAGGATAATTACAAAAACATTATCTGTGTTTTAAACAATTTATAAACACATGACATGTGGCTTTTCTTTTCTTTCTTTTTTTTTTGATAAATATGTGATCCAAGTTTCAAACAAAAGTACTAATGTTATTTAATAATTTTAGAACGATACATGTCAATATTTTATTGGTTATAAAAATTAATTTTACATCTTCTTTTTGATTTTATCATTTTTGAAAAAATAATTTTTAATATTTTTTACTTAAATTTATTTAGTAGTATTTTTATTAAAATAGTTTTTTTGGACCAATAAGACTCTAAATATATCATTCCATAGTGATTAATCATAATGACACTCTTGCATGAAACTCAGGTCACTTATTTGTCATAAAAATTAACAGGCCATGTTTTGTAAATTGACAAAAATACAGATTATGTTTTTGTAATTAACCCCATATAAGGTTTAGATTAAAGCGACTTTATGTCTCCACCAATATTTTCCATCTTAATTACTATCTGTTTCCTTCCCTGTAATTTCAATTGTATGACAAGTTTATCCCTTATGAATAGATATTATGACATTTATTTGATCATAATAGTGATTCTATAAACAATCTCCTATTACAAAAAAAATATCGAATAAACATTCTTTATTTAAACCTTTAAATGATAACTCAATGCTCGATTTGTCTTATTTCCAAAATAACCCTATTTATATAAAAAATTTATAAAGAAAAATCATATCACTAACTCTATTCCATTATTTAGTAATAAAAATTCTATTACACCTTAGTCATTCAGCAAAATGAATTAGCCATTAATCTCCTATACCATAAGTAATTATATTAATTTTACATTGCGGCATATATTGATCTGAGTATGATCATCAAAGTCATCACAACTTACATCCTCCGAAGACCTTTTGTTTTCTTTAGAATTTTCAAGTACTTCCGTGAATATAAACATCACAAAGACATGAAAATTGTAGATAACAAAAGTTACAATACTAAATCTAAATCTTCATAACCCCTAACACCACATAATAGACAACCAACACAGGAAGGGATATTAGAGTACCGAATACGATCCTGCAAATGCAGCAAATATAATATGAAATCAGTTCCTTTGTTGATATCTCTTTTCAGGATATATTCTCTTTCATCAAGCTCTTCATAAAGTATTTTATTCTTTTCATTGAAGCAATGGAACTTGAGAGTATTGTCAGCGGATTACACATTAAATTGCATGGTCAATAAACTTCATGATGCTAAGAACTTGGAATTTTATTTTTATCTTATCCGGATTGGCATTATGTTTTTCAATTTTAAGAAGTAAAAATGCATAGAAATGGAAAAGAAAAAGGAAAAGAAAGGAAATGTACTTGGTTGTCATAATCGCGAATTTACTGTTATTAAAATGTATAGAATCAAAAAAATTATACAAAATTATGCAAAATCGGTAAAATTATAAATGTATAGAATGGTACACTTAATTTCATAATTTTAGCTAAAGTTGGTACGTAAACAAATTTTTATCCATTTCAATTGTAGAAAAACATATAAAACGACAAAATCGTAGAATCATATATTTGACTTGTGATTTTGACAACTATAAATATATATGATATTAAAATGAAAATATTTCCTTTTCATACTATAATGTTTAATAGATTAAAATATCACATACTTTACCATCTTACCTTGCTTTTAGGGGTATTATCGTTTGTTCTCTATATTTTCACTCTTTTTTTTTTTTCCAAATTGACAAGAAATAAAAAGTGCTCAGGAGTTGAAGCATTGCTACTATATCTTGCCCATTCATCCCAATTATACTTGTCATTAAGTTGCAAAACCACATAATTTTCCTGTCATTTCCATTTGTTACTTTTAATTCTTACCCTTTTCCATATAGCCAAACACAATGTCAATTCCTCTTGATTTACTTTGTCATATGATTGATGGTTGTGGTTACCAAAAAAATGAGTCCTATGTCACAATGCACTCAGAAAATTTAAATCATTCAATTATAATTTATAAATTAAGGAAAATCCATAAAAAGTAGGTTTAAAAGTACCCAAATACAATTGTGACAGTGACAATTGGCAATGATTTTTCTGTAAGACTGTGGCTTAATTGTTTTTTAAAATCAGCAAGAACTTGTATTGCAACAATTTGTGCCTATTTTTTGATACATAATCTTTTGGTTTATCAACTCATAGGATATTTTAAGATATTATATAGAAAAAATAATTTTTTTATTTTTTCAGGATCCGATTATCTTATTTGTCAAGATTATACTTTTCTTTTTCCCTTTAATTTTTTGACAAGAGGATGTTATATTTAAAAGTAAACTACAACTATAACCCATGTTGAAAATAACATATTTTTGCATTGTTCTGCTTGATTGATATAAACCCCAAATTATTTTAATTTGTAAAAATAATACACCAAACATAATACACATTTTAATTTGTAAAAGGAGAATTAGACACACGCAGTGCTTAGAACATTTGCATGCAGACCATATTCTTTTTTGCAAAGACGAAAGTGATAATAGCTTGGGGCAACCCTGCCTGCAGAAATATCATATATCCATAGATAGATTAAAATTCACCTGTTTTAATTGAAAAACTTATAAGTTCATTTATTTTTCCTCTTTAAAAACAAAAATTATAACAATTTGCATTTACAATATCTTTTTCGGTAGGAATTTTTTTTTATAACAATTTGCGTTTACAATTTTACCTTCTCTGAAAAATATCATATAAATTTTTGTGGAATTTATAAACTTGATAATCATGCATATCTTGTCACCATGCTAAAACTATGTGCTTTGTATACCCTAGGTTTTCCCATGCTTGATTCATTTTTGAGAATATCACGTAAAGTATCAACATTTGAAGGTAAATTTATTAAGGTATTAATTTTTGAGTAGTTAAAAGAGGACTTAATATTTGAGGGTTAATTTATTTAAAGTATCAAAGCTTTGGTTAAAAAAATTAACGTTTTGCAAAGTAAGTTAAATAAAGTATTTATAATTGACCGTCAAGGAAAATTAAGGAATACTAATTGAAAATTGTTATAAACATTTATATCTTAAATAAATTTTGTCAAACTTTAATAACTCATTTGACTTAAGTTATGAAACATTAATTCTTTTTTTTAATCATCTAAAATATTGACATCTTAAATGAACTTATTTTTAAATATTAATATATTTTGATGTAATTCATCCGTTCCGTGTGGTAGATTCATTTTTGTCTGTGTTCCTAGTGTGCTCGTGCCTTGTCTTTCCGGTATGTCGCCCATTTATTTAAGTACTACCCATTTATTCATGCAGCGTGGTGTGTGCCATCCATGTGCTGCTGGCGAGCCGTCTGCATGCCATTCATGCACTACTGGCATGTCAACTGTGTGTGGCTTGATGTTTCTTAGTTGTAGCTATACTGCCCGTATGCTGTCAACGTGCCATTTGTGTGCCATATATAATCTTGGTAACCATGCTGTATTATATGGGTTATGATTTTGTAGCATATTTCTATTTTTGCTTAAATAAGAAACCTCAAAAAGCAGTACTTTAAATGAAATTATGTTTGATCATATGTAATGAAAGAATCCACATATACAATATTAAATACCTGAATAATGGTAATTCGAAAAACATCTCCATGCAACCCAACTGCTAAAGCCCCCAATGCTGTTGCTGTTGGAGCAAAAACAAACCTTAGAATCATCGCTAGTACGGTGAGCCTCGTACCACAAACAATTACCTTCCTCTGTGTTGCCATGAATATACCTGCAATTGCATAAATAATTGATAAGAAACATCTTATCAATCAAACTATGGATAAAGCTCTTTTTAGTAGGGATGCAACCGGGGCGGGTCGTTGTAGGGAACCCGCCCGCCCCGCTAAAAACCCTATAGGATTTAGGATTGGGTTTTGGGTTGTACTCATAACCCGTTGAAAAATCTTGACCGATAAATTAAAAAAATTAAAAATTTTAGTTTAATGAATCTACTTGTTCATTAGTTGAATGATGCATTTCAGTAATCATTTTGTTATCATGTATTGAGTCACAAGATAGAATCTAGATAAGTCTATTTATTTTCATGAGTAAGAATAATTGATTGATTTTTCTTTTTTTTTTTTATATAATTATATTTCCAGTATATCCAATTAGTAGTATTGGTTTTCTAAAATCAGGTCGTTTCTAAAAAATCGGGTCAGGCCGGTTTTGGGACACACTTTTATAATTGGGTCGGGTTTGGTTCTGAATAACCAGTCCCAGACACCGCCCCGTTTGCATCCCTACTTCTTAGTGTAAGTCTTATGACATCATTAGATGAGAAGCAAAATAGAGTTCATAAACTCTATCACTCTGTCATGATAAATATCGATAGACCCTTATCTTTAGTGCTTATCCATACATATTATATAGTAGTTTATATATAATTTTATCAAGAAAAGGATGTTTAAATGCTTTAATATTGATTTCAAGGCTAAAAGATGATATTTGAAGAAGTTGAAGATGATTTAAGTAAAATCATGGAAAAATTGGTAAAACATGTTAGGATTTAAAATTTACACATGCACTACTTTGTGCATGATCATGTTGAGGGCAAGGAACAAATCATAAGGCTTTAAATTTTCAGCCCTACCTTCAACACAAAAAGGAAGACGATGGGAGAGATCCATAGAGCAAGTAGAGGAAAACAAAATAAAGAAAAGGAGCTTCTGACATCTACCCCATCATCTGCACAGCCATACAGACTAGGCAGTGCAGACTACACAATTCCAATGTCGGTTGAAGCTGAGTTCTACCCTCCACCGAGCATGGCCATAAAGATAGGTCATGTAGACCTATTTACCTTCCTATTCTACAAATAGCCGCTTTGTTTTCATTTTGAATGATCTTTTGGCACATGTTTCGAACCCTAGGAGACAGAAAAGTACGACTTCAAGAGAGGAATTGCTTGAACATCATTAGAGATCACGAGACATCTAAAGGGTTTTATTGTTACATCATAATTTCTTCTACTCCTTTAGATTTCTTGTTCTTACTATAAACTCTATGGAGAAGTAGATTTTTATACCTTGCATCTTGTGAACCCCTAAACCATGTGATTTAATTATCTTTGATTAATTGAAAGTTTATGCATTTGTATCTATTCAAGTGATTTAATTGGTTAAATTATACTAAAGATTCCAATGTTTGATGATAAGTTCATTTAAGTCCTAACATTTTGGGATAAATTCATTTAAGGTCCTAATGGTTGAAGAAGTGGCTCAGTTTGGGTCCTCAAGGACACATGTCAATAGAAAAAGAGTCTTATGAGTTTTAATTAAATATTCTCTCCTATTGACACGTGTCCTTTAGGACCTAAATTGACCTACTATTTCCAATGTTGGGACCTTTAATGAACTTACTCCTAAACATTGGGACTTTCTGGTATAATTTACTCGATTTAATTATCTTGTGATTGATTTGTGCGCAAAATTAATTACTTGTATGTTAGATAAAAAAGGGGTTTCCTCTAATAGGATAAATCTTCATGAATAGAGAAATTATATGTTTCACCTAGAAATAGGAAGTTTTGATTTTTTACTCAAAGATTAAATCTTTAGAAAGGGGATCATGAACTTTTATGCTATTTTATGTGGTGCTAGTGAGGGAGAGGTCTATGCTATCTCATGTAGGATTATAAATTAATTAACTTGAGGCAGTAATTGATTTACTTGAGAGATGCTGCAGTGCAAAGCATAAATAATTCATTAACCAATCCATTATCATAGGAAAATTGAGGTTTAGGACAGATCAATATAAGGGGTATGTTTTGTAATTGAATACATCTTTTGAAAGCATACATAATTGATCTTAAGGTTTGCTAGACTAGTTAATTAGTAGTTAAATAATAGATGTCACTTCAAAATTAGGCTAATAGTAGAAAGAGATAATGACGAAAATATTACTTTAACTTTCGCAAAAAGAATAATTAACTATATAAAGTTTGGTTTTGAATAATTTGGTAATTGAATAAAGTTTTCATTGACTTTTTTCATACCTAAAGTTTGGTTTTGACAATTTTGGTACCTAAACAAACTTTTCCTGGACTTTTCTTATACCTTATTTCACTTGCTTCAAGTATGGTAAAAATCAATGAAAACTTTGTTTATGTATCAAATTATTCAAAACCAAACTTTAAGCACCTTTGTTCTTTTTGCGAAAGTTTGGATACCATTTTTTTTATCAACCTAGTAGGAAAATGGTAATACTAGTACTTGTTTTTTAGATCCCTGTGGACAACACCCATTTTAATCATATACTACTCTAAATAGGTATACTTGCCTATGTTCAATCGTAGGATTAAATTTGGGTTTATAAATTTATAATTTGATATGATCGGTAAGCATATGGAAAAAAATAGAGTTTATAAAGGAATGGATTTAAAAACTTGAATGTAAGTATAAGTGCTGAATATAAAAGCTCGTATAACCAATAGTCTTACCGATATTAAACATAGCAGTCCCAGTTCCAGCTTTAGCTAATATCTGAATTGATCCGTCTATAATATCTGGCATCTTAAAGTTGAACCTACCAAAAAATCATAAAATTAAATAAAAAATTTAATTGGGGTTGCAATTTATCATTTTAGCTTAAAAATTAATAGTTAGTGCAAGGTTGAGTTTTGCTTCAAAACCTTTGTGCTATTACTGCCCATATTATACCAATTATACAAGAAAACACGTTTGGATTGGAAGCTAGCTTTGCTCCAACAGTCTTGGTTATCGTCCACAAACTTGGCATGATAATTTCTTCGTTTCCCATGGTTGCTATGTCATTATTTACCCCCTCAATATCCAGCTCTTCATGTTGTAACGAAGGAGTATCTTGATGTAGGCCATGATTAATTCCAAATTTCCAAAATTCCAAGAATAGCAATAGAATTGGAGCCCATATTGTGGCTTGAGCGACGGTCAATTGAATAATAAGATCTACACCTAATTGTCCATACATTGATTGTAGTACTGGCAATCCTACTATAAGAATATTTGAGAAAGTGCATAGGGAAAACAAGGTAATGGACCAACTATAATTTGTCTCTTTGGAAATACACTTGGTCCAAAAAGCCAAGGCTAAAAAAGCTATTAATTTTGATATAGCATCTGCTGCCATGACCAAATAATTCATTTTGAGTACATTAGCATGTATGGCGATGAATTGGAAGCCGAATAAGGGGAGAATAAAATAACATACGAAACGGTTTATTCATCACATTGTTCTGGCGTGAAGATGTGCCACCACTTGACAGAGCCATACCCTAGCGTTAGTGCAACATAAAGAGGTACCATGGCAGACACCACCTCGTATATGTCTTCCCACTGAATCATTGTGTTTGATTTCTAGCTGGAGTATAACGCTAGACTAACCTTCAGTTTTAGTTATCTCAATGAGACACTTTGGTTTTATATGTATATGTAGAGAAAGTCTTGGGGACACTCTATTGGTACTCCGGGCAATACGTTCACTTTCCTGTTTCGATGCTAGATGGAGTACTTATATAGGGTTTGAAGCATGTGGAAAAGCTATGTTACGTGAACGTCCAAAAGACTTAGATTTTTAAGATATGATATCATTCTCTTTTTAACTTCATCATAACTTGAAAGAACTTTTGTAATCTATCGTTACAATTAGTATATTGGAATGTAATAAGTCTGAAAAGAATTAATAATTCATTTATTTTATAATTAAAATATTTTGAAAGAGAGAATATTTTTCATAATAAATAGCAATTCTTCTAGTAAAGGAAGAATATAGATTATTTATCTATTCTATATTACATATATTGAAAAAATATTTTTTATAATA
Source organism: Combretum micranthum (assembly GCA_024138025.1). Classification (NCBI taxonomy): domain Eukaryota; kingdom Viridiplantae; phylum Streptophyta; class Magnoliopsida; order Myrtales; family Combretaceae; genus Combretum; species Combretum micranthum. Next base: position 982,683 of record JAMXBD010000352.1, read on the forward strand.
TTTTTTTTTACAAATCAAATATTCCATAGTAATAAAAAGACTATCAATCCTATTCCTAGCTATCAATCTAAACACAATAATACTTTAGGACCGATTTAGGCATATATACCCATATTCTAAGGTTGCAAAGAAGTACAGTGGTCCTTTGAAAGTTTAATATGATTTATTTGTTTGGATGGTTGTTTGAGTGTCATTTTGGCATTGTTTTCAAATCGAAGAGATACTAAACAAATATTGAACTGATATAGATATGATACCTGTAATGTGGCTTAAATTTGTGCCATATATTTATACTTATTATAGAATTTTCTAGTTTTTGTTGTAGGTAAGTTTTCTATAATATTGTACTTAGGATTTTTCTAGAAATATTCTAGAATATATAGTAAAAGGCAGTTGGTGAGGTTGTTACCATTTATCACTACCAAATCATGTTAGAGACATTCTATAAATAGGTCATCTCATTTATAGTTTAGACAACAAGAGTGATAAATATATACAACAACAAATATTAATTCTGGCCTGAGTGTCTTTAGAGTGAGAGATTGGATGTATTTGGGGTTTTGATATGAGTGATTTCTCTTGTGCAAATTACTTATCTTCTCTTCTAATAAGCTTTGCTTTTTTTCTTTTTATTGAAATCTTCTTGCTCTTACCGTAATATTTCTCAATCTTCTCTTTTATCCTTTGCCATCATTTGATATAAGCACCTCAATCTTTCTAGGTTGTAACAATACTGATGAAAAAATAACAGTTTTACTGATAAACTGATCAAATTGAACCGATATTGAACTAATATTGATCCGATATAATTAAAAATCCGAAAATCCAAACATATTGGGTTGATGAAATTCATGACCGAAGCAAATCGAATAGGTATTTGTTCAGGCATTTAGTGCTGAGATCGAGAATTTCTAAAAGCATAACTTTGACGTTAGAACCAAATAAATTCTCAATCGTTGATCATGCTGTCCAACATCTATTCCACTTGCGTTTCCATCGGTTTTTCCTTTTGGGGTATTGTCATCTCGTCTGTTCTTGTCACTTCGACAGAAGTAGTATTTTTATTTGTTTTTGGGAAATAAAAGGTCTTAATATAGCACTAAGGTGATAATGCGTTGGGACATCATTGGCCCGAAATATATTCCTTAGTTTTACAAGGGATCTACCAGAATAATTACATCGTGGTGCTCATTGCTATTCCTTGACATAGAAAGGAAGATAGATGAAGGGGGCAGAAAAATTAATACAGGCAATATATTTCAACATGTGTAAGTAAAAATCAATACGTTTCTTTCATCGTATTCTCGTATCATTTTTAAATAGATATTTATCAAAAAACAGAGATCAATAAAAAATTAATAATTTTACTCATAAACTAACTAAACAAAACTGAATACATATATGATACATGTATTTATATAAGCTTCGACATAGATACGATATAGATAAAACTAACAATCCAATAAAAATCCATAAAATAGTTACTACTTGAGAACACATATATTGTATACATTAAAATTTTAATGATATTATCAACCATCTATACATAACATATAACAGATATTAATTGATCCCATTACAACCATCTTGAATGTTATAGATTTAAAGATTGAAAAAAAAATATCTTTGCCAATTTAATTATACATTTTGTACGCGATTTCTTTTAGCATCTTAACACCCTTCTAGAATAGATCTAGGAGAGCCAGAGGCTTTTATTTATTTATTTATTTATTTTTCTTTTCAAAAAAGGCTAGTATGAAGTAATTGCAATGGTTAATGTAAAGAACGTTACTGGGATGTAGTGCTGGAGAGATTATCACCGCTCGTAAATCCCATCATTAAGAAATGCCCATATAACTGAAGTTCCAAAAATTCAATGCAAATCAAAATATCAACGTAATCCTCGATAATGTACACGATTTAAAAGTTTTCAAATTCTGAGTCATATTTAACTATAATAAACATAAACAATAGAAGGACTGGAAACTAAATTTACATCGTTAAGACCACGAAAAATGAAAATAAAATGAGAAATAGCAAAAACAAGATAAATAGTGTTCCAAGCTAACGCTGAAATCTTAATTAAAATAATATTGAATATTAAAGCATAAACTACAAACAAAAGTGAGTGTCTAATATGATAAAAAGAATAAAACCTAGAATTATGGTTCTATTCTAAATTCCAAATTAAAATGTGATAGAATAACTATTAATAGGAATTTTATTTGTATATATTTTATTTAAATAAAAGTATTTTAGGAAAAAGGTAATTCCACCATTAAATCATCATTCATAATGACTATTCAGTGATTTTTTTTATAATAAAAGACTCAATTCCATAGGGAGTTCCTATCAAAGTCAATTAAATGTCATAATAGCCATTCATAAAAAATAAGAACACTGTAATGGTATTATTATCATAGAAAACTTTCCAACCTCTAGAGCTTCTACAATCCCGTTGATGATACTATCTAGTCAACCATCTAACAATTAAAATAATATAGTAATTGAAATATTAACTATTTTAGTGATTCGATCACGGTTAGGTATGATGTGAGCCGTTGGATAGTAACAAGACCGGTTTCGTCAAAATTAATGACGAGACCATAAAATTTTCCTTCAAACTTCTCTTCTCTATATAAGATTTTTAAAGAAAGTTTGAAGATTATTTTATTTTTTTAGTTGGTTGTGGATTCATGTTTAAATTACTTTTACACCCTTAAATATCAAATTACACACATAAACTTGCTCTTAGGAAAATTCTATGGTTCTTCCATTAATTTTGATGAGAGCGGTCCCGTTACCATCCAATGGCTTATACCATACTCAATCGAATCACTAAAATAATTAATATTTCATTTATTATATTTATTTTAACAGTTAAATTAATGGTGGGATGAGCTCCCTTTGTTCTTACTATAGGTGATTAACTAGGCACTAGTGTGTAATTAAGGAGTGTACCATCCCAATCAATTAATGAGCCAATGAGGTTGCAATAGGAACCCATATGGCATCATAAATTCATTCTTTATTATGATTAATGTTAATCTCATGCATGGTCCGAAAATGATGCTGTAGCTCCATTCTTATGTTCTATATTTGCGATTTTATTCCCTTTCGCTATTCATTTATCACGAGATAAAAGGGTATAATTTTTTCCTTTTGTGTAAAAGAGAAGAGGATGATATTTGTGTACAATAAATATATAATTTTAACAGGTTCAATTTCATCACTCGATTGTCCATATGGATATATTGGTAACAATAAAATTGTATATATGTATTCAATCGTAATCATGGTACTCATAATTTGATGGCTTCCATGTATCCTGATCCTTTAAACAGGTGATTTTCTAACACACTTTGATGTTCCACAAATCCTAATATGGGGGAACGATGCCAAGCTTTGGCTATTTTACTCCCCTTGTTCTAGGAGTGTCCATTTTTTTCTTATGTTTCTATTCCTCTTGTCATTACACCACAACCAAATTGGATCAATTTCAAATAATTACGCATCATTTACTTCTAGTCATGGAGGCATGAAAGTGTCCACCTGTCCTAGGCATGTCACTTCCACTCGTGAAACTAGTCTGCCTTCAATACAGGTGATATTGAATCAAGGTAAATTTTATGATCTCGTCATTAATTTCAGTAAGACTAGTTCCGTTACCATCCAACGGCTAATATCATACCCAACCGTGATCGAATAACTAAAATAGTTAATATTCCAATTATCATATTTATTTTAACAGTTAAATGATTGACTGGATAGTCCCGTTAATGCAACCGTAAAAGTTCTGTTGAATCATATGTATAAAATTATATATATGAAGTTTTGCAAAAATAAATAGATTCATTTATTTGTACATTAGCGCATGGTGCGCACAAAAAAAAAAAAATAGTTAAAAGTTTCACATATGGAATAAAAGACGAGAACAATTATAAAAATAATAGAAAGTGAGAGGATGAGTAACCGTCATCTATAACGACTATAAGATAAGAATAAAAAAAAAGATAAGATTAATGTTTTTTTAATATAATATTCAAGGATTAGTTTAATAGCAATAGATTAATCTATATGTGCCTATAGATTAAATAAGACCGCTTTTTGTATGGTTTTTATTTAATCAGAGATAATATTGTAATCAATGCTTTTAATTTTGTTATCCTAGAATACATCAGTCTATTTAAGATTATATTTTCATATATATATGTGTAGAGAAAGAAGCAAAACTTGAAGGGAAAAGAAGAGGATTTATCAAGAGCAAGAGGGAGGATTTTTACATGTGACATGTAACTACCAATAATATTAAAACACGTAGCTATATGGGTGGAAGTTATTTTCAAAATTACTTACCGCCTTATCCATATGTTAACATATAATTAGTAATAATACACCACATGTACATACATATGAAATATATCACCCATTGAATATTTTTCCCAATTTAGATAGTTATTTATACTTGCAATTATACGTCGGATAAGGAGGAGAAGTTCATTTCAATAGGTTCCATATACAAGAATGCCTATGCTTTTCACCAATTAAGTTTCCAAGCTAGCTACTTAATGTATATAATTAAACCCTATCTCCTTTTATTTGACTTTACCTAGGTGATAAATGATTTTTAAAGTAAAAAAAATAAGGGCATAGTGGACTTGTTGCGATAATAGTTGTATTACTACAATAATATTTTCATGTGGAACAAATATATTAGAATATTTTTGCTACTTTAAAGTATACGTAGCATGGGTGGATTTTGGTTCCTAATTGGGATTATTTCAAAATCAAAGTACGGAAATAGGTTCGTTGAGAAAGAAAATACGGAGAGGTGTGGAAGGGAATGGTGCTTTTAGTGCACTTCTAATGTCACCGCCTTCAATTCGTTACTACGACACTGTACTAGGGTCTATTTGTTTAGTTTTTTTTAACAGATACACATTTTTTTTAACTTTTTTTAATAAATTATTTATTAAAAAATAAATATAGATAAAAAAAATGATTGTTTTTATAAGAAGATAAAAAGATCAAATATAGATAAAATATAAATATAAATATGAATATTTATACATATCTTTTCAATATAAATACAAATACAGATAAAAAACAGACTATCCAAATAGACCCTAAAATCTCATTACACGGATAAACCAGACTTGATTTTCAAAGTTAGAACAATTCGATTGCCAAAAAAATTGACTCAACATTACATAGAGTAGCTCACTTCAGTAAAATATATCAACGGAAGGTATCATACATGAATCAACCAGACCAGCAGCCGCCGCCGCCGCCTGTTCGCTCCCTTTTCAACCTGTTGCCTCTACTTCTCGACCAATTTATCGATCTTCGACTCCACCGCCTCCCTTCCTCCAATCAGTAGCTTCGTGATAACTTCTAGATCCTTCTCTAATCGCACTTCCTCGAACTCCTTCCGAGCGTCTCTCTCAATACGTCTCCTCCACAGCCTCCTACCGTGTCGGCCACACAAAGAACCGAGTCGCTCATATCATGTTCACAACAAGGTAAATTTGCATCGTACTATTAGTGATACACAACAAGAGCAGAGGAGTGGAGAGAGAGGCGATGGTCCTTCAACTTTTTAATTGTGGAGGCAGTATAATGGCACCTATAATATCTGGTCTGAAAGCACCAATGCTAAGGGTGCCTCCTTCTTCTTCGAACGACAACAGCGCCTACTTCATAAATCCAAAGATGACAACCCTCCATAATCCCTCCCCGTATTTACATTCTCATTGGACCTATTTTCGTACTTTAATTTTGAAATAACCCCAATTAAGAACCAAACCACTGTAGAACATGTTTCTCGAATCTTGGTATACATTTAAAGTTATCGAACTAGGTATCGACATGAAACTAATGTCTTAGAAGTTGCAAAATGATTCTTGTGTTTGAAAGCCCCTGCTATCTAACGATAAATGGGTTAAATAATATTGTTTCTTTAAAAAAAAGCACGAGTTAATTCATGTGATAAACAATATTAAGATGCTATAACGTTTTTGCCTAACTAATATGGATACAAATTCTTAAGGTATAAATTTTTGATAGAATATAAAGCTACACATAATTTTATAAGTTTACCATTTCAAAAATCCAAGTAAACCTGGGTACAAAGGCACCTTCGCCTCATACTTATATAAAAAAGAAAAAAAATAAAAAACTTGTATTCTTTAAAAATAAGTCGAATTTAAATTAAATAAATATTTAAATACAAATATATTCATATTTTTGAGTTGTTAATTAATTAATATATATTTTTTAGGAATTTTAAAATATCAATTATAAATAATAATATTTATTTGTAATTTTTATTTTATGCTAAAAATTATAATTAATCATTTTATTATTTATTTTTTATAACATAAATTTTATAAGTAATGAAAAAAATTATATTGTCATGAATATATTTATATTTGCAAATACTACATTTCAAATCATCATATACTTGAATCATTAAATAAAACATCAATTACTTATAAACATGAAATACATACAAATTACAAAGAAAATAACTATACTCTAATAACAATAAGATCTTACCTTTATTTTGATTTTGTTGAATCTATATTAACACATTGATAAGTGATCTAAACCTGCAAAATTCACAAACAAAAATATCATTTAAAATCATAAAAAAAAGATAAATTGATTGAAAGAAATTAAAACTTGGAATAGATGAGAGAAAAAATGAAGAGATTGATTGGACATAGCAAAAAATGAATGATTGGAGATTCTGAAAGAAGTGAAAGGTAGAATATATAGTAGTAGACTAGGCAAAAGTGACCTCAATAACAGTAATGAAAGTCGCATCATGAAGATATAATGAGGCGAAATTACCTCACTATCCTAGTCATGAGGCAAAATTTGCCTCATGCTGGGCTTTATGAGCTACCTTTACCTCGAATTGCCAAATTCATATTTTGGCATACCTGCTAACTATTTTATCAAAAATTTTCAACTCCCTTGCTTTCCTTTTGTTTCTCGATTATTTAGTTATTAAAATTATTCTTTTTAATTTATTGAAGATATAAGTAAGGTATATCAAGTGTAAAAACTATTTATTTAGATTATTATAATTTAAATCATATTATATACAAATACAATTAATGGAAATCAGTTGATATGTGAAATGTAAATTATATACTAATAATAGTTTTTTATAAAATTGAGCACACAAATATAAATATTACACGTTTTATATATCTTATTATTAAAATTTGTTATTATATTATCCCAAAATTAATCTACTTTATATTTATGATATATGAAAACTAAACATGAAATAACGTGCATGGAAATGATCATATGATATGTCCGTATAAACTTGAAAACCTACTATGATCCACATGATCCATAATGCAACAAAGAAGTCTAGAGAAAAACAAAAGTGTAAAGTTTGAACATCAAAACAATGAAAATATACAAATAAGCATGATTAGCCTTTTGATACTGTCGCAGAATGGGAGTTTTGCAATCACATCGTCTAAGACAATGTGGTTTGGGAAGTCAAAGGTGGTATAGATGGTAAAGAAGTATAAGGTATTGTAGAGGAAACTGGGACGATCTTGGACCTGCAATTGGAGTCTCTCTTGTGTACGAGCCAAATGGGGCCACTTGCGATGAAGCTTAACCAAAAGCTAACCCCCCCTAACCATGTGACAAAACCCGATAAGGAAGGTTAGCTTCTTTGCTATGTAGAGTTGCTAGGTAACCCGTGAAATGGATCGTGTGATGCATGCGTGAACATAGATGGCTAGCTCAACATCTCATAAAAACCTTAGTATAGCTGTAGATAAGATGCTGTTGATCTGAATGGTGTAAAGCTCGGTTGGTTAGGATCTAAGCCGTTACCAGAAGTACCCATGTGCGGATCAGCCTATTGGTATGGAGCACTGCCCGAAGGAAAACATCAGAGGAAGATGGACATAGTTCATCAGCAGATTAATTTGCTCCTGCATATGATCTATCTGATGTTGTTGAACAGTCCTATTGTAATCGTAGTACTCAAAGTCCTCATCATGTTGCTGCTCATAGTAGTCATGTTTGTGTTCTATCTACATACTGTAGCTAAAGCTACGACAATAGCTAGAACTGTGCCCCAAAACCTCCTCCATAATCACCTTATCTGTCTTAGGTTGTTGACCTATTGCAGCAACACAATCATCCTCCTTCTTCCTCTTATGCTCCATAATGGCTTGATTGAAACAAAGTAAAGACAATGTTAATGCAATGATATAAAATGATGGATATGGCGTATTCCCATAGAATATAAAATGGAATATGCTACATAATTTTGCTTGGATACCTCTACTCCCAACGATCAGTTAATTGTCCCTTCTTCCTCAAATGCGTGTACTTATATTCTCTATGGCATGTGATTCTATAATTAAACACTCATACTCCACTCATTTAAAAACTATTGAGCAGAGTTTGAGTTGGATTTTTATCAAATTCAAAATTTAAGCTTTAGCTCCACTCATTTAATTAAATAAGCTATAATTCGAAATCGAGTTCGACTTGTTTACTAATTGAACTTAAGTCAAGCCGAGTTTTTTATCGAGCTTAAAATTCAAGTTGGAATTTGGCTCGTTTAGCTTTTCCATTTAATTTTTCCATTTCTTGATTTTTTTTCAACCTAAAATAAGACATAAGAGTCATTAATTATATATTCATATATATTAAATAGAAATTAATCTTTGTTATTTAAATTATATATTTATATATAATATATACATCATAATTATAAAACTTACAAGCCTATTAACAAGGGCTTAAACGAACTCGTGAATCTAAATCTAAGCATGAACTCAGCTTATTTAAATAAATAAGCTTTATTTTAAGCTTGAGTTGAGCCAAGTTTAAAAGTGAGTCCAAAACGAGTAGCTTAGCTTATTTGTAGCCTGTTTACTTGAATTGTAACTTTTTTTTTCTCCTTTTTTTTTTTTTTTTTATAAATAGTATTGGCAAATATAGATTGGATGTCGACATTGTAAGAGAAAAAGGTCAAGGGTGAGGCATTCGAACTAGGATGAAATTAGGGAAGAAATGGGACCAATCCAAGGGTAAATATCGAATTTGATACATGAATTTTGTATCAAAATTCAATTTGACACAGAAACTTGGAAATGATCAATTAAGGCTATTTTTATTATTTCCTTAACATCGTTTCCTCTATTTGTTAATGTGGAAGATGTAGCATATAAATGAATTTTCACTTCTCCTAATACTGTATAGTGATAGATTGTTTCTTTCACTTTAGAAAATAGAGCAAATGGTATTAATGAGGTAATAAAAATAGTTTTAACATTTTGATTATGTATTAAATTAACCACTCCAAAGTTTAAGCATAGCTTCGTGAATCCTTTAAGTACCAAATTTATATAAAATTCCTATTTTACTTGTAAAAAAATAAAATTATTCATATTTTCTTAAGATTCAAAAGTTGATATTCTTTTTATTGTGTGTATATATATTGGGTCTAAGCTTATTTCTTTTAAGTAGATTAGTATATCAATGTCCTTATAGTCCAATGGGAGTACTACTTGTCTTTTGCAGAATGAATTAGTTTTAATCCTCCTCCTTATTGAAATGACGGAAATAAAAATTAAGCAAATTGATGCATTCTTTAAAAGGAAAAAAAAAAAGCATTAGTTAAAAAAAAAAAAGGGAGAAGAAAAAAGGATTTATCTACAAGACCATGTTGAATTAGGTTAAACAGACTGAATCCATAGTTGTCAAAATCGTAATTTTACCCATATCATTTACGAATTTGCAATTTTATGAGGCCCTTTTGAGTTGACTCATGCATAAAATCGTTTTTTTTTTTTTTTTTGTAGAATCTTATGATTTCAATCAAGTCTACATGTAAACTCAGTAGAATCTTATGTTTTCATATGAGTTTACCATTCTACTTATTTAAGTCAAATAGGCTAAAATATAAAAAGTCAAGTGTGTTTTTCTAAGGATGATATATTTTTCTTATCACATTTTAATTTTATTTTTACACACCCTCTCTATCTCTCTTTCCCTCCCTCTCCTCCTCCAACTCCTCTTGTCTATATTTGTTGGAGTTCATTTAAGTTGAGTTATAGTTGTTAAGTTTATAAGAAAACTTATTTATTTAATTAGGAATTTAAGATAAGTCGAAAAGCTAGATTTTCCTATAATTCATAATTTATTTTAAAAAACTAATAGAATAGAACCTAATTATGGTTCTATTAAAAAAGATAACCTAATTTCCTTATTGTTTACATTCATTATGTATCAAGTTTTTTACTACTTTTGAGAACATATCTATAGTTTTCCAAATCTATTTTTCATAGATTTTAGAAACTTACGTTGAAACATTTTAATTCTATGTTTCAATTCTATAGCCCCTTCGGCAATTCTACATGAAATCCTCAGTTTGATAACCTTAACTAAATCAACATTGATCTAACATGTTTGTTATGAAGAGAAAAAAATAAGCTATATTAAAAAACCCATCCTATGGCAATATATTATTTTATTTTACGGGGTGTAACATATGTTTACCGTCTTTTGTAAAAAAAAAAAAATACACAAATATAAATTGTATAAAAAAATTACCAAATTATCGTCGCTATATCACATGTTGGAGAGGATATACAAAGTTTTATATGTGTATTGCATCTTGGAGGTGAGATACAGTGACCTACTATACAAAACTATAAAAAATTTATGTATTGCACACCTTATATGCAATACATATAGCAAAGTACCGGTACTTTACTTGTATCATACATTGCACTTGCAATACATGTATAACATAAAGTATGCAATACTTTAAAAAAGAAAATTCTATCGCATATTTATATACGATATAAAGATAGTATATTAGTAATATTTTTATATAAATTATATAGGTGTAGTTTTTTAGAAAGATGGTAAAGAAGTAATAATCTAATTGCAAAAATAAGAAAGTTCATATTAGTAATTGTAAAAGGATACCTAAAAATAACATATTTGTTTCTAGATTAGAATTTGTTTATAAAGTTCTTTTCTTCCTTTTTCCTTTTTTATTTTTTTTTTTTTTGTTTTTGTGATGTGGACGCTGTGAATCATCAGTTCTCCGGATTCTTAAATTGATGGATCCAAACCACAATGTTAACAATTTATGGAGTGCGACCGGCTAGAGCCACCAGAACCGGCGACTCCATAGCCGATCCAGACTCGCCATCTATTAGCCGATTCCCGATTCAAGAACTGCCAATAACAAGTCAAGTCGGTTCTCGATTCGAAACCAACAAAATAATGTCTATAGCAAGCCTCAGAATAGTAGAAGCAATTCATGCACGATGTGTTGTGGTTATCATTTTGGATCATTATTCGCCACCTTTCAGTAATGTGTTGAATTGGAACCAGTTCATCTCCGAAGAAAATCTTTGAATTGAAGAATATATTGAAAAAGAGTTCTTCCTGAGAAACTTGGAAATGGATAAAAGAGTGGGCAAGTGAGGGAACATTTTGAGTTGAATAGACCACCTAAACCATTTGATGTTTTCACTTGATTTTGCATTTGATTTGGCTTAGAAGACTCAATGCTAGAACAAAAAATTGAACTACTTAGGCAGATGTCTTTTCATGGTTAAGAAGAATAATAAAGCCTAATTATATATATACTTAAGCCTACTAAGAAAGGGTATGGACATACAAGACAATTTTAACAAACCCTATTCAAAATCTACTAATCCAAAACTCTCTAAATTATGTCTAATTACTTGGATTCTGTTGCTAATTATTCAAAAAATTAGCCTAACAACAATTTAGTTTATTCAAGTTTGACATGGAAATTTATATGGTACAAAAATTCTTTACATACAGATTTCAACATTTTTTGCCGTCTCCAGTTCACTAGCTGAAATTGACTAAGCAAGCAGTATTGACTTTTTCGTAATTTTAATATTTTAAATTAATTATAGAAATTGTGTTATAAACTTGACAACAGCATCACTACATTTGCAGCACTCATCAATGTTGTGGTGGCTCATGAATTATAAAACTTTTGATTTCAACGGTTTTCTTTTTTTCTTTTTTATACAAAACTATATATAAATTATCGTTTAAAGCAGAAAGTAATTCTATTCATTGATTCTTGTATACCAAATGGACACTGACAGAAAATATTAAAAGTAAGAAATGACGTGTTTGTAATTTTTCCTACAATTGACAAGATGGATTGTATATAGAACTTCTCCTACTTTATTACGTCTAGATAAAATTAGTGATAAACTATTCTAATTGAAAGTATATTTTTGGATTTATTTTTTTTGCTTGAATTGCATATATAAAAAAGTACTTTCACTTTTAATCTCATTTAGTTCCATATATCGTACAAAACCAAAAAGTGGAAATGAGAGCTAAATTGCACAACTTCGATAGGAATCAATTGTTTAAATTTAATTATTTATTTATGGGAAATACAAATGAACACTATTTGTCTAATCTCTTATTGGTTAAGAAAATATGTGATGTGTTGCATAATCAAAAATCAAATATGTTAAAGTTGCAGAGAAAGAAAGAATGATAGAAGCAAAATAGGTGCAAAATCAGTTATGACATGTGTAGAAAACAGGAGGAATAAAGAGAAAACAACCTAAACTTAACTAAGAAAAGAACTATCAAAACGCTAAACATCATCAATCGAAAAGCTATCAAGCATCTCCTCCGTCGTAGCATCTCCTCAGTCCTCTCCAAGATAGATAGTTTCCATTCTACAATCCAATAAGCTCAACTCATAAAGTTATTCATGGGAAATCCAAATCAACCCTGTTTTTGTGATATATCAAAGTCGAAGAAAATTAAAGAACGATAGAATACAAGAGGAACAAAGCAGGAATCATCGATCAAAAAGCTATCAAGCATCTCCAAGATACATAGTTTCCAATAAGCTCAACTCATAAATACATAATAAAAAATGTTTTTAGGAACCGCATTTGTAGTATGTATATTGACAAATTTATGATATAACTGTGATATTAACTCTTTTTTTCTTATAATTTCAGCTACTGTTTCATGATGAAAGCATCTTAAAAGGGGTAAATTGAGGAAAATTAAGGGGAAGAAGTAAATAGAAAGGATCAAATTCGAGTAAGTAGTTCTTCTCTAAACTAAATCAAGGATGAAATATGTATAGAAAAGAAAAGAAAATTCAATTGTTGAACATCTAAGTTTTTAGTGCAATCCTCAAATAACTAATGTTAAAAAAGCATGGTTTATGCATGATTTATTTGTCTATGAAAGATCCTTTTAAAGTTTTAAAAATACATGAAAACAAAAGAAAAGAAAGATATCATACTCTTGATATCCTGGTGATGGATGGCCTCATCAAATTTTCATCTTAACGCAAAAGTCGGAAGAAATCGTGACTTCTTCCTTGGATTCAACATATCCAATACTGCTTGTTCTTGCGATGACATAGATATGCTGCCATATGAGTTTGACAAGGTAAATGCGGTCCGGTTTGATCATAAAATCCAACGCTCCTTGATCAAATGCCCTTATAACCGAATCTACTGTTGCATCTTCATTCGAAATACTGTCACCGAAACACACACACACACACACACATATATATTAGTTTAAAACCATTAATGATAATATTTGGATGATAGAGTTAATTGTTTTAAATTTGTCAACATTTAATATCTGTGGTAGCGCAATGCTATTATAATGAAAGTTAAAGTAGATTTACTATTTGGTTCACTTCATGCATGGCCTGTAAACAGTGATGATAAAAACTCATAAAAGAAAATGAAATCAATTGAAAATTTCCCCTAATACTAGTACACCTACTTAATGCCCTGATAACCTCTATCACTAATTGTAATTAACACAGTGAATTCAATTTACTAATTTTAATAAGAGCATAATCATATTTTAAGAGCAATCAGAAAAAAAAGCAAAAGAAAAAGAAAAAATTATAGCTTATTAAATTTTTAGATCATAGTAGGAGGAATCATTCTTTAAAAGTTCCAATCTATGATATCTTAAACCTTCCCTTCATGATTTTCCTTCATATAAAAACTTTTGTATATAATATATCCATATAACTCTATCCAACGAAATAAAAGCCCTAGAATTAGTTTAGATGTTGATCACGATAAAATTGGTAATGTACTTCACATATTATTCCGCAAATCATGTGAATCTTAATTAAATTTGGGCCATATTTTTTAAGGGAAAAGGAAAAAAAAAAGAAAGAAAGAAAATAGAAAAGTGGGAGAATTACTTACAAACAACAGATAAGGGTAACTCCAAGTCATAGTTTATTCGACGAAGAAGTTGAAATCCATCCACTTCCGACATGTGAGCTGCTGCCATTACAATGTCATATCCATCTTTTCTCTCAAGAAGCTCGAGCAAAGCTTCTTTGCCTCCCTTACACTTTGTCACTGAAACTGTAATTATATTTTTCTTATGCAGAGCATGTGTTTAAAAAAATAAAGATATCTTGATACATTCATTCCATGCGAAAGTACAACCATAAGAAATTTTCATTTTTAAACAAACTTCAAACAAATAATAAATATTTTTACTTATAAACAGGTCAAACAAATCGAACCATAAAGCCCCTATATTTTCTTTTCAAGAGTCGTACGGTACCAGTATGGCTGAGGAAAGGAATGCCGAATTCAATTGTAATGAATCACCTTGCAATCTTTTAATAATAACAAGAACCAAATAGCGATGACAAGGACTCAAATAATAATTGTAACTTGGTTGATTTTCAATTGATTCCAAATGCCCCTTAATACCAAAAATTAGAGCACTATTCTAAATGAATTCCCTAACAATTTAAGATTTTCTTCTCCAAAATTACCTTCCGACACATGAATTGCTCTATAAACATATTTATAATAAATTATAATTCCAACGCTATACCTAATCACAGAATTACAAATTCGAGATTTATGATATCAAGAAGACACAAATACCCTAATGCATCAATCTTTGGTGTTCCTTTTCTTTTCTTTTCCTTTTTAATGCATTTAAGGTAATTACATTTAAAAAGCATTTTTCTCGAACAAAAACAAAAAAGAATCAAAACCCAGGAGACAAAACAATTAAAGATTGAAACTGTTAAGCCTATTCAAATCCAAAAATCCAAACCCATCGAAGAGAACTAATTTTTAAACAATACCCAAGACGTAAAATCCGAAATCAAAGACAAAAAAAATGAAAATAAAATAAAATTGCATTCACCGACCAAGTGTTTGGCCGGACATGAGGGGTGCTGTTTAAGGAAAAGATAGAAACTACAATTGATAGAGTAATCTCTCACCAAGTTCATGAAAATCTTGAAGCATCTTGCCCAACGACTCGAGGCTTTCGAGGTCATCGTCCACTAAAAGGACTCTTATTCCTTGGATAGATTCCTCTTCAATATTCATCGTAATCCAGTTTGGTTTAATTCCCTCGACCTTAGGTTTCTTGAAGTGCGATGTTATATGGGGTTTCTTGAAGAGCAATGTTTATATGGATACAGAACTACAATGATGAATCGCTATAAGCGCAGGACACCGTATGGGTGTTTTAAGAAAATATGAGTGAAATATTTATGGAAATTTATGACAAAAATATGAAACCGACGAATACCATAAATTCGTAAAAGAAAGTATTTTAAAATTTAATATACGGTAATTAAATCCATCAAATTAATGCAATTCATACTATCCATAAAATTTAATACGTGCAGTAATTTGATACTTGAAAAAACTTCTACAATGCATTTGGTCAATCATCTAAACGATATAATAAATATAATGATTAAAATATTAACTAGTGATTTGACCATGGGATTGAGAATAATGTGAGCCGTTAGATAGTGACAGCTTTAAGAGGTGCTTTTGCATCGATATTTTAATAATTAATTTTATATAATTTACATTCATGTAATTTTTATTTGATGAGTATGCAATCATATATTTCTTCTAATTATTAATTGCTAGGATAGTCTATATTTAATAAAAAACATACGAGTAAATTTTATTTATTTTCATTCATGTTCTATCTCTTATTGTATATTTCCCTATTATTAGATTTTTTTTAATATTATTTCATGGCTATTGAAATATTCATGTGATGATTTTAATAGCACGTATGGTCAACAAGTGATTTTTTTAGGGTATTATATGTTATAAGTATATAAATATGGTATAAAATAACTACCTTGCATTATATAAATCATACACTCAAAATTTTATTAATACTTATCTATATTATTAAAACAAAACCACCACCCCTTTTGGTGACTTTAGTGTAAATATTATTAGGTAAATGTTTTTAATATAATATTTTTAAAATATGAGTATAAAATTTTTTTCCTATCCTTGAAATCATGAAAATTAAATAGGATTTGAAAATAATTAAATAAAGGTTGAATAGACATAGTCTTTACCTTTTTTAGCATATGGGTGTAAAATATTTTTGGTATCCTTTAAATTATGAAATTAAATAGGGTTTGAATAGCATTAAATAGGTTTGAATAGACATAGTCTTTTCCGTGTAAAATATTTTTGAAATTAAATAGGGTTTGAATTGAATTAAATAGGGATTGAATAGACATATTCTTTTCCTTTTTTAATATATTGGAGTAAAATATTTTTGGTATCATGAAATCATGAAATTAAATAGGGTTTTAATATAATTAAATAGGGGTTGAATAGACATAGTCTTTTCTTTTTTTGCCTAAGTATGTATCTTTATATATGAATCTAAAACTTTGATACCATATTTATGCATAGCATTTACCAAACATGGAGAAGTTACCTATAGAAAATACAATTGTAATTATGAATTGTAATTAATTTTCTAATTTCTAGGACTCATTAAGGTTATCCTATTCCAACCTATCAAAACAATATATCTATTTAATTTATATATGTTTAGGTTGTTTTATTTGCATGTGTATCACGGATGCGTTGTCTACTTGTATATTATATATACGTAACATGTATAGCATAATATTAAGTAAATTCTTTCCGAAGGATAGAATTCTTGTTATCAAGCATATTTTTAAGGGATAAGTATACTTTTAGTCAACATTTCACTATTGTTCTATTTCAATCCTAAATTTTTTTTTTTTGTTGTATTTGAGTCCTTAATAGTTGCAAAAATTTACAAACAAGAACTTTTTAATATCGTTAGTTTTTCCCATTAAGTTTTAATACTTAGGCATATTTTCATTTCTAGAAATTATTAATTCAAACTAATAAAACAACTAAATTAAGATAAATTTAATAATATAATTAAAAATAGCAAAAAATTTCAAAAATTAATTTAAAATTGTAAAAATTAAAATGAAAGAAATAAAAAATTCTATAAAATACAAACAACATGAAAATATTTGACAAGCAATTGTCGCCATCAGTGATTTTGGTCCCACCACTCTTCAACTTTCCTTCCCTATCACTCGCAATAGGTCTTTCTCACTCCTTCTCCCTCCCTCTCTTCTCCATTTCTTTTAGATACTGACATTCAATTTTTACCTTTCTTTTAATAAAATGAACTTATCATACTAGTGCTAATATGTTCCAATCCATTATCCTAACGTATGCAATCAATGACGGGAGTTGTCATTGTCAACATGTTTGTAAAAAGACATAAACAAAAACTATAGTGATGCAACTTCCTCAAAGAACATATGTTGTGGAAATTGGCAATGCTTATGTTTCCAGTTTTTAATCATTAGCTCGCCCATTTGTCTCAAAAAGTAGAAGGATGACAAATAAGCAAAGGGTATAATTTTCAAACATACAGCAATATTGAAAATCTTAATTAGAATAAAAATGCCCAGAACAAGTTTAATGATTTTGGATAGAGTTGAATGTATGATTGTTGAGTACTATTGGGCCTTCTCAACCCCAAAAGCTAGCTCATGATGTGAGACTTTCTCGCACTTATAAAGCAGCGCAGCCTTTTCCACAACCGATGTGGGATATTCCCAACATCTCTCCTATCACACATCGAACCATGGGATTAACTGTCCATGTCCGGCTCAACCAAAGATGTTGCAAACCTTGACTCTAATACCACTGTTAGGTGCTATTGGGCCTTCTCAACCCCAAAAGCTAGCTCATGAGGTGAGGCTTTCCCTCACAATTATAAAGTAGCACACAGCCCCTTCCACAACCGATATAGAATATCCCCAGCATATTGTATTCCATTTGTTGTTGCATATATATTCTCCTTATTGTCCTAGGGTTTGCAAGGAACAAGTATGTGCCTCTTCTCAAGCCTAGATAGAAAATTCTAAAGAGAGAAAGAGAGAAAAGTGAGGAAACCTAGACTGAGAGACTCTAGACGAAGGAAATCTTGTTCCTATTGTAATCCAAGTTGTGGTGAAGTTTTTGTGAGATCCCGGTTTGATGAAGAAACAGAAATCTACCATTTTGGAGTGATGATTGAGTGATCCACTAGACAGATCTAGTGAAGAACAAACTATAATCCCATATATTGATTATAGTGGAAGGTTTAAGCGTTGCTGATTCCATGGTTTTTCCCGATTTAGGTTTTCTACGTAAAATCCTAGTGTCATTTCAATTTTCACATCGTTTTATATTCTGTTTATTATTGATCGCATTGGCAAGAGGAAAAGATCATATCTTTTCCTAACAAGTGGTATCAGAACACATCATTCAAAAAAAAATTAGATTTCTTGAACCAAGTCTTTTTGGCTAGCTTTTTTTGATAGATATAAACACTTTTTTAAAACTTTTTTTAATAAATTGTTTATCTAGAAATAGATATAAATAAAAAAAATTGACAATTCTTATGAAAAGATCAAATATAAATAAAACATGGATGTAAATCGGACATATTTATACATATCGTTTCGATATAAATATAGATATAGATGAAAAATAGACCATCCAAGAAAATTAGATTTCTTAATCTCAAAGTTTAAATTAAACCAAGTCTTACCCCTTCTTGAAAAGCTCACGCACATGATGGTCTAGGGTAGGTTTGTGCTCCTTTTGCTCCTAGCTTTTTATTGTGTGTGTAGGGTATTTTTATCTTGTGTGCATGTGGTGATGTTGCTTGGCTGATGTGTGGGGTGTTGTTATTTTGTTGATGTGGGGTAGGGCGTGTGGAAGCTTGTTTATGATGCCAGAGTCCTTTTTTTTTTTGTCTTGCTTTCTCTTGTTTCTTGTGGGCTTATGCGCAAGGTTTGGAAGAAAGTTTGGGACCACATGACTTATCTTATTTTTATAGAGCTCTAAGGGGGGTTGATGCAAGTGGCTAAGGGATACTTTTCCTATCATTAAGAGTCCTAACCGCACATGGGATGATTGTTCTAGGATTCTTGCTTGTTGTTGCCGCACATGTTCAATTTAATTTAAGGGTAGTCTTATCCTTAAAGTTTGAATGGTGTGCTACATGAGCTAGAGGTCATGATGAATTGCGGCCACATAAATGCTTCAAGATTCCATTTACTAAATTTAGACATTGCTGCCATGAAGATAGGAGACAAGCTTGATAAGTAAAACAACAGATTATCATCTTTTCTTTAAAGTAAAAAAACAAAACATGAGTATTCAAACTCAGACAAACAAGGAATCTGGGGGTCCTGAGTAATGCGTTGGACGCTCAGGAGGTTGATATAAGTAGCCCGGATACTTATATCTTCTAGATGATATATCCAAAAACGAGAAAATAACTTCATCTAGGGTTAACAGCCGTTACACGACTCCGCTTATCTTAGTCCATAACATCACCTAGTCCAACTATTCCCATAAACATTGAAACTAAATCATGCCACTTCATTCTAAGCATAAGCAAACGTTACTCCGGTATCGTCTTCCTCATCAGTTTCCCACCGTACCACTTAGAAAAGTCCTATCAAAGATAGGGGTGGCCTAAACGCCTAATCTACCATGCCCTCAATCTAAACAAGGTGTTGCTCGTCGAGCCGGATACCAATCTTCCATACTAGGCCAGATACGAATTTAAATTGTGGAATAGACAACGAATTCAAACAATTATTAGGCCGAATTTAAGTTCTTAGTCCATTTAAGCCTATTCTAACAATCACCACGCAAATTACTGCGTACCTTTAAATGATGCCCACAACTCAAAAGAATCAAAAGAAAATCCAGAAGAATCCACAAATCATATTCAAACATCTGTTTCAAGAAATCAAATTGTTATAAGCACTGAATCTATAACTCATTTATCTACTTATATCAACTTTTATTAAAATCCTGTTTGAGTAGACACTAAATAGGAACCCCGCTATGGCTGCGAATATTGCCCCACCAAAATACGGACAGTTCTCCTTTGTCTATCAAAGTATTTCCTTTTCTCTTCGTTTATGTGCTTTATTACAAAAACATCAACAAAGAATTCATAAACCAAAAACATTCATTTTTCCAAGTAAACACACATTTAAAACAACAAATTCACCATGTTAATCTAAGGTTTTAAGTCATTTACTAAGTCAGGTTGATTAAACTTATATAATCTAATTCATTTTAGCTTAGTGAAGTTCATTAAGCTAAGTTGGACTTAGATTAATTACTAATTCATTATATATCTAAGATTCATGTTACTTAATCCTAAGTTAGCTTAAACCTAGCCAAATTCATCAAAGTTAAACAATCTCATCCATTTTAGTTCATTCAAGTTCATTTAGTCAAGTTGGACCTACGTTTATTAACTAAGTTCATTTTATAACTAACTTCTAGATTTAATCTACTTATTTGTTAAATTTATAAATCTACTTAACTCATGTTTAATTACATCAATTAACTCACATAACACATCAAATATCACTCATCTATCTCATTTTAACTTAAAAAGATTCATTTACACTTAACAAAACATTTAGAAAGCAAATACAAGTTTTGACTTTGTTTGGAAAATATATTAGCTGAAAAGAAAAAATTTAAGCATTGATACTTTTTGATTTTGCAAAAACTTAAAATAATAATAGATCTCTTTTTAAGTTTTTCAACGCAATTTGAATCACCTAAATCTGAGTTCGGATAAAAAGGTTATGATTAAATTACAAAACATCATCGCAGTAGGGAATTTCATACCCAAGGCTAACCAGACCTAGGTCACGATTGTGATTCTTCGAAAGCTATTATAAAATGACTTCTAGGCTATGAATCACGCCCATGATTGTTGAGTTTCAAAGTGTTTTTACGAACCCGAGGCTAGCAAGGCATGGATCACGGCCATGATTGATGGAAAGTTTGCAAAAAATCACTTCTAAGTCAAAAATCATGCCCATGATTGCCTAAAATTGTCTAACCTGAGCCTACCAGGGTCTCAATCACACATGTGATTCATCAAATTTTACAAAACCGAGCCTAGCAAGGCCTTAATCATGCCTGTGATTGATGGTTTCCCTTGAGTTATGAATTTCATTGTTGTTCAAACTTCATTTTATCAAATTTTTACACATTCTACTTCCATCAAAACTTCATAAAAGCTATATGCTACTCATATCAAGTCTAAACAACACTTCTACACTCATTTAACATCATCAAACAACTCCAACTACTTCAACAAAACTCAACTTCACTATTCATCATCTTCTTCCTCAAACCCAACTTCCATCAACATTAATCCAACATTTACATATGTAAACAACAATTTGAACCCATTTCTAACGTCTATATATCAATTATAAGCTTGTAAATAACAATTAAAACAAAGATAATTCAAGATAGAAAACTTAGCTTTTGGAAGACATGAAACTTCTCTTCTTTCTTTTTGTTGGAGCTAACTTTACTTGATTTCTCTTCTCTTATCTCATCTTCTAGTTTGATTCCTCTTTTTCACTTCTTGAAATTGAGATTCATGTATTTAATTTTAGAGAGAAGAAGAAGAAGAAGAAGAAGGAGGAGGAGGAGAGGAGGAGGAGGAGGAGGAGGAGGAGGAGGAAAGAAAGGGAGAGAAAGAAAACGTAAATAATAAAAGAAAATGAATGGCAGGAGAAGGAAAAAGTAAAAGGAAAGGATAGGGTTTATTTAGGATATTTTAAGATTTAAGTATAGGTTTATAACTATTAGATCAATATCTTTAGTTCTAGAAATATTGAGGAAATGATTTAGAACCATTAGGTTATAAATTAAGAACTTAAAATAAGAACTTAATTTATGAATTTATTTTAGATAAAAAAATATTTAATTTGAGTTCGGATTTAAGAACTAATATTTTGATACAACTAATTTGTGGGGTTTACAACATTCTCTTAAAGCTAATCACACTGCTTTTTGTGAGATATGCTCAGGACCACATTTGACACTTGAATGCATGTCCAAGACCCCTCAGTCTCAACTAGTGGAGAGAATGCCAATTATGTTAGCAACTTCCAATGGGGTAATCAAGGACCTTACTTGAACACTTATAATCCAAGGTGGCGTAATCATCCAATTTTTCATGGAGAAATGAGAATAATGTGCAGAGACCACCTGGATTCTAGAAGCCAGGTCCTAATCCCAATGTCCCTACTCAACAAAGTTAGTCTAGGATGGAAGAGCTTATGCTAAACTATATGCAAAAGACTGATACAGTGCTACAGAATCAACAGGCCACTGTAAAAAATTTAGAGGGACAAATAATCCAAAATTCTCAATAGTTGAGTATTAGACCATCAGGGTCTTTACCAAGCAATACTGAGGAGAATGTTAAGAGTATTAATGCCATTATGTTGAGAAGTGGAAAAACATTGAAAGTTCAGTGAAAGACAAAGGTAAACAGAAGGAGGAACCAAAGCAGAAACCATCAGTGGTGAAACCCTATGTTTCTTCTATTCCTTTTCCAAGGAGGTCAAAGCAGCAACAACTAGATGCTCAGTTTTTAAAATTTTTGACATCTTTAAGAAGCTGTAGATCAACATTCCTTTCGTAGAAGCACTTCAACAGATGCCTTCATATGCTAGATTTATGAAGGATTTGCTCATCAAGAAAAGGAAAATTGATGGAAGTGAACTTGTTATGCTTGTTGGGGAGTGTTTTATGATTCTCCAAAGGGATTTGGCTAATTTACCAAGAAAACAAAGAGATTAAGGAAGATCGTTCCTTGCAACAGGTAAAGCTTTAATCGATGTGGAACAAGGTAAGCTCACTTTGAGAGTAATGGATGAACTGGTCACATTTAGTGTGTATGATGCTGCGAAAAATTTGATGATAGCAACACCTATTACACTATTGACATTATCCATGAGCTTATCCATGAGTCTGTAGAAGAGGAAATAGTTATAGGTACAATGGACTCCATTTTTAGGGATATTGATGATTGAATGATGATGAGAACCTAAGGAAGAAATTAAGGAGCAAGTGCCTATACTCAGAACTAGATAATATTAGGAACTCGTCACCAGTGAGAAGAAACTAGTACCATCTTTGACACAACCCTCAGTGCTAGAACTTAAACCCTTACCTAATCACTTAAAATATGCTTATCTTGGAACAAATGATACTTTGCCAATAAGTATCTCTTCGTGTTTGACAGGTGATAAAAAACAACAACTCCTAAACTTTAAGAGAGCATAAGGAGGCCATCGGATGGATAATTGCTAATATAAAAGGAATTAGTCCTTTGATTTGCACTCAGGCTGAGTGCAAATCCACAGTGTAAACATAAAGAAGATTAAAACCAACGCTCAAGGAGGTAGGGAAGATGGAAGTGCTTAAACTAAGATGCAGGTGTTATCTATCCTATCTCTGATAGTAAATGGGTTAGTATTGTTCAGGTAGTGCCCGAAAAGTGTGGTATGACTGGTTAAGAATGAAGCTAATGAATTAATCCCAACTCGTATTGTAACTAGGTGGAGAGTATGTATAGATTATAGGAAATTGAATGATGCCACACGTAAAGACCATTTTCCCCTACCATTCATAGATTAGATGTTAGAAAAATTTGTAAGGCATGACTATTACTGTTTTCTAGATGGTTATTCTGGTTACAATCAAATTCATATAGCACCCGGGACCAGGAGAAAGCCACCTTTACTTGCCCTTATGGTACCTTTGCCTTTAGGAGAATGCCCTTTGATCTCTGTAATGCACCTACAGCATTTCAAAGGTATATGATGTCTATATTTTCTAACATGTTAGAGAACTTTATGGAAATATTCATGGATGACTTTTCTGTTTTTGGCAAGTCATTTGAATCATGTCTGACTAATTTAGGCTATGTTCTCAAAAGATGTAAGGAGACTAATCTGCTTTTGAATTAGGAAAAATGCCACTTTATGGTAAGAGAAGGGATAGTCTTAGGTCATAAAGTGTCACAAAAAGGGATTGAGGTTGATAGGGCCAAAGTGGACATAATAGAAAATGTACCACTACCTACTTCAGTAAAACGAGTTAGGAGCTTCTTAGGACATGTTGACTTCTATAGAAGATTTATCAGGGACTTTTCTAAAATCTCTAAACCTCTTTGCAATTTACTTGAAAATGATGCTGCTTTTAATTTTGATGACAATTTTGCAGGCATTCAATTTATTGAAAAAGAAGCTCACAATCGCACCAGTCATTGTTGCACCTGATGGGGAGCTTCTATTTAAACTTATGTGTGATGCCACGATTATGCCATAGGAGCAGTACTTGGGTAAAGGAAAGGTAAAATATTTCATGTTATTTACTATGCTAGTAGAACCTTGAATGAGACCCAAAGAAACTATGCCACAACAGAAAAAGAGCTTTTAGTGGTTACATTTGCTTGTGACAAGTTTTAGCCCTATTTAATAGGTACTAAGATCATACATAAACCATGCAGCTCTTAAGTATTTATTTGCTAAAGCTGATGCCAAACCTAAGTTAATTCGATGAATTCTACTGCTGCAAGAGTTTGACATGGAAATTAAAGATAAAAAGGGAATTGAAAATGTGTTGGCTGATCATTATCACGTTTGGAAACTAATTGTGTTGTTCTACCGATTGATGAATCATTCCTTGATGAACATTTGCATGTAGTAGAAATCCAGGGACTACCTTGGTATGCCGATATAGTTAATTATTTGGTCTGTAAAATTACTCCATATGGGTTGTCATATCAACAGAAAAAGAGATTTTTGCATGATGTGAAACACTATTTTTGGGACGAACCATATCTATTAAATGTTGTCTTGACCAAGTAATAAGACGTTGTGTGCTTGAAACCGAACAACTTAGCATATTACAACACTGTCATACTAAAGAAGCAGGAGGTCACTTTGTGTGGAAAGAATTGCAGCTAAGGTTTTGTCTTGCGGATTTTATTAGCCCAGTTTATTTAGTGATTGCAAGGATTATATAAAGTCTTGTGCTCAATGCCAAAGGACCGACAATATTTCTAGGAGACATGAATTACCGCAAAATAGCATTCTTGTAATTAAGCTTTTAGATGTGTGGGGAATAGACTTTATGTGTCCTTTTCCCTCATCTTTTTCAAATAAATATATCTTTGTGGCTATTAACTATGTGTCAAAGTGGGTAGAAGCAGTTGCTCTACAAACTAATGATGCCAAGGTTGTAATTAGATTTTTGAAAAAGAACATTTTTTCCATATTTAGGGTATGTAGAGCCATTCTTAGTGATGGGGCATCACATTTTTGTAACAAGCAATTTGAAAAGTTGTTATCAAAATATGGAGTTACTCATAAAATTGCCACCCTTATCATCCACAAACTTGTGGACAGGTTGACGTCTCCAATAAGGAGATTAAGTGCATTTTAGAAAAAACTATCAATGCATCTAGGAAAGATTGTTCTTTAAAACTTGATGATGCATTGTGGGCTTATAGGACAGCTTTTAAAACCCCTATTGGAATGTCCCCATACATGATTGTCTATGGTAAATCATGTCACCTACCCGTCGAGCTTGAGCACAAAGCATACTGGGCAATAAAATATCTTAACTTTGATTTATAAGCTACAGGTGAAAAAAGGTTGCTCCACTTAAACCAATTGGCTGAGTGGTGAGATGAGGCCTATGAGAATGCTAGGATTTACAAGGAGCGAACAAAACGATGGCATGACAAGAACATCCTAAATCAAGAGTTTTTGCCTGGTTAGAACGTCTTATTATACAATTCTTGATTGAAGTTGTTCCCAGGTAAGTTGAGATCTAAATGGTCTGGTCCATTTACTATTACTAATGTGTTTCCCTATGGTGCAGTTGAGCTCAAAGCAGAAGATAACTGCACTTTTAAAGTCAATGGTCATCTTCTCAAGCATTACTATGAAAGGGAAAATAACGATAGTACAACTACT
This sequence comes from Combretum micranthum, assembly GCA_024138025.1. NCBI lineage: Eukaryota > Viridiplantae > Streptophyta > Magnoliopsida > Myrtales > Combretaceae > Combretum > Combretum micranthum. The sequence goes on from JAMXBD010000352.1 coordinate 1,008,928, forward strand.
ATTGTGAATCTAGCAAATCTGTGATCAAAACTGGGAAAGTCGGGCTAAGCGACTTTAAGCTAAGCGCTTCATGGAAGGCAACCAATGTTTAACATTCCTATAAAATAGTTTATCTTCTTTATTTAATTTACTAACTTTAGTATTTTGGTATAGATTGTAGCTAAGGGGTATTTGTACTTTCAATGGCTACAGAGAAGCTTACGTTTAAAGAGAGTGAGAAATTCAAGTCATACATATTGATTAAGGCTCTGAGAAATTCCAGGTAAGTGCTTTAACTTTCTTAGCACTAAAATGTTGTTTGGGAGCTAGTTTAACTTGAATAATAAAAAAAAAAGGCCAACAGCGTAAATTGGAAAGCCACCGACCATTTCCTCTCGACAAGATTTTTAAAAAGGAAAACGCTGTCTCTTAAGCTGATGACGTACATAAGAGAATGGCCATCGTATCCCATAAGTCGACAGCGTAAACTGGAAAGTCACTGGTCATTCGCTATCGGCATGAATTTTAAATTTCAAAGTTGGATCTTAGGCCGGCGGCATAAACGCACATTATGCCGGTGTACTTGTTTTGAAGCACGGTACGAGATATTACTCTGGTATGTCTTCTTCCTTTGCTTCATTTATTAGATCCCTCCCACAAAAACACACGCTTCCATTCCCAAAAACACCCACACACACCCACGAACTCACACATGCATCTCAAACTATCTCCTGTGGATTAAGCTCCCTCCCATGATCATCAACTCAAGTAAGTGCATTGATCTATCATTTACTCATTTTGCTTTCGTTCTTATATGATATTGTTTGGATTGTGGTTGTGAATAATAAGATGAGGGTTGGATGTTTGTGATTTGGGAAGAGATGATTGATTATGATGATGGGTCAGGTGTTTGGATTTATGATTTTTCTTTTTTGATTGCATGATTGTGGATCTCGAATGGACTTAAGTTCGGAAATTTTTTTGAAAATCTGCATTTTTCACGAAATTAGGGTTCTTACCGATTGTGTTAAGGAATTTGGGGCTTTTGTGATTTGGGAAAAAATTAATGGTTCCTACATTGCATGTATGTGCTGATTGTTGAATTATGATATTCCAATCGAACAATTTCACAATTGTGGGTTATAAGTCGAGAGTGGGGCAACATTTTTTTTTTGTTTCCATAGGTATTGATATTCTTCATTGGTTTGGGTATGCTTCTCAATGGTTTTTAATGATATACATGTTGTTTTGTTTCTCCATGCAATTTGAATTAATCACAGGCAACGGTTAAAAACTAAGCTGCTTAGTTTAGGCTGGCAGCTTTGAAACCATATTACAAAGTATAAGAGCATGAACAAGAGTTGTAGGATTGGTTCTCAATGATAACATGATTCTGGTTTAAGTGAATTCAAATTTTATGTAAAGCATGTGTTATGAACAAGGAAAACAAACATATAACCCAATGGAAATGATTTTGCTAGAATAAAATTTTTGTTGAATTATCCATGATTGAAAGCCTTTACCTTAGCTGTTTTCATTTCATAGATAAAGACATTTGTTGGAAGCACAATTTGATTTATCATTTCTAAGCTGAGCATTCCTTTATGCTGAACTCACAATTTGTTATATAGGGATGCCACACAAAAAGACCCAATCAAAGAAAAAGAAGCAAAAGACCATGGAGGCGTCTTGCGCTCCACAAGAGGAATTACTTTCTAATTAGGTGTACACAAAAGAGAGGAAGAAGAAGCTCTAGAAAATGAATGTCACGAACCACCAATACCTAGATTTGGACTTATTAGAGGACTATAGGCTGCTAGATTAACTTCCACAGGTTGTGAAAGATGATACTTGGTTAAACTTGTTCGCTATAAGGAAACTAGCCTTCAAGGAAGTCACTATAGAGTTTCTAGCCACTATGTTCATCAAGACTGAGAATCACATAACTTCTTTGACCTTTCAGGCCTATGGAGAGGTCTAAAGGATTGAATTGAAATAGGTGGGATACTTATTAGGACTCTATAACTCTCCACAAGCCAATAGTAGCTTACCAAACTCTTCGCCGACTGATATGGATGTTGCAAAGTTATGGGTGGAGTTAAGTACGTCAACCGCCAGACCATTTATTTCATCTATGTCCTTTTTTACCTCTTTTAAATCCATGGAGCACAAGTTGCTTCATCATATTCTATCCCACTTTATTTGATGTAAGAAAAATAGTCATAGTAAGGTGACTAGTGTTGACATGTTCTATATATATAGCATGATTTCTGGCTATAGAATCGACCTTGGAGTGGAAGTTGTAAATTTCATTGATAGACAAATAATAGATACATGAACCAAGGTCATCCTGTGTGGAGGATATATTATAGCAATATTGAAGGGGATGGGGATATTTAGACAACCTGAAAGAGAAGTGGGTGTTGAGTGCAAGAAGATTTCTGGTGTACCGTTCAGGCTATGGGGTCTATCTAAGTCACACTATAGAGACAATGAGGAGCAAGAACCAGAAGGACATGAGATTCCTCCTGTGGAGAGAGCTTCTACATCACATCCTCCTCCTCTTGTGAGTGAACATGAGCAATGGAAACAAGAAATTCAAGAACTCAAGGAGGAACATAAAAAGGAAAGAATGAAGAAATAAGAGATTCAAAATTACCATGCTCAATATGTTAAAATCTATTTTGACTTACATGAATTCAGCAACAACTGAGGACTTTCAGTACCAAAATTCCAGTAAGGAGTCTAGTAGCACAGAGCCTAATAGCTAGAGTTCCTGCTAGCTTTCTATCTTGTTTTTATTTTGTTGATTTCTTTTGCTTTGCTCCTAGTCTGTACTGTATTCAACACCCAATTCCTTGGGTGGACTTTTTAATTTAGCTGTTGATCTAACTTTCAGGATAGTATTATTTGTGCTTTCTTTGCTTGTTTTTGTTGGTACAGGGCTGAACTCAGCAAGATTAATCTTTCTCTAATTGCTGATCTAATAGGAATTCACCTTTGATTATGAAACATTAAGCACATGGAAGTACCAGTTTCTTTCTCTTTTATACCTCTATTTTTATTTCTCTTTCCTTTAAGATGATTTAGGAACAATGGGGACACTTCAATCTAAGTATGGGGAAGGGATACAAGGATATAGAGAATGGAGTTGAGTATAACATGGCAATTTTTGAAGTGTTGCAATATCTATGACCCCCATACCATGCTTTAAACTTATATATGTCCTTAAGCATTATATGGCAATTTTAGGCCAAATTTTTGAAATTTTTATGAAATCTAGAGATTGTACTAAATACTGTTGATAACATCTAAAAAGAATGTAAATTTGACTTGCTAAGTACCTTACTCACCTACTATTGTGATTAGTTTACTTAGTTGAAATCAAGTAATAAAATCTTTAAGAAATAGATTTACCTTGTATTTAGCTTTAGAATTTGAAGTTTAAAGGTAGGTCGAGTCCCTAGGAGAAAAAAAATAGGTTTACCTTTAGGAAAATTTAGCTTGTATAGATTCTTTCGAAGTGCTTTGAGAACATTTTAACACTTATTGAAAGAGGTAGAAGAAACTTTTTACTTAGTGATCCTTTATAAAAAAGTCTTAAATTGGAAGTGGTATTCAAAAAGAAAACAAGCATAGCCTCTATCCCAATGACTCATGAGACTGAGTTAAGAGTATCCAAACTTGAATATTAGAGTAGGAGAGAGTTCGTAGGTGTCCTTTTAAAACCTAGTCACTTGGGTGATGAGCCCGGGATGTGCCGACTCAATGAACTCACTATAACGAAAAGAGAGGAAAGGCAAAAGTTCAATAAATGGACTTTGAAAAAAAAAAGGAAATTGAAAAAAAAAGAAAAAAAAAGAGAAAGAAATGAGCTGAAAAGAAGCAAGCTACACCTCGTCTAGAGAATCTTCTTTGAAGGCTCAATGGATGCTTGAATGAATCAAAAAGAATATGAATGCAGAATCAATGGGTAGAATAAGACTTATAATAGAAAGGGAGAAAATCTAAGGAAAGAGTAAATACCACATACTTTCACTTTGTGTTGCCTTGTTTAGAAAGGTGATTAGAAGGATTACATGCTTACTAATAACCAGTAAAATTTAAATGGGTATTTTTCCTTACTGGACTGAGTATTTACATTTAGACTAAGATTCTTTTATTAAACACTAGGATTAAAACCTATTTTGTTTAGATTAGTTGCTGAATTTCAATTATAGTAATCTAATTACACGTGCTTAGTTTGGTTAGAGCAGTGTGCACTAGTAATGCAAGTGGTGAATTATAAAGAGAAGATGTTTGAAATTGTGAAAGTTAAAATTTTGTACTTTCTATGGTAGATTTCTCTTTTTGGTTTTATTTATTTTGCTCGAGTTCAAGCAAATGTTACAGTGTGGGGGAGTTGATAAGCCGTAATTTACTCATTTTTCATTAATTAAATTGTAATAAATTATTATTGATTTTATAGAAATCATAAGATAATGGTACTTATTTGTGATTATTTTGATAAATTCAGATCTTGAAGAAATTAGAGAGAATTGGACAAAATAAAAATAGGCCCGTTATTCACAATTCAAAGCCACCGGCCTAAAGGCCGGCCTTCACTCACGGTGGGACATCAACCTTCAACGCCGGCATAATCTGTAAGAAGGCCGCTGGCTAAAGTCTAGCGTACATACTGGCTGGCCATTGAAGAAGAAACGTTGCCAGCTTAAACTCCGGCCTACATGTTTACAAGAACTATCTTTGGATATGTTTGAAAAGATGTGAAATTTCCTTGTTTCCTCTATAAATGACTCCAAGAGTTGAGGAATAAAACACACCAATTCATAGAATAGATTAGAATTAGAAATTCTTGATAGTTTTAGAGAGAATTACATGCTTTTATTGTTTAGCTTAGAATCCATCTTGGAGATTGAAGAGTATTGCTTTTGAGAAGCTTTTGTGGAGTTTTTTGCTTCAGAGTTTTCATACAATTGTTAAGTTGAATTGGTGACTTCTGATCTCTTATCCTTTATGAAATTCAATTTATTAAATTTCATCGTTAAATATGAATTCTCTTGCAATTACTTTCATGATTATTTATTGTTTGTTCTTCTCCATGATGTTCTTATGATGAAACCTAGGTTATTTAAGATGATTATTGTATTCATGTTATAGAATTAATAGATCTATGGATTATTCATGTTGTAATTCCTATGCTATAAATCATATTTCTTAGTTGAATTAGGTTTATAGTAATCTCAATGACTTGGAAAGGAAATTAGGGTTTATAGGAGTTCTTAATTGAGATTAAATAATAAGATGTGGGAGATAAATTGTTTAATCTAATAGAAATTGTCTTACGGTTTAAAGCAATGTTTTTTATTAATATCTCACTAAGGGATTAGAAGAAATTGATTTAGGCATTAGTTAATCATGGAATCGGGAGATTTATGATTATAAATTAGAGTCCATCGTTAATTTATACAGTGAGAACTAATATAAATTTGTGGTTTTGAAATCTTGAAACTTGGGAAAGGATTAAGAGTTTTTAGCAATTTCATATGAATACCCATATAGCTATTAATCATTATAACATGATGACGATTTGATTAATGAAACTAGGTGGATTTTGTTTTTCCACATTCAATTGATATATTTCTCAATATTCTCTCTATATTAATTGATAATTTAGGTTAAGTAAACATTAGTCATTAAGTAATTAATTATATCAACTCTATTGCCTAAATAATAGTAGAATATAATACCGGTTTAGTAGTTAGAAAATCCTCGTGGAATGATACTCTATTCATCACTATATTACTTGGTTCGATCTAGTACACTTGCTAGTGATATTCGCATTTATTTCATATACATATTTGCAGCGGATCAGTTATTTTTATTTTTTATTTAAGGGGAAAAAGTGTTTATATTTAGGAGTTATTATTTATTTAGAATAGGGCTTGAAAACATCTCTTATTTACATATATGAGCTTGATGTGTTATTTCATAGTCCTACGAATAGAAACTAGTTTTGTTTTTTAAAAAGCATTCACATGTCAACCTATTTGGATTTTAAGCACCAATGAACGTTGTTGACAACACAAAAATGTTCAAGAATTTCGTAAGTGTGCTATGCAATGCAATTACATCCGAAAGATTAAATCCTAGGAGGAATGTCTCTTTATTTGAATAGATCACATCTCTCGTTGCAACCCTTGTGCTTATCGAATATCGGCACAATCACTGCCTAAGCAACATTTCCATTCTTGCCTTTTTCGCAGTAGTGCTCATGGGGACATAAATAAAAATTGTGGAATTTATAAATTATCGTTGAACTCTTTTAAAGGTGTGAATTTTGGGTTAAGGGGTAAATCCACAAAGATGAAAGTTTAGGGGTGAATCTGTAATCCTCAAGAATTTTCATACTAGCATAATGGTTAAAATAGTAAATGAACGATACATAGTGAATTTGTAAACCAACAAAAACCCTAATTAGAAACTTTGAATAGTCATGAGCTTGTTTAGAACTTGAAATCCTGAACAGAAAATTCCTAGATGTTATAAGATACCAAAGATAATATTTCATGACATGAGTCGAAAACTTGAGATATAATTATAAGTAACCCTTAATTTCAAGTGCATTAGAAAGTGAATAACTAATAGAGCTTATTGACTATAAAACGATAACTTAAAGATGAACCACTAGGATTATGAATGTGCAATGAGAATATAAAACAAACTCATAACTATAAATCTAGACATGACATAAATATTTGGATTGTACCATTAAACTAGTTAGAGAATTCTAAGACCATATAGACTAAAACCCTTATTCCACCTATCGGGCTCAGAATCCCTAATCGCGTAGGATAAAACTCTAAAAATATCCAATCGAATAAACTTTAAACTCAAAATGCGAACTCAAGAACAATGTAGGAATACTATAGAAGCCTTAGATGAATTTTTAGAGATAAAATCCCCTATATAACTGATATAATTTTAGGCGTGTGATCCTAAAAATCGCATGATAACTTTGATATTTGTTTATATAAGTAACAAACTAAAATGCATTTATGATTATGGTGCAAATAGATTCCTTAGAGCCGACTACCTTCTTAAAAATTCTTCACCGTCCTTGCCTTCTCAAAATTGAACAAGTTAGCTAGTAAAAGTCAAACGAAAATGATATTTCATCCAAAACATGCTACCAAATGACCCATGAATTATGAATATTTGATTCTTAAATTAACTAGACATGCATTGCACAGACTGTAAAATTGCATAAACAACGTGACAAGCTGCTGCGTGTTAGTATTTCAGTTCTATGATAATGCTTGGTTTTTTTAGATGACACGTTCCTCGTTTTACACAAGATTACCTTTATTCCTTCGATTCCATGGGAATTAACTGGCAAATGAAGGACACCGCCCATGGTATCTATTTGAAAGGACTAACACTTAGTAGAGATTCTAAGGCTTAAAACTGAAATAAATGCTAAGACATATTTATGATAAATTGATAAGTAAAGTGAGTATTGTTGTCTTTCCTATATGCTTAGTTTCTCCTAGGCAGGTGAGTTATTAATGCGTAGTCCTGGCGAGGTTCCTTCAACCTTGATGAGAGGGTATAAATCTCCATCATGTTTGGATTTCGAGTTCTCAAGCTTGTATTTGTGCATATGATTGATTGACGCATCGCATATGATTGTTGCAAATTTGATTGATAACTTGTTTGATGTGTAATATGTTCTGATTATTCACTAAGCCCTTCGTCCATGGCTGGTATCTTCCTAAAATGTAGCACCAGTAAGGTTTCAAAGTTAGAATGATTATGGATTAGACGGGATATTACTATTTAGTGATATATATTGGATGATGTTAGAATGTCTGTTTATGTTTTGAGAATTTTATATTCCAGTTGTGGTCTATAATATCATATAACTCAGCATTTGTTGAGAAAGTATTATTTATGATGTTGTATCTTATATGTATCTATCATTCTTATCAAGCAACCATAATGATCTTGCTTTGTTAATAAATGTCATCTTCCAAGGTATAACTAGTATTAACCTGCATGTATGATCCTTTTTGATGTTGCCAAGCCTTTCTAAATACAAGTTTTTAGATATCAAATAGTATAATAATAAGTGTATTACTATTAGGATATTGTTGGAGGCATGATAGAATCCATTTATAGGTGGAAGTTTAAGGGGTATTTTGCAACTTTTCTCATTTTGTTTTAATAGAAAATATTAAATATCCTTAATTGTGCACTTTTTTCAAAGTTAAAAAAATCAAAATGCACACAGTAAAAGTGCATGAGGTCAATCCATGCTTTGATTGAAGTTTAGGAAGGACATAAAATTTTGTTGCATTATTGAAGGAGAAAGACAATGAAATTGAAGTACATGAGTACCTCCCTTATGGCTAAAATTACATGCAAAAGATGGGAAGTAACAAGTTTCGAGGTCGCAAGCTAGACATTGCCACGAGTTGGTTCGAGTTTAAAACTGGACCTGTGGGAGTCGATCCGATCCCTACAATTCGGTTCCTACTCCAAAGGAATCAAGAACAAATTTAAAAAAAAAACAAAAAATATCATTGAAATTACTTTACTTAATTTAAGTGAGACAAAAATGAAACAACAAAATTTTAACTTGAAATAATATAAGAAATAATAATAATTATTTATGGCCCATTGTTTAAAAGAAATTTTACGGTTGTACATTATTTATATATAATCACTTGTACTTTTTTTAATTATACATAGAATATAAAATAAATATACATATAATTCAATAAATACAAAAACAAGTCTCACATTATTAAGACATAGAAGTCCACTTTGATTAAAAGTATATAGAAACTCAATAAAATATGATTTTAAAAATATATCTATTACCTGTACAATTAATAACATCATATTAGGAAATTAAATTTTACTATTCACATGAAACTAATTTAATTTTTTTTCTAAATTAGAATTTTTTTATAAAATTCTTGTTTTTCTTTTTCCTTTTTATGTTTTAAGTTTTTGTGATGCGGACCCCATGAATTGTCGGTTCTTCTGGTTCTTAAACTGACGATTCCAAAACCACAGGCTTAGGTAGTTTTAAGGAGTGTGACTGACTGGACCCACTAGAACTGGTGAGTCCATGTCTGATTTGGACTTGCTATCCACTAGCCGTACCCGGTTCAGGAACCGCTAATGACAGATCGAGTCGGTTCCCAGTTTGGAGCCGACCCATAATGATGTCTATAGCAAGCCTCAGAATAGTTGAAGCAAGCCATGCATCATGTGTTGTGGTTATCATTTTGGATCATTATCCGCTACCTTTCAGTGATGTGTTGAATTGGAACCGGTTCTCGATACATGTTTCTTGGGAGAAAATCTTTGAATCGAAGGATATATTGAAAATGAGTACTTCCCGGGAAGTATTTGGAAATGAATAAACCATTTGATGTGTTTCACCTGATTCTGCATTCGATTTGGCTTAGAAGACTTAATGCTAGAACAAAATATCGAACCACTTAGACATGCTAGCTACGCAGCTAAGATATACAATTATGTTGTGTTAAACGAACCTTTTGGATTTTGTTTTTGGTATGTTGTATTTAATCTAAGTATGATCGAGATCTAATATTTGGAAGCCATTGTATCTGGTCTATTTTGTTTTTTCAAAACTAATATTCAAATTAATTGTCTTTTACGAAATATAGTTATGTTGAAAACGGCATTTAAGAATGAGAGTTAAAAGGTAAAAATTCGACATATTTTTGAAAGTTTTAAAATAAATTATTCTCTTTTATAGGTTGAATAATGTAAATGGTGAATAATTTGTTTATGACGACACATCTATTAGGTTTTTATTTCTATCAGAGGATACCATGTTCCTTTTCAAGGATTTTATTGAGGTATAGATATTAGTGGGATATAATAGTTCGTTAAAGACCTGGTGTTGTCCCCTTATCTCGGCTAGGTGGAGCTGTATTTTTCCAGCTTTGTCTCGTTCCAAATAGTGCTAGAATCTCCATACAAAGGTAGTCGCTATCCCCAGATATGTTTTCCACTAATAAACTTAATTCAATTGCATTAGTAAGCTTTAAATCGTCACGTCTAATGGACTCCTATTGGATGACTTGTAGAACATGTGTCCATTTGATTTCATAGACTATGCTCATTGAAAGAAATCATTGTTGTTGGAAGATCAAAAAAATAAAAAATAGTCCCCTATGAAATGCTAAGGGATAAAGTCATGTAATAGTGTAAGTGACAAGGTAGTTATTATAAATTGCTTTTGGTATTTTTAAAGACAAAGTTATCTGATTCCTAATAGGGTCCGATTTCATAGCAATTCAAGTAAAAAAAGAAAGGAAAAAAAAAAAAGAAACGTCAATGGAAAAAGGTTTCCAAAAAGAAGTGTACAAGCCCAAGCAAATAGAAAGAAAATAAACCTGTGGCCTAAACTATTTTGACTTCTAATCTCATTCAGTTTCATTGAATTGTACAAAACAGTAAGATGGAAATGATAGCTAAATCATTAGAGTCCTTCATAAAATCAAATATCCCTAGTGGTTGTGTTGAAACTGACCCACAGGACAGGGTTTCACTTTTCACCATTTAGGCCTTCTTTTGGTGGGCGATTCAAATCAAGCGCATTTTTGTTACGGAATTTCTGCGTACACCAAGTTGAATCACCAAAAATGTTAGCTTACTATAACTTGATACATTAAAAGGAATGGAAATGGATTGAAATTGTACCTGAAGGTGGCTGGAGATATGTTGTCTATTTAGAGAGTCTGGGACACCATCCAATCCTTGCATATATGCCAAAATATCTTTAGGAACAACTTATGTAAGGTGTTGACAAAGTTTAAGTTGAAGTGTTACTAAAGGGGAAAGAAGAAAATCATTGCATCTATACACATATTGAAATAGGGCACAACATTAATCAATTGTATGACATTGAAAAGAAAATTCATTCCTACTCTACTTTGCCATTTATATTTTTTCAATTTACAAAAAAAAGAAAAAAGATTGCAATTGTCTCAAAAATTTCAATTTTCTTATGACATAATTATATCATTTTCTTCTTTAAAATTTCAACTACCAATTACACATGGAAGCATCCTAATTAGGTAATTGAAGAAAACTAGGGGAAAGTAAATAAAAATGATAAAATTGATAGTTGATGGTTCTTTTTTAAACTAAATTTGTAGCCGTCAAATATATATTGTCTAAAAAACATGGTTATTTGACGCATGAATTATTTTTCTATGAAATGACCTTTTAAAGTTAAAAAAATGTATGGAAAGGAAAGAAAGATAGCATACTCCAAATACCACCATAGTGATTGACGGCCTTTCAAATTTTTGTCTTAATTCAGGAGTCCAAACAAATCGTGGCTTCTTTCCTGAATTTGACATATCTGGCTTTTCTCCTTCTATTCTAACTTCTCCAGGATTCTGGGAGTTTTTATTTGTTCTAACTATGTGGTTGCTAAAGAAATGATGCCTTATGAGTTTGACGATATTAACGCGGTCCGGTTTCATCATAACATCACATGCACCTTGCTCATATGCTCTCGTAACTAAATCTTCAGTTACGTCTTCATTTGAAAATACTGTCACCAAAACATGGATACTATTTTAAAACCATTGTAGAAAAAAATCACTATTTAATATTGTCCTATTATTTGTATGTATTTAATATTTTTAGTAGTGATATTATGGTGATAAATTAAAATGGCTTACATAGATCAATCAAATAAGCCCTAAAATTAGCTTATATTAGTCAATCTCGATAAAAGACACTTACAAACAACAGGCAATGGTGAGTTCATGTCCTGGATCGACGAAGGAGTTGAAATCCATCCATATTCATCATGTGTGCAGCCGTTAGTACCATGTTATATCCATTTTTATCTTCATGAAGCTTGAGTAGAGCTTCTTCACCTCCCTTGCACCTTACTACTAAAACTTTCTTAGGCTTTGTTACTGAAACTAAATTAAATTATAAAATTAGACCTTGTATTGGTCACACAAAACCTTAAAATGTTAGATGCAGCGCACAAACAAATTATCTAAAAAAAGCTCATTGCCCAAAAAAATTTCTGAAAATTTTATTGATAAAGATGCGATGGTCGGAAATCAGAAAGTCAAGTTAGAAGAGAAGGGGGTAGGATATTTTAACAAAGCAAGCATTGGAGACAAACACATGTCCAATTTTTGAACCTCAGAGAGTCTATTTCGATAAATACATTGAAAAAGGTGCCCAAGTAGTTCATGTTTTAGTTGTAGTGTGGTTAAGGCACACCTAGGATAGCTTTTGCTATCAAAATAAATACATGATTTTGATGGATCTGTCTAAGATTGCTAAGATTATCTATTCTACTTTTATAATCCCTTTTTAAATTATTTCTTTTACTATCATTATATTATATGCAATACTAATATGTTACAAACTTAAACCATGTACTTGCATGAATTTACGCTTCGCACACTATATATATAGTAAACCCTAACATTTTCAAAATCCAAAAAAACGAAACCACTTGTTAACAATATTTACAAATAGACCCGTAGATACATAAATTATAAATATACAAGTATTTTTCTTATAAAATAAACATCTAATAAACATGTGATAAATAAATTATTCATCATTTACATTACTGAATCCATAAGATAGCAAATTAAGAATGGTTCCCGTAATTGGCTTATTGACCTCTTTAAGAGAATGGTGATGGCATTGTTGGAAATAATAACACCAAACACCATAGTCATAACCAGGCATCATACCTTTTATCAAAATATTAACATCCATGCTTAAAAAATGCTGGCAATATTAGAGGCTGCATGTTACAATTAAACAAGAAATAATTATTTTTAATAGTGTTACTTTAGTCAATAGAGTTTCTAAGATTTAATCAAACGTGGTAACGATCCAGCTGAGTCGCCCAATTAAAAGTTTTTAATGTTTATTGCATATACCGAATTTCCATTTAGTATAGCATTGCATTTGTGGAACTTTCAAAATAAAAGAATCAAGAACGAGAAGACAAAACAATTAGAGATCAAAACTTTTAGGCCTGTTCAAATCCAAACCCATCAAAGAAAACTAATTTATGGACAATACCCAAGATGTAAAATCCAAAATCAAAGACAAAAAAAAATTAGAAAATAAAATAAAATTGCACTCACCGACCAAGTATTTGGCCGGACATTAGGGGTGCTGTTTAAGGAAAAAGATAGGAACTACAATGGATAGAGTAATCTCTCACCAAGTTGATGACAATCTTGAAGCATTTGCCCAACGACTCGAGGCTTTCAACGTCATCGTCCACTAAAAGGACTCTTATTCCTTGGATGGATTCCTCCTCAGTGTTCATCGTGATCCAGTTTGGTTAATCCCCTCGAACTTAGGTTTCTTGAAGTGCAATGTTTATATGGATACAGCAATGCAATGGTGAATCCGCTGAAAGTGCATGAGACCGTATGGGTATTTAAGAAAATATGAGTGAAACATTTATGGAAATTTCTAACAAAAATTTGAACCCGACCAATACCATAGATTGGTCAAAGAAAGTATTTTAGGAATATGGTTACTTGTAAAATTTAATATACCCTAATTAAATTCATCCTATTAAAATGAATATAGTAATTAAAATATTAAGTATTTTGACTGAGTATCATGTGAGCCGTTGGATAGTGATGAGATCGTAGAATTTTCCTTTCATATGCTTTTTATAAATCACATTTATGATACATAATCGATTTATATGTGAATCGCATTTATGGCACGTGATTCATAAATTACCATTTGAATTGCATCTTAGAGATGCGTATCAGGTAGGGTGGGCATGGTACGACTTGGTTATTTTTATGAAATTTAACCTAACTATACGGTTAGGTTTGCTAATTTTTTTAACTTAAAAAAAATGTTCGGAATGATTTGGTATATGATTTGAACCATTCGTTATGAAAAAATAATCCAATAATATTTCTCAAAGCTCAAATACTTGCTACTAGCAATTAGCATAAATATAAATCATTAACTTTATAATAAATTTTATTTAAAAAATTAAAATTTATAATATACACCAATATTCTTATTAATTTTGTAATGTTCCTATTTATAAATCATCAATTGAACAATATCAAGAATATTTTTTTAGGACATTTTTAACTCTAGTCATTATCTTTGACCTTTTTTTCTCAGCTATTGAAATTTAATATTGAAAAAAAAAAATTCACTTGAACATAGCAATGGATGAAGAAGCAGAAATCATTAATGCTTTTTTGCGAATCTTTTTATTTTACTTTACACGGTAGGGTATTATGAACTGGACTGGGAATCAAATGCTACAATCCGAACCGAACTTGTTAGAAAATTTAATTGAAATTTTGTTTTGATTCAGTCCAGTGTGGTTTGCGGTTCGTCGGTTTTTTTCCCCCAGCCTTAGTATAAGGTATTTTTATTAGAATTGTATCATTAAGATGTGATTCTATGTATGTATTTTGATAATTAGTTTTATATAATTTATATTTATGTAATTTTTATTTGTTGAGTCAGTAATCATATACTTTCTTCAGATATGGATTATTCATTGCTAGGATAGTCTCTAATTAATTAAAAAAAATACAAGCAATTTTTATCCATATGTGTTTCCATCCTTTCTCTTATCATATATTTCCCTATTATTACATCTTTTTTTTTTTATATTATTTCATGGTTGTTGAAATATTCGTGAGATGACTTTAATGGCACATATGGTCAAGATGTGATTTTTTATTTCATTTTTTACTATTAATAAATACTAATTTATTATTATTTAATTTCTTTAACCTTTGCCATTTCTCTTTTTTTGCCAAACATTTGTCATGTCAACATACATGGAGTTGTAGTGGCCATACCAATAAGGGTGTTCACGGATCGGTTAACCGGTCGTGACCTTATTTTTTGAACCTAACCATAATGATCGGTTTTTTAATTTTTCGATCCTTAACCGGTCCATTATAAATGGTTAACCGCCGTAACGGTTAACCGTTTTATTCGATTAATTTAATCGATTTTTGGTTTTTAACCATTTAACATATTGGTTCAACAAATCAAATTGATAATTTTAACAAACCTTATTTTTTAGCATTTATCATAGAGTTTTTCTTTAAATTATTATATATATTACAAGAGCTTTAAAAAAAAGAAAATCAAATTAAGGAAAAGGGGAAAAACAAACCATTGGATGTATCATTATCAATAAAATCAAACCAAGATAATTACCATATTAACTCCATCAAACATAAACAATATTATTTTAATCGAAATAGAAGGAATACTAACATAAGTAAATTATATGTATATGTAAATCATATATAGATTAAAAATAATTATATATATGTAAATTATATATAATATATTTATAAATATTGAAAAGATTAATCGTTAACCATCGGTTTTTTGTGGTTACAAATCGAAACAGAAACCGAAAACGAAAAAAATAAAAACCGTAATCCTAAACCGAAACCAATGAACCGGTTAACCATATTTTTCGGATTAGTTTTACGTTTCGGTTTGGTTTTTCGGTTTCATCAGTTTTTTTGCACACCTCTACATACCAAGATTTTTTTGGCATGACAGAAAGGAGATAATTTCTCTTTTATGGGTGCTTTTGGAAAGAATTACACATTTACTAGTGAGCATAGTCTTTAATAAATGTGATACTACAATTTGAATGTGTGTCACATTTATTAATTGCGATATAGTAAAATAGTAATTATTATATCGCATTTTATATAAGAGATACACATTCATAGTAGTATTGTATGTATTAAATGTGATACTTATTTTTTTACTAGTATCGCATTTGTCACATGTGACACAAAATAAAAAATTGTTATGTTTTATACAATATATGTATTACAAAATCATAATTGTGTATTTTTTTGTTTAATTGATATTTATGTAATTATTTTTTTAAATAAACCATAAACATGACTTTCACTAACAAAAAGAATTCATATGATCATATCCAAGTTGATTGTTAAATGCTATAAATAAAAGTGGGTACATATTATTATTATTACGTGGATAAACACCTCCGGATTTTACATATTATTGACTGGTTATTTTATAAAAGTGGATAAGGAATCCTAGATTAGAAATTTATCTTAATTATTTAATAGAGATAGATACATAATTAGACATCACCACGGGGCGGTTCTGAATCGCGAACTGTCCTCGGCGGTTCCGTACCTGGCAACCGCCCCGTTGGGGACGATTATGAACCGCCGAAGGACCCGCAGGAACCGGCGGGTCTTAGCGGTTCGTCACACAGAACCGGCGGTTCCACCGGTTCCGACCCGCCAAATTTAATTTTAATTCTTCCTCTCTTTTTTTTTATAGATAACAAATATTTACATTAAGCAACAAAAAGTTTCACAAACAGTTCCAACTATAAATAATCCCCATGCCTCTATATTCAAAAAACAAAAAATAGGAGCAGCCATGGCATGTAATTACTAAGTACATTGCCCTTTTAGGACATCTTTTGGACTTAAAACGATAATCCCCGTACAAACCAAAGGAACTCCAATCATCCTCCAACAAACGTAATATAGATATTGGAGGATCTTTAAAAACACTCCATCCTCTTCCATAGTTTGAGCTAGACCTGCAATATAAAAAATAATAACGTCTGAGACAAGATTTAATTCTCTAAGAATTTGCGAAATTCGGACTGATAGGAGGGGGGGGGGTGTAGGGTGGGTCTGTTTAAAAAAAAAAAAAAGAAAGAAGAAGAAGAAGAAGAAGAAGAAGAAGAAGAAGAAGAATAAAGATGGTTCACGGTTCACGTGGAACCAGAACCGTCAGAATCGACGGTTCAGTGGAACCGTGAACTGCCCCGGCTCTGGCTGTTCCGGTTCCGGTACCGAACCGTCCCGATGTCTATACACAATGATATATTGAAAAAAGGGAAATCGAATTGCAATTCTTTCCTTTTAAAGGGGCAATTCACCTTAAATCTGGAATCATTGGTTTTAAGAGATCACAATATCGGCTTCTTAAATTCAATCTAAATGTGGGAAGGAGAATGGGATACGAAATCATGATTTCATTCCGCATCCATTCCTGTATACCAATCATAACATAAATATGTGTCTTTTTCTTTATGCCCTTATCTTTAATAACTGCTAGTTTCTCTTATTTATTAGCTTCTTGTTAGCCAAAAAGGAGGGGGAAAAAAGAAGAAGTATATAAAGGGAATCATACCTTGCCATCCTAGAGTAAGCAAAATGTTAATTTAGTTTTCAACACATATTGCTCGATTTTATAAGTGCCATTTTAACTTTTTTTTTTAATTTTTAGTTATTTTTATTATTTATTTAAGGGGAAAAAGTGTTACTTATGTAGGAGCTATTATTATTTTAAAATAGGGCTTGAAAGCAACTCTTATTTACATATATGAGCTTGATGTGTTATTTCATAGTCCTACTAATAGACAACAATTTAGTTATTTTTAAAAAGCATCCACTATTATGTTATTTGGATTTTAGGCACCTATGAACTCTGTTGACAACTCGGAAATGCGCTTGTCGGATATTGGCACAATCGCTGCCTGAGCAACAATTCCATTCTTTCCTTTTTAGTAGGTGGTACTCATGGGAACATAAATAAAAATTGAGGAATTTGTAAATTATCATTAAACTCTTTTAAAGGTGTGGATTTACCCCTTTCAATTTTCAAAGTGAGATTTTTAACCTCTTAAACTTTCGATAATCTCACATTGTTAGGGATGGTTAAAATTTTTCATGAATTTAGGGTTGAGTGGTAAATCCATATGTAGATGCAGGTTTAAGGGTGAATCTGTAATCCCTAAGAATTTTCATACTAGTATAATGATTAAAATAGTAATAAACTATAGATAGTGAATTCGTAAGCCAATAAAAACCCTAGTTAAAAACTTTGAATAGTCATGAGCTTGTTTTTAACTTAAAATCCTACATAGAAAATTCATAGATGTTAAAAGATACCAAAGACAAGATCTCATGACTTGAGTCAAAAACTCGAGATATAATTATAAGTAGCACTATATTTCAAGTGCATTAGAAAGTGAATAACTAATAGAGCCTATTGGCTATAAAACGATAACTTAAATAATTAACCGCTAGAATTATGAATACACAATGAGAATAGAAAACGAACCATACCTACAAATCTAGACATCAAATAAATATTTGGATTGCACCATTAAACTACTTAGAGAATTCTAAGTCCACATAGAGTAAAACCCTAATTCAGCCTATCAGGCCCAAAAACTCTAATCGCGTAGCATAGAACTCTAAAAATACCCAATCGCGTAAACTTTAAATTCAAGAACAATCTGGGAATACTGTGGAAGCCTTAGATGAACTTTTAGAGATAAAATCCTCCATATAACTGATATAATTATACGCATATGATCCTAAAGCTCACATGATAACTTATATATTTGTTTACATAAGTAACAAACTAAAATACGTATATGACATGGTGCCAATGGATTCTTTAGAGCCGGCTACCTTCTTAGAAATTCTTCATCGTCCTTTCCTTCTCAAAATTGAACAAGTTAGCTAGTAAAAGCCAAATGAAAATGACATTTCATCCAATAACATGCTACCAAATGACCCATGCATTAAATGAAACAAGATGACTCATTTTTGAGGCATATGGAGTCGGTTTTTCCTCCTAAAATCACCGCGAATTGCAAGGAAAACATAGACAGAATTTCCCCATGTGCAACCGTGATTGGTCCTAGAATTTTCTAAGAGTAGACTAGTCACAAAAAGTTTCATTTATAGAAGATGCCTTCAATTACTACAAAAGGAAAAAAATCCTTGTAATAGGCTATTGTAGGGATCGTAGTCCCTTTAATGAGTTGTTGCTAAAACTTGGCAATATTAGCATTTAGCCATTCATCTCTACGAAAAGATAACTCGATGGATGGCATCCCTACAAAAAGTGTAAACCTCGGTTTTCTTAGTAACCGAGTAAACTTCGAAAATCGAAAACCAAAACCCTAAACAGGATTAGTATGAGCAACCTAGGAACCCTAGATCCGAATTTTCTTCGATTTCAATTTGAAAGAACCTCTATAGGATATTTTGATGTGGATTATTGTTTTAAAGTATATTTCAAACGTAAAAAGTTCTGATTTCGAAAAGTTTTCTATTCTGGGTCTTCCGAGCTCCATTACAGAAAACGGGCCCTAAACTAGAAATTCAGAAAAATATTCTGAATACTCTTTAGAATTGAAATTTTATAAAGATTTCAAAAATATACGTTTTATAATTTTTCGGGTTATAAAAATTACAGTTATAGCCTTTTTCCTGTATTTTCCTTGCTACCGGTAAAGTAAATGTCTTGTTCACTATTTATTACTATTCACAAGTACAACCTACTACACACTCATACCCTAGTCTTACATCCTCACAAACACTCCATTACATTTTCTTTTCCAAGAAAAGTTTGTCTCTTAAGAATTATTACAATTTAAGATATATTATTACATAAATTACAAAACAAATAAAATCAAACTCTCTCCCTCTCTTTCTCCCTCTTGAACCAGCGCACCCCTCCCCCTCTTTGCCTCCATTTGGTTTATTTTATGTTCTTTTTATAATAAAAACAAACCCTAATTTCACTTAATATAAATAGTCTTTTACTTTCTCTCTCCTTCACTTTATTTCATTTGTTTCAAAAGCTCACAAAAACCTCTCTTTTCTCTCCCTATTGCCGTAACCTCTACTCCCCTCACACACACACACACAACAAGCTTCATTCTTCTTCTTTTCTTCAATAAATCCAACCTTAGGTGATGATTCTTAAGCCTTACTACCATCTAATCTTGTAATGGCAAGATTATTCATGAGTGTTTTCACTCTAAGTCCCCATGAGCACTTGCTAGGGACAAGAAAATGCTACTACATGAATATCAAGGTATCACAAGAGTAGATCTTGTATTTGATTAAGTTTTTGTTGAAGTATTTTTATGTTTATGCATGTAAAAGTAGGGTAAAGTAGAGATCTAGCATAAAAACCCATGTTCATTCTTTTAAACTTCATTTCATACATCATAAGTAGTAGATCTGGCTTTTAGATGCTTATAGCATGCTTGACATTTATGATCTTATGGATGATTTATGTTTTCATGCATTAATGCTCATGAAGGCTTTGTTTTGTGTATATAGATGTTGTAGTTGGTAGATCCTTAGGCAAATAAAACAAGGAACTTACAAAGGAAAAGTTTTTGTTTGAAATGTTCAAAGACAAATTCGTATGATTTCAAAGCCCTATTTTAAAAACCCTTTTATCAACTTTAAAACTCATGTTTTATGTGAAAAATGAAGGATATAGGTAATAAGTATCATTAAGTAGTGATTTTCATAAGTTGAAATGAGTTTAGATGAAATTAATGTGTAAAACAAAGAGTAGAAATAAGATAGAAAATTTTGAGTTATTAGTCAACTTGTGAAATGCGTAATTTTGAATGTAGGCCATAAGAACACCTATCATCTAAGCTCAAAATAGAAGTTTTATGTATTAAATGGAGTCCTTAAGTAATAGGTATCTTAAAGTCTTAAATTTTGATGCATTAAACAAGTTTTTCCCAAAAGAATCATTCAAGAATTTAATTTCTAAAAATTCGGATTTTTGAATAAATCCTATTTGAAAACATATTTACAAAGTGTAAGATGCAAATTTTTATGTAGAAATGAAGGCCTATGTAATAGATATGATGAAGACTCAATTTAGACAAGGATAATTTGATTTTCTTAAGAAAATAACTCCAAAACAAATGGAATGGTCAAAAATTGGGAAACTAGTTTTCTTGAAAGTAGATAATCATGGAGTTCTACAAATAAAAAGTTTCTTAAATTTCCTTTTAGAAAATAATGTCAAGAGCATATATGCATCAAGTTCACATCATGCCATTCATGATAGAAAATCATCAATATTGCATGTGTAGTTAAACTATATGCTAGAAACATCACAAACATTCGCAAAACTATTTTTCGGAATTGGAATTTTCGACCAATCAGAGCTGATCAGATGATTTCGTGACCTAAACATTTTTGAAACTTGAAAATAATGTTAGGGATAGATAGATCTTTCGAAGTAGATAGAAATCAGCATATAATATGCGCGATTCCGAGTTAAATTGAGTTAGATATGACCATTTTAAGTTAGGACTTCATCTTAGCAAAAATTAACGAACTTAGTAAATAGAATTGTTAAGTTTATTAGAACTTTATGAGAAATACTCATTGAGGGTATTCCTTGTACTTAGGTGATTTGGAGGACGGATTTCCACTCCCCGAGGACTACTACGACTAGTGGATTTCTCTCCATGGCCGAGTGAGTTCATTTCTTAAATAGTTGTACTCATGTATATGCTTGTAATCATAGTGGCATTAGAATTAGGAAAAGATAAAATTACGATGATTTGTGATCTAATCTTGGTTGAATGAATCATAAGTATATCGAGACGAGAATTGTTGAAAAATCATTGTATGAACTAGTATAGACTGGGATTGTTTGAAATTCTCTATGATCGTACTTAATTTACTTAATTAACATGCTACGATTATATGAATAAACTGTATATGCATATCACGTAGTGGGTCACATTGCATAGGTTATTATACCTTTGTGGGAAGAAGGCATAATGACTGGGCAACGAAGGGCCTATAAACTCGAATGATGGCGTATAGGCTGGAATTGAAAATATGTGTGGGTGGGCACCTGTATCAACCACAGTAAAATTTAAAAGTGGTGGCTAGGGCACCTATATCAACCACAATAAGAAGTGAAAAGAATTTAAATGTTGGTTGCATGGGCCTGAAACACCTAACCCCGAATGGAGGGTGTAAATCCATTCAACATAAGATTTCCAGACGGTCTTATGTATTGTATGCTCATTTGTTTGTGCATTTCATATGGTTGCTAATAACTTGTCTATTATATACTGTTGTTGAGTATTAAATATTTGGAAATGAATCTCACTAAGCCTATTAGCTTATACCCCGATAGTTTTGTTGTGGTGTTCCTATTTTTTGTTGTTCCAAGAGAACACTTTTCACAGGGTTATCTTTTGGATGAAGGAGCTTTTGAAGAAGTCGGGACCTAGCTAGAGGCATGGACTTCTAGGAAAATCTCTTTAACATAAACCCTAACGTTTGTACTATGGTTTTAGACTGGATAGACTTCTATTATTATTTTGGCAGAGGTATGCCCCCTTGACTTTTGTAAAGACTTAACTTGTTTATCTTGTTGTGATTTCTATTCTTAATGCTATTGTACGCCTTCTTAATACTATTCGATTCAAAGTGTGATCCTGAAAGTTGTGCAAATACACCTTACACCCGATATGTAAACTTATGGGATGACTAAGGATGCCATACTTAAGTTTGAATATTGGATGTGGTGGACTGTCGCGTTTTAGGTACCCTTTGGGGCGTAACAGTTTAAGTTGGTATCAGAGCATGGTTAAGAGTTTACAATCATAACTACAACTAAATAGCCTTAAAGAGGGATAAAAAGAAAAGCTAGAATAGAATTAAAAAGGAAGACCTAGATAGGATGATGACCAGGGTAAGAGCCTTAG
The DNA here is from genome assembly GCA_024138025.1 of Combretum micranthum. Classification (NCBI taxonomy): domain Eukaryota; kingdom Viridiplantae; phylum Streptophyta; class Magnoliopsida; order Myrtales; family Combretaceae; genus Combretum; species Combretum micranthum. The sequence continues at coordinate 1,031,537 of JAMXBD010000352.1, forward strand.
AATCCTATTTCCTAACTCTTATGGATAGTAACCACTAGGAAGAAATCGGCTTAGCATCGCGAAACATCCATGGGCGACCCCATGAGACTCTCATAGAATATCGCTTAGGTGGTCTTGATTGTTTCCGAAATTGCATTGTTATTATTAAATGTTGGTTGTTTTGTTGTTGCCTAAAACGCAAAATTTTACTTGATTTCGTTTATGAGGATTTTTGCACGTGCTGTTTGAATCTCTATAAAGTTATAGTTATGCTTTATGATTTCAAGATTTTATTATTTAAATTCCTGATTTCCTTTTTGTACTTTTATTTTCCGCTTTTACTACAATTTCTTTTATTTCCGCTTTCTCGTTTGAAAACATTAATAAAATATTGAGAAGATTACTTGACTGGACAAAATAAAATTTGCAATAGTCGTGGTAGGAGAAGGAGACATCAAGAGAAAAGCGCCTCCAACCAACCAAATATGGAAGAAGGGCAACAAGCTGCCCTACCTCCGAACCTTCCCGCCGATGCTACTCAGGTAGCCTTGCAAGCCATGCTTGGACAAATGGAATAAATGACTCAAGTGCTTGAAGCACTTCGGTAGACTCTACCGGCACAAGCACCAGCTCCAGCTCCAGCTCCGCCACCACCAATACCGCAAGCTTCTGTAGGGATGCCTACATAGGAAAGCACGCATTCTTATACTGCGCCCTTGCCTCCTCCATCCCCAATGAGGCCATATAAGAGCTCCCTACCTGCGTTCATTAAGAGTAACAGGTACTTTGAAGGGTTTTTGGAAAACCGGATGGGGCTGAGGATTGGTTAGCTCAGATAGAGCGATCTTTCAATGCATTTGAGGTGCCGTACCACTTGAGAATTGACTATAGCACTTATATGCTTAGGCTCAACGCACGAGTTTGGTGGGACTCCAAGAAAAGAGAACTCATGCCACCAATCAATAAGGAAAGGTTCCGCCATGAGTTTTTGGAAAACTACTTTCCCGGTAGTCTTCGGGTACAGTCTAGTGCGGATTTCCTGCACATTGCTCAGAAAGGCCGAACAGTGGAGCAATATGAAACTGAATTTTGTAGGTTGCTGTAGTATGCTTTGGATTCTTACAAGTATAGCGAGGAGTTAAAAAGACAAGTTTTCTTGAATGGATTGGATGAGGAGTTGAGGATGAGGCTAGAGGAATTTGATATTAGATCATTCAGAGAATTAGTAGAAAGAGCCCGGAAAGTGGAAGGGGCTAAGAAGAGAAAGGGTGTAGAAATATCAGACTGTATTTATTTAGACACGTGGACCAATAGTTATAGAGTTTCTGTTAGTTTGTTATGTATATATACAGCATTTTGTACAGCATGAAGTTAGTTAATGAAAACAGAAAATTTCCAAAATATTTCTCTCTGTTTTTCTTCTTCGTGTATCTCCTTCGACAAACATCAGTAAGTTCCTCTTCTGCAATTTTTACTTCACAACTTTAAGATGGTATCAGAGCCTGAAATGATTAGGAAATCTTTGTTTTTATGTGATCTCTGCAACACGTTTCTGTTATTTTGTTGATTTTGATGGATATTGGTGAAATTCTGAATACATCAAGAATGACTTCGAATAATTCTTGATCTGGTAGTGATCCTTTCTTTCTTAATTCATCGAATAGTCCAGGATTGATTCTTACAAATGTTTCTTTTACTGATCTAATTTTCTGAGTTGGAGTCGATCAATTAAGCTGGCATTGAGTGCTAAAGCTAAACTAGGGTTCATTGATGGATCTTCTAGACTATTTCTGATACAATCAATGAAGAATTTTGGGATCGTTGTGATTCCATGGTTAGGTGTTGGTTATTAAACACCATAGATAAGGAACTTGCTCAGGGTTTTGTCTATGCGCAATCTGCGAAGGAATTATGGACTGATATTTCTGAGCGTTTTGGCATGTTAAATGGACCATTGATATATCAATTGCAAAATCAGATTGTTAATGCTAAACAAGGGACAACTAGTGTGACAGTGTATTTTAATAGACTCAAAAGACTTTGGGATGAGATGAACGATGTGTGTTGTATGCCAATTTGTACTTGTGGAGCAATTGTTCAGTGTGAGTGTTCCTTACAGCAGAGGATGTCAGAACTTGATAGTCGAACTAAACTAGTTCAATTTCTTATAGGGTTGAATGAAGTCTATGATACTACTCGAAGTCAAATATTATCAATGGATCCCTTACCATCAGTAAATAAGGCATACTACCTTATTTACCAGATTGAGAAACAAAAGGAGATTACTTCAAGTTCTGTCATGATGGAAGATGCATCTGCTTTCGTTGTTAGACAGCAGCAGCAGCGGAAAGGAATGTACGATGATAAAAGGGATCGAAGGAATAAGTCTGCTAGAATTGTTTGTACTTATTGTAAGAAAAATGGACATACTGTGGATCAATGTTTTGAGATTATTGGTTTTCCAGATTGGTATAAGTCTGGACAGAATAAACGATATTCCAAGATGGCTGCACATGTTGATGGGAAGCAGTGTGTTTCTGATACTCCACTTGAGACAGACATGAGTGCAGGGAGTGTGACCAACAATAATCAACTTATGACAGAGATTTGTCAACAGGTCATACGCATGATGAAAGAGAAGCAAGTTGACGAAGGGAATCATGTGTCTTATATGGCTTGCTCAGGTAATATTTTAGCTTGTGCTTCTTGTAGTGATAAGTGTTCTTGGGTTGTTGATACAGGGGCCACAGATCATATATCACCTTGTCAGCATTTGATCACACAGATTTTCACATTACCCAAACCAATTCAGATAAAGATGCTGGATGGGAGTACAAAATTAGTACACCAATCTGGTCATATTAATCTCAGTTCACACATAATCCTTTTTAATGTGCTTTATGTACCTGAGTTCACTTGTAACCTTCTATCTGTACACAAATTGCTCATGGATAAAACTTTTAGCCATTTTCACTCCACAACATTGCTTGTTTCAGGTCCAGGAATCTAAAGAAATTGTTTTTGAAGCAAGTTGTCAAAGAGGACTTTATGTACTTCGTCCACAACAACAACCATCTTCGAATTCTTGTTGTTCAGCTGAACAATTTTTTGCTTCTGCTACTAATAAAAATGTCATGAATCTTTTACATAATAGGATGGGACATCTTTCCGTTTCAAAGATGTCACATGCCACTTTGTAAAGACATGAATTTTTCAGATTTCTATTGTGATTCATGTATGCTTGCTAAATCACATCGTTTGCCAATTCGTCTAGATCAACTAGTTTTACACATGCTTTTGATTTGTTACACATAGATATTTGGGGTCCTTATAATACCACTTCTCTTACTGGTGCAAAATTTTTTCTTATTGTGGATGATGCTACTAGAGTTACTTGGACTTACTTAATGATCAATAAAGCTCAAACTTTGCAAATATTGTCTACCTTTCTGCCTTTTGTCAGAAATCATTTCCAGTTACTCCAAAAATATTCGTACCGACAATGGCATGGAATTTGTTTCCAAAGAATGTGAGGCCTTATTTTGTAAATTTGGTATTGTTCATCAAAAGACTATACCTTATACACCACAACAAAATGGTGTTGTTGAAAGGAAACATCGACATTTACTCGAGACAGCTCGAGCTCTTCGTTTTCATGCAAATTTACCCAAATTGTTTTGGGGAGAGTGCCTTTTGACAGCAACTTTTCTTATCAATCGCATGCCAATGCAATCTCTAGAGTGGAAGTCACCTTATGAAATGTTGTATCATATACCTCCTTCATATGACATTTTAAAGGTTTTTGGTTGCTTATGTTATTCTACTGCTCATCCAAAATCTAGGGATAAATTTGAAGCTAGGGGTCAAAAGTGTGTATTTGTAGGTTATCCTTCAAGTCAAAAGGGTTACAAACTTTTTGATCTAGATACTCATAAACTTTTTGTTAGTCGAGATGTTTCATTTCTTGAACATTTTTCCTTATTCTTCGCAACATGTTAAATCTCCAAATCATACATCGATATGTCTTGTCTATTTCCTGATAATCCTCTTCCTGTTTCTGTTGATCATGACATTTCCTCTTCATCAGTTCAATTCCCTTCTGATTCTTCTTCGAATCAGAAATCTGTTTCACCGCAATCATCACCTATACTCATACCACAGAACAGGCTTTGTGAAAGTCGACAGAATTAGACATAAGCTAAATGGCTTCAAGAATTTGTACATAACGTCACTCATGACAGCTTGTCTTCGTCATCAATTTCAGGTATTCCTTCTTCTTCTTCTTCTTTGCTTAATCCATATCCTTTATTTCAGTCACACCATTTTTCATGTTATCCTTCCGATTATATATGTTCTTTGGCTAATGTGTTTGCAATTAAAGAACCTAGGAACTACAAAGAGCAAAACAAGACCAAAATGGATTGAAGCCATGAATCAAGAATTATTGGCTTTAGAACGAAATTAGACTTGGATTCTTACTTCTTTGCCACATGGTAAGAAGCCTATTGGCTCCAAATGGGTTTTCAAAGTTAAATACAAACCCGATGGTTCTATTGAGTTATAAAGCTCATTTGGTAGCTAAAGGTTATACCCAAATTGAAAATATTACACACACTTTTCTCCGTTGCCAAACTGACCTCTATTCGTGTTGTTCTTAGTTTGGCTGCTATGAGGAATTGGCATGTTCACCAACTTGATGTGAACAATGCTTTCCTTCATGGTTCCCTTGATGAGGATATATATATGACTCCACCTGATGGTTATTCTTAGCAAAAGAAGGGCAAGTTTGCAAGCTTGTTAAGTCTCTTTATGGACTTAAACAAGCTTTGAGACAATGGAATATTGAACTCAGTTGGTTTATTTTAGCACAGGGATTTGTGCAGTCCAAATCTGATTACTCCATGTATACTCGGCTCAATTCGAATGGTTTTCTGGTGCTTTTGGTTTATGTGGATGATCTTTTGATTGCTGGTGATTCCCTTGTTGATATAGCTCTTATGAAACAAGCTTTACACAAAGCTTTTACCATTAAGGATCTGGAGACATTCGTTTCTTTCTTGGTATTGAAGTCTGTTGCTTGTCCAATGGTTTTCTGTTGAATCAACACAAATTTGCCTTGGATATTCTAACAGATTCCGGCCTCGCAGCTGCTAAACAGCAACAGTCCCTATTACTCTAGGTTTCTCTTACTCGGATACAGGACAGCTTCTTGAGATCCAAGCCAATATCGACGCATAGTAGGTCGTCTTCTTTATCTAAACATCACTCGTCCGATTTTTCTTTGCGGTCCAAAAGCTTAGTCAGTTTGTTTCTCAACCCCGAGTTCCACATTTACAAGCTGCTTTCAAGTGTTGTTATGTCAAAGGAACAATTGATGTTGGACTTTTCCTTTCTAGCTAAAGTTCCTTTACATTGATGGGTTATTGTGATGCTGATTGGGGAGCATGTTTGGATGATCGACGATCTTTATCTGGTTTTTGTGTGTTTCTTGTGACTCACCTATCTCTTGGAAGTCCATGAAACAACCGACTGTTGCCACTTCATCTGCGGAGGCTGAATACCGAAGTATCACTTTTCTTACAAAAGAGTTACTATGGTTATCTTATCTTTTGAAGGATTAAGGAGTCATCTTGCCTTTGCCCATCTCGATTCGTACAGACAGCAAATCTGCCAAGTTAATAGCAGAAAATCCTTGTCTTCATGGGCGTACCAAACACATCGATTTGGATGTTCATTTTGTACGTGATCATGTGTCTTTTGGTTTTTTGTCCATTGACTACATTCCCTCTTCTCTTCAGTTAGCTGATTCACTTACTAAGGCAGTGCGAGAAGCTTCCTATCCACTTTTGTTTCCAAGTTGGGTATGTCACCATGGTCAACTTGAGGGGGATGTAGAAATATCAGACTCTATTTATTTAGACACGTGGACCAATAATAGAGTTTGTGTTAGTTTGTTATGTATATATACATCATTTTGTACAGCATGAAGTTAGTTAATGAAAACAGAAAATTTCCAAAATATTTCTCTTTGTTTTTCTTCTTCATGTATCTCCTTCGACAAACATCAGTAAGTTCCTCTTCTGCAATTTTTACTTCACAACTTTAAGAAAGGGCAAGAGTGCAGAAAGGACACCTTCGGTATTTGGAAGGAAGTTTTATGGAGGATCAGGATCTGGATTCTCTCAAAAGAAGTTTAAGCCGTCTTATGGCTTTAAGAGTAACACTAGTGGGGGACAGCTTACCCCTAAAGGTGTTAGTTGCTGGAAACGTAGGGGGGATCACTACCCCAAGAGATGCCTACAGTTAAAGGATAAGTGTTATTTCTTTGGCAAATTATCTCACAAGATTAGTGATTGCCCAAGGAAGGCCACCACCATGTGTTTTGTCTGCAAGGAAAGGGGTCACTTTGCCAATGAGTGCCCATAGAGGAAGGATGCCCCAGCTAGATCTTTTAGAGGATCAGCAGTGGCAAGACCCGGGAATGAGATCGGTGGAAATAATGGTAGCCGCTCTGGGTCAGCGATGCATGGGATGAGGATCTATAACCTCGAAGGACGATGGGTATGTGAGGAGATGGGAGATGTAGATTGCGGATTGGCTGCTCTTGAGGAGGATAGTGGTCCGGACTTCGGCCTTGGTACAGGTACATCTCCTACTTTTTGCTCTTGTTTATCTACTGTTTTTAAGTTGTTAAGATTCAAGTTTAAGGAAAGAAAAAACAAGCTTTGTTAAGTTAAGGAAGTTAGGAAAGTAAGTTAGGATGGTATAAGTTAGTGATTAGTAAGTGTTGGACGCATGATACATATGGGTAGCTAAAGCAACTGCCTATGCTTTGTTTGACACAGGAGCCACACACTCATTTATCACCACCAGATTGGTTAGACAAGTTGGTTTACCAATAGTCACTGTTGCCTCTAGCTTTCGTGTTAAGACCCCTACTGGAAGTATTGTGAAAACAAGTGAGATGTTAAAGGATCGTCCAATGGAGATCCACGAATATAGTACGAGGTGTGATTTAATAGTGTTGGAGATAGGTAGATATGAAGTGATTTTGGGAATGAGTTGGTTAGCCGTTGTGGACTATCGAAAGAAGAAAGTGAATTTTAAGGATGCTAATGGATTGGATGTTGAGTTCATGGGTGAGACCTTATCTTCAAGAGGAACAAACCTAGGCTCATTTGACTTGAGTCAAAAACTCGAGATATAGTTATAAGTAGCACTATATTTCAAGTGCATTAGAAAGTGAATAACTAATAGAGCTTATTGGCTATAAAACGATAACTTAAATAATTAACCACTACAATTATGAATACATAATGAGAATGGAAAACGAACTCATGCCTACAAATCTAGACATCAAATAAATATTTGGATTGCACCATTAAACTACATAGAGAATTCTAAGTCCACATAGACTAAAACCTTAATTCAGCCTATCAGGCCCAAAAACTCTAATCGTGTAGGATATAACTCTAAAAATATACAATCGCGTAAACTTTAAATTCAAGAACAATCTGGGAATACTGTGGAAGCCTTAGATGAACTTTTAGAGATAAGATCCTCCATTTAACTAATATAATTATACGCATATGATCCTAAAGCTCACATGATAACTTATATATTTGTTTACATAAGTAACAAACTAAAATATGTATATGATACATGGTGCCAATGGATTCTTTAGAGCCGGCTACCTTCTTAGAAATTCTTCATCATCCTTTCCTTCTCAAAATTGAACAAGTTAGCTAGTAAGAGCCAAATGAAAATGACATTTCATCCAATAACATGCTACAAAATGACCCATGAATTAAATGAAACAAGATGACTCACTTTTGAGGCATATGTAGGTCGGTTTTTCCTCCTAAAATCACCGCGAATTGCAAGGAAAACATAGACACAAGAATTCCCCATGTGCAACCATGATTGGTCCTAGAATTTTCTAAGAGTGGATTAGTCACAAAAAGTTTCATTTATAGAAGATACCTTCAATTACTACAAAAGGAAAAAAAACCTTGTAATAGGCTATTGTAGGGATCGTAGTCCCTTCAATGAGTTGTTACTAAAACTTGGCAATATTAGCATTTAGCCAATTATCTCTACGAAAAGATAACTCGACGGACGGCATCCCTACAAAATGCCATCTATTGTAGGGACATACATCCCTTTTATTGCTATTTTAATTTTCTAAAAATAATACATATTCAAGTAAGTAGAGATGTATGTCCTACCTTAAACCTCCTATTGGAGGGATTGCATGTCAGAAGGCTTTAGAAGGGATGCCGCCCCTAACTAAAGTAGCTTAACAAAGGGACTGTATCCCTACAATAGATATATATTTATAAAAATAAATAAATAATAATTAATTCTAAAAATGAGCATTAATATCTTAAATTAAGAACAATAATAACAATATACAAATATTAAATAATAATAAAACAACAACAACAATCAATATATTAAACTAACACCATATACACAATCAAGTTATGTCATAAGTAGTATACGTCCATACGAGTTCTAGCTTCATAAGCACTCTCTTATAAATAAAAGATTATATCAAAAAATAATTAGGCTTGCTCATTTTAACAAAATGCAAGCTAACAAAAACCTAAAACTCAACCACATCCAACAAAATACTCTTGGATTGTTTTGGTTTCTCTTTAACTTTCTCAATTTCTTCAGCCTCGTATGGTTGTTGATTCAGAAATTTCTATAATGACAAAAGTAAGGTTACATTAAAATTAAAGCAAGCAAAACCTTAATGCCCTAAAAAAATTTTATCATAAGTAATCATAATCTAATAATGCTTCAAGAACAAATGTCGCCTATGTTCATTCAAGAACCATAAGAAGAAGCAAATCTAACAAGTGTGAGGCATCTAAGAGCTATTAGCATATTTGTAAACACATCTATTGCAAATGAACATAGCATGAAAAGAGGCATCAATAGTATAGGTTCTTTGGATGCAAAAATCATTATCTTTAGGAAAGTGGAATACATTTCCATTAATTGTTCAATTCTAATGCCGAAATTAGTTACTACATTCAACCATAGCTATCTTCACCTCCCCCATCCTACCTCATCCGAATGCCAAAAACTAATAATCAACACAACCACCTAAAAATACTACAATCATATTACAACTGCAAATAACATATTACAATAGATATATATAAAGTCATGAAAACACATCCTTAAATGCGCACTACTAGAAAAAGTATAAATCATGAATCATAATCAACAAATATATAAGGAGGTATTGGTTGTTTGCCTCAACACCAAAAGCAAATGGGATAATATCATCAATGTAATGCCATTGCAATATAGGAAACAACTATTTTAAACCAAAATAAAAGAAACAACTAAAATCATAAAACTGAGAAAATTAATGGCCATTGACCATGGAAGATCTACAAAATAAATTCTTAAAAGCCAAAAAAATCAAGTCAATTAGTGTTCCAATAAAAATGCCATTTAAAATCAATCTTTTTTCACATTTCAAAGTAAGTTTTCATCTTAAATACGCTTTCAATCACTCTCAATTCCTACAAATTCGAACTTGACAAAATTAGAATAGCTACATGCTTCACTAGTAAGAGAATGTCTCATTTATTGCAACATTATAGCTTTTTACATGGTTTAGCCATTCAAAGCTAAGTTTAATATCTAGTACCCTTTCCTCTTTGTAGCTGTAATGCAATCAATAAAAGTTAGTTTCGCATGACAATAATCAACTGTTATGGTTATGTAGTCGCAAGGCAATCGACTTACAAATAATATCGATTATATGGAAAAAAAAATGGTATGAATCAAAGAAACTTAAAAACGAAACCCTTCTTTGTTAGTGCAAGTATGGATGCCATTAAGAAACCCTGTAGTTTTTGTCTTTCCATGAGCATTCTCCAGCACTCTCAAAGGTCAACTGAACTCTTTGGTTCCTCTTTTATGGCATTCACTGAATTGGACATGAGTTCCTAAGAATGCAACCTTGCATCAACACCAACATCTGCCCATCCACCTAGATCATTTGCAACATCTAATTTAATTCAAAGACCATGAAGGTGCTTGAAATTTTGTTTTTCTATCATAAAAATGAAAAATGCTTAGGTATAGTAGTTGTTTGACTCCAACATAATTCGCATTAATCTAATATCAAAACGCCCTCAAAATCCTTTCTTTCCTCAAATTTATAGGATTCCTCAATTCACAGTTATAGCAGAAAGTTGCATCTTCTTCCCTACAACAATTAATATCCTAAGTTTTTACAATCATTTTATTCTAAAACCTAAATTCTTGACTCGAAATTATAATTATAGATAACAATAAAGTGAGCAAGTATAAGTGATATAATTTTTTATTATTTAGCCTTAACATTAATAACATACAAAATGAATTACAACACCTAACTTTAGAGGAAAAAAACAAATAGTCAATAGAATAAATCCTGATATTTATTCCACTAATGTTCAAAAAGGAAATGTGCGAAAAGATAAACTAAATATAGGTTAAAGAACTAAAAATACCTTCAGATAATCGGTTTCTGGTGAAACTAAATGTAACTTCACAATAGTTAACAATAAAGATAACTGAAACTGAATGTAATTAACTACTTTTACTAAAACTTATAAAAACTGTTAAAAAAATAGACTAGGAACTGCATAGACTCTAGCAAGAAAGTCGAAGTCCAGAAACTTGAAGATGCCAACTTCAATTGCTCGAAATTGAACTCTTTAAACCCAAGCAACATCATTTATGGTTGGAAATAGTACCATTGTTAGATTCGTTGAGGTTTGATAAGTGATTGGAGGACCACTAGCACATTATTAACTTGAAGCAACATACTACCATTGATTCATTTTACAAGTTAGTGTGTGTAAGAGAAAAGGAGATGTGATATGACAAAAAAGAGGCAAAAGAGAGCATAGGAATAAATTAAAAAGAAATTAAATTGGTTGCTTTAAATCAATGGAAATTCTTAGGTCAAGTCGCTACTTTTTATGGTATGGTGACTTGTGCACAAGTGGTGATTTGGTCATCCAGTAAAAATCGACTTAGAATAAACAAACAGACCTAGAACATTAAGAAATCTAGGAGAAATACTCAAAAGTGTGCTACTATTGTTTGTCCTAAGTATTAGCAAATGTTCTAGGTCACGAGGCCCAGGTACTAGGACCAAGGTTACTACATATCTCTCAGGTCAGAGTGGAAGTTTCAGGTCATAGTACACCTAGAATAAATGCAAAAACGTAGAACATATTAAAAGAACCTAGGATATTCCTTCACCTAGCATAAAATAAAGAACCTGGAGGTATTAGCAAATGTTTTAGATCATGAGTCTTAGGTGCTAGTACCAAGGTTACTACATATCTGCCAGGTAAGAGTGGAAGTTCTAAGTCATAGTACACCTAGGATAAATGCGAATACCTATAACATATTAAAAGAACCTAGGATATTCCTTCACTTAGCACAAAAATAAAAAATCCGGTACATTTAAAACATATGCTACTATACTTTGAGCTAGATATTAGAGAATGTTCTAGGTCACAAGTCTTAGGTGCGAGGTCCCAAGTTACTACATATCTCCTAAGTAAGAGTGGAAGTTTCAAGTCATAGTATACCTATAACTGCAAATACCTAGAACATATTAAAAGAACTTAGGATATTCCTTCACCTAGCACAAAATAAAGAACCCGGTACATTTCAAACACATGCTACTATTGTTTGGCCTAGGTATTAGCAAATGTTCTAGGTCATGAGTTCTAGATACTAAAGTCCCAAGTTACTTTACATCTCCCAGGCAAGATTGGAAGTTCTAGGTCATAGTACACCTAGAAAAAATACGAATACATAGAACATATTAAAAGAACCAAGGATATTCCTTCATTTAACACAAAATAAAGAACCCAGTACATTTCGAACATGTGCTACTACTATTTGTCCTAGGTATTAGCAAATGTTCTATGTCACGAGTCCCAGGTACTAGATCTTGAGTTACTACATATCTCTCAGGTAAGAATGGAAGTTCTAGGTCATGGTACACCGAGAATAAAGAACCTAGTACATTTCAAACATATCTTATAGTAGTTTGTCCTAGGTCCCTTTTAACGTTCTAGGTCCTTATATATGTCCTAGGTTACTTGTAATACGTCACATTATAAGTATTCTAAGTCATTTATCCTAGATTCCTTCCAAGTATTCTAGGCCATTTGTTTTAGGTACTAACAAGATGCTAAGTTTTTGTCTTAAGTCATTTTTAAATGTTCTAGGTCTTTTTTAGTATTCTAGTTGATTTGTAATAGGTTCCTTTTAAATATTCTAAGTCCTTACACATGTCCTAGGTCCCTTATAATGATATAGGTTATTTGTCCTAGGTCAATTTAAAATGTTCTAAGTCCTTACACATGTCTTTGGTCGCTTTTAAATTTCTAGGTTATTAGTCCTAGGTCACTTTAAAATGTTCTAGATCCTTATGCAAGTCTATGATCCCTTTTACTGTTCTTGGTCATTTGTTCCTAGGTTAAATTTAAATGTCCCAAGTTACCACATATGTCCTATGTCAGCAAGGATGTTCCATGTCCTTATACAATTATAACAAATGCAAATACCTTGTGATTCTTTTTGATGTTGCCCAACCTTTCTAAATACAAGTTTTTAGATATCGAATAGCATCATAATATGTGTGTTACTACCAAGACAGTATTGAGGGCGTGATAGAACCCGTCTATAGGTGGAAGTTTAAGGGGATATTTTGCAACTCATTTATTTTTATTTAAATAAAATTTAAATATCCTTAATCATGCAATTTTTCAAAGTTTTAAAAAATCAAAACACACACATAAAATTGCAGGAGGTCAAACCATGCTTGATAAAAATTTACGAAGGTACATAAAAATTTGTTGCATTATTGGAGGATAAGGATAATGAAATTGCAGTACACGAGTACCTCCCTTATGGTCAAAATTACATGGAAAAGGTGGGAAGTAACAAGTTTAGAGGTAGCAAGCTAGATGGTGCCATCGGTCGGTTCGAAGCCAAAAAGTGGAAATGAGAGCTAAATCGCATTACTTCGATAGAATCAATTGTTTAAATTTAATTATTTATTTATGGGAAGTACAAATGAACCCTATTTGTGTAATGGTTAAAAAATATGTGATGTGTTGCATAATAAAAAATCAAATATGTTAAAGTTGCAGAGAAAGAAAGATGATAGAAGCAAAATAGTTGCAAAATCAGTTATGTCATGTGTAGAAAACAGGAGGAATAAAGAAAAACAGCCCAAACTTAACTAAGAAAAGAACTATCAAAACGCTAAACATCATCAATCAAAAGGCTATCAAGCATCTCCTCCTTGTAGCATCTCCTCAGTCCTCTCCAAGATAGATAGTTTCCATTCTGCAATCCAATAAGCTCAACTCATAAAGTTATTCATGGGAAATCCAAATCAACCTTGTTTTGTGATATGTCAAAGTCGAAGAAAATTAAAGAACGATAGAATACAAGAGGGACAAAGCAGGGATCATCGATCAAAAAGCTATCAAGCGTCTCCAAGATACATAGTTTCCAATAAGCTCCACTCATAAATACATAATAAAATGTTTTTAGGAACCACATTTGTAGTATGTATATTGACAAGTTTATGATGTAACTATGATATTAACTATTTTTTTTCTTATAATTTCAGCTACTGTTTCGTGATGAAAGCATCTTAAAATAAATTGAGGAAAATTAAGGGAAAGAAGTAAATAGAAAGGACCAAATTCAGTAAGTAGTTCTTCTCTAAACTAAATCAAGGATGAACTATATAGAAAAGAAAAGAAAAGTCAATTGTTTGAACATCTAAGCTTTTAGTGCAATCCTCAAATAAATAATGTTAAAAAGCATGGTTTATGCATGATTTATTTGTCTATGAAACATCCTTTTAAAGTTTTAAAATACATGAAAACAAAAGAAAAGAAAGATATCATACTCTTGATACCTGGTGATGGATGGCCTCATCAAATTTTCATCTTAACGCAAAAGTCGGAAGAAATCGTGACTTCTTCCTTGGATTCAACATATCCAATACTGCTTGTTCTTGCGATGACATAGATATGCTGCCATATGAGTTTGACAAGGTAAATGCGGTCCGGTTTGATCATAAAATCCAACGCTCCTTGATCAAATGCCCTTATAACCGAATCTACTGTTGCATCTTTATTCGAAAATACTGTCACCGAAACACACACACACATACATATATATTAGTTTAAAACCATTAAAATAAAAATTCAACCACATACAATGGAAAGTATTTGGATGATAGAGTTAATTGTTTTAACATTTGTCAACATTTAATATCTGTGGTAGCGCAATGCTATTATAATGATAAGTTAAAGTAGCTAAACTATTTGGTTCCACTTCATGCATGGCCTGTTAACAGTGATGATAAAAACTCATAAAGGAAAATGAATCAATTGAAAATTTCCCCCTAACTACTATACACCTTATTTAATGCCCTGATAACCTCTAATCACTAATTGTAATTAACACAGTGAATTCAATTTACTAATTTTAATAAGAGCATAATCATATTTTAAGAGCAATCAGAAAAAAAACAAAAGAAAAAGAAAAATAAATTATAGCTTCTAAATTTTAGATCATAGTAGGAGGAATCATTCTTTAAAGTTCCAATCTATGATCTCTTAACCTTCCCTTCATGGCATTTTCCTTCAATATAAAACATTTTTATATATAGATACCATATAACTCTATCCCAACAATCAAACAAGCCCTAGAATTAGTTTAGATGTTGATCACGATAAAATTGGTAATGTACTTCACATATTATTCCGCAAATCATGTGAATCTTAATTAAATTTGGGCCATATTTTTTGGGAAAAGGAAAAAAAAAAAAGAAAGAAAGAATAGAAAAGGGGAGAATTACTTACAAACAACAGATAAGGGTAACTCCAAGTCATAGTTTATTCGACGAAGAAGTTGAAATCCATCCACTTCCGACATGTGAGCTTGCCATTACAATGTCATATCCATCTTTTCTCTCAAGAAGCTCGAGCAAAGCTTCTTTGCCTCCCTTACACTTTGTCACTGAAACTGTAATTATATTTTTCTTATGCAGAGCATGTGTTTAAAAAATAAAGATATCTTGATACATTCATTCCATGCGAAAGTACAACCATAAGAAATTTTCATTTTTAAACAAACTTCAAACAAATAATAAATATTTTTACTTATAAACAGACCAAACAAATCGAACCATAACCCCTATATTTTCTTTTCAAGAGTCGTACGATACCAGTATGGCTGAGGAAAGGAATGCCGAATTCAATTGTAATGAATCACCTTGCAATCTTTTAATAATACAAGAACCAAATAGCGATGACAAGGACTCAAATAATAATTGTAACTTGGTTGATTTCAATTGATTCCAAATACCCCTTAATACCAAAAATTAGAGCACTATTCTAAATGAATTCCCTAACAATTTAAGATTTTCTTCTCCAAAATTACCTTCCGACACATGAATTGCTCTATAAACATATTTATAATAAATTATAATTCCAACGCTATACCTAATCACAGAATTACAAATTCGAGATTTATGATATCAAGAAGACACAAATACCCTAATGCATCAATCTTTGGTGTTCCTTTTCTTTTCTTTTCTTTTCTTTTTTAATGCATTTAAGGTAATTACATTTAAAAGCAGGCATTTTTCTCGAACAAAAACAAAAAAGAATCAAAACCCAGGAGACAAAACAATTAAAGATTGAAACTGTTAAGCCTATTCAAATCCAAAAATCCAAACCCATCGAAGAGAACTAATTTTTAAACAATACCCAAGACGTAAAATCCGAAATCAAAGACAAAAAAAATGAAAATAAAATAAAATTGCATTCACCGACCAAGTGTTTGGCCGGACATGAGGGGTGCTGTTTAAGGAAAAAGATAGAAACTACAATTGATAGAGTAATCTCTCACCAAGTTCATGAAAATCTTGAAGCATCTTGCCCAACGACTCGAGGCTTTCGAGGTCATCGTCCACTAAAAGGACTCTTATTCCTTGGATAGATTCCTCTTCAATATTCATCGTAATCCAGTTTGGTTTAATTCCCTCGACCTTAGGTTTCTTGAAGTTCGATGTTATATGGGGTTTCTTGAAGAGCAATGTTTATATAGATACAGAACTACAATGATGAATCTGCTATAAGCGCAGGACACCGTATGGGTGTTTTAAGAAAATATGAGTGAAATATTTATGGAAATTTATGACAAAAATATGAAACCGACGAATACCATAAATTCGTAAAAGAAAGTATTTTAAAATTTAATATACTGTAATTAAATCCATCAAATTAATGCAATTCATACTATCCATAAAATTAATACGTGCATAATTTGATACTTGAAAAAACTTCTACATTTGGTCAATCATCTAAACGATAAATAAATATAATGATTAAAATATTAACTAGTGATTTGACCATATTGAGAATAATGTGAGCCGTTAGATAGTGACAGCTTTAAGAGGTGCTTTTGCATCGATATTTTAATAATTAATTTATAATAGTTACATTCATGTAATTTTTATTTGATGAGTATGCAATCATAATTTCTAATTATTAATTGCTAGGATAGTATTTAATAAAAAACATACGAGTAAATTTTATTTATTTTCATTCATTTCTATCTCTTATTGTATATTCCCTATTATTAGATTTTTTTTAATATTATTTCATGCTATTGAAATATTGTGATGATTTTAATAGCAGTATGGTCAACAAGTGATTTTTTTAGGGTATTATATGTTATAAGTATATAATGCGTATAAAATAACTACCTTGCATTATAAAATCATACACATCAAAATTTATTAATACTTATCTATATTATTAAAAAAAACCACCACCCTTTTGGTGACTTTAGTGTAAATATTATTAGGATAAATGTTTTTAATATAATATTTTTAAAATATGAGTATAAAATATTTTTTCCTATCCTTGAAATCATGAAAATTAAATAGGATTTGAAAATAATTAAATAACGGTTGAATAGACATAGTCTTTACCTTTTTTAGCATATGGGTGTAAAATATTTTTGGTATCCTTTAAATTATGAAATTAAATAGGGTTTGAATAGCATTAAATAGGTTTAAATAGACATAGTCTTTTCCGTGTAAAATATTTTTGAAATTAAATAGGGTTTGAATAGAATTAAATAGGGATTGAATAGACATATTCTTTTCCTTTTTTAATATATTGGAGTAAAATATTTTTGGTATCATGAAATCATGAAATTAAATAGGGTTTTAATATAATTACATAGGGGTTGAATAGACATAGTCTTTTCTTTTTTTGCCTAAGTATGTATCTTTATATATGAATCTAAAACTTTGATACCATATTTATGCATAGCATTTACCAAACATGGAGAAGTTACCTATAGAAAATACAATTGTAATTATGAATTGTAATTAATTTTCTAATTTCTCGGACTCATTAAGGTTATCCTATTCCAACCTATCAAAACAATATATCTATTTAATTTATATATGTTTAGGTTATTTTATTTGCATGTGTATCACGGATGCGTTGTCTACTTGTATATTATATATACGTAACATGTATAGCATAATATTAAGTAAATTCTTTCCTGAAGGATAGAATTCTTGTTATCAAGCATATTTTTAAGGGATAAGTATACTTTTAGTCAACATTTCACTATTGTTCTATTTCAATCCTAAACTTCTTTTTTTTTGTTGTATTTGAGTCCTTAATAGTTGCAAAAATTTACAAACAAGAACTTTTTAATATCGTTAGTTTTTCCCATTAAGTTTTAATACTTAGGCATATTTTCATTTCTAGAAATTATTAATTCAAACTAATAAAACAACTAAATTAAGATAAATTTAATAATATAATTAAAAATAGCAAAAAATTTCAAAAATTAATTTAAAATTGTAAAAATTAAAATGAAAGAAATAAAAAATTCTATAAAATACAAACAACATGAAAATATGTTTGACAAGCAATTGTCACCATCAGTGATTTTGGTCCCACCACTCTTCAACTTTCCTTCCCTCATCACTCGCAATAGGTCCTTTCTCACTCCTTCTCCCTCCCTCTCTTTCTCCATTTCTTTTAGATACTGACATTCAATTTTTACCTTTCTTTTAATAAAATGAACTTATGATACTAGTGCTAATATGTTCCAATCCATTATCCTAACGTATGCAATCAATGACGGGAGTTGTCATTGTCAACATGTTTGTAAAAAAAGACATAAACGAAAACTATAGTGATGCAACTTCCTCAAAGAACATATGTTGTGGAAATTGGCAATGCTCATGTTTCCGTTTTTAATCATTAGCTCACCCATTTGTCTCGAAAAGTAGAAGGATGACAAATAAGCAAAGGGTATAATTTTCAAACATGCAGCAATACTAAAAATCTTAATTAGAGTAAAAATGCCCAGAACAAGTTTAATGATTTTGGATAGAGTTGAATGTATGATTGTTGAGTACTATTGGGCCTTCTCAACCCCAAAAGCTAGCTCATGATGTGACTTTCTCGCACTTATAAGCAGCACCGAGCCTTTTCCACAACCGATGTGGGATATTCCCAACATCTCTCCCTATCACACATCGAACCATGGGATTAACTGTCCATGTCCGGCTCAACCAAAGATGTTGCAAACCTTGACTCTAATACCACTATTAGGTGCTATTGGGCCAAAAGCTAGCTCATGAGGTGAGGCTTTCCCTCACAATTATAAAGTAGCACACAGCCCCTTCCACAACCGATATAGAATATCCCCAGCATATTGTATTCCATTTGTTGTTGCATATATATTCTCCTTATTGTCCTAGGGTTTGCAAGGAACAAGTATGTGCCTCTTCTCAAGCCTAGATAGAAAATTCTAAAGAGAGAAAGAGAGAAAAGTGAGGAAACCTAGACTGAGAGACTCTAGACGAAGGAAATCTTGTTCCTATTGTAATCCATCAGTTGTGGTGAAGTTTTTGTGAGATCCACCGGTTTGATGAAGAAACAGAAATCTACCATTTTGGAGTGATGATTGAGTGATCCACTAGACAGATCTAGTGAAGAACAAACTATAATCCCATATATTGATTATAGTGGAAGGTTTAAGCGTTGCTGATTCCATGGTTTTTCCCGATTTAGGTTTTCTACGTAAAATCCTAGTGTCATTTCAATTTTCACATTTCGATTTATATTCTGTTTATTATTGATCGCATTGGCAAGAGGAAAAGATCATATCTTTTCCTAACAAGTGGTATCAGAACACATCATTCAAAAAGAAAATTAGATTTCTTGAACCAAGTCTTTTTGGCTAGCTTTTTTTGATAGATATAAACACTTTTTTAAAAACTTTTTTTAATAAATTGTTTATCTAGAAATAGATATAAATAAAAAAAATTGACAATTCTTATGAAAAGATCAAATATAAATAAAACATGGATGTAAATCGGACATATTTATACATATCGTTTCGATATAAATATAGATATAGATGAAAAATAGACCATCCAAGAAAATTAGATTTCTTAATCTCAAAGTTTAAATTAAACCAAGTCTTACCCCTTCTTGAAAAGCTCACGCACATGATGGTCTAGGGTAGGTTTGTGCTCCTTTTGCTCCTAGCTTTTTATTGTGTGTGTAGGGTATTTTTATCTTGTGTGCATGTGGTGATGTTGCTTGGCTGATGTGTGGGGTGTTGTTATTTTGTTGATGTGGGGTAGGGCGTGTGGAAGCTTGTTTATGATGCCAGAGTCTTTTTTTTTTTGTCTTGCTTTCTCTTGTTTCTTGTGGGCTTATGCGCAAGGTTTGGAAGAAAGTTTGGGACCACATGACTTATCTTATTTTTATAGAGCTCTAAGGATCATGAAGGGGTTGATGGGGCCTTGAAATCATGGGCGGTTGATGCAAGTGGCTAAGGGCATACTTTTCCTATCATTTAAGAGTCCTAACCGCACATGGGATGATTGTTCCTAGGATTCTTGCTTGTTGTTGCTGCACATGTTCAATTTAATTTAAGGGTAGTCTTATCCTTAAAGTTTGAATGGTGTGCTACATGAGCTAGAGGTCATGATGAATTGCGGCCACATAAATGCTTCAAAGATTCCATTTACTAAATTTAGACATTGCTGCCATGAAGATAGGAGACAAGCTTGATAAGTAAAACAACAGATTATCATCTTTTCTTTAAAGTAAAAAAACAAAACATGAGTATTCAAACTCCAGACAAGGAATCTGGGGGTCCTGAGTAATGCGTTGGGCTCAGGAGGTTGATATAAGTAGCCCGGATACTTATATCTTCTAGATGATATATCCAAAAACGAGAAAATAACTTCATCTAGGGTTAACAGCCGTTACACGACTTCGCTTATCTTAGTCCATGACATCACCTAGTCCAACTATTCCCATAAACATTTAAACTAAATCATGCCACTTCATTCTAAGCATAAGCAAACGTTACTCCAGTACCGTCTTCCTCATCAGTTTCCCACCGTACCACTTAGAAAAGTCCTATCAAAGACAGGGGTGGCCTAAACGCCTAATCTACCATGCCCTCAATCTAAGCAAGGTATTGCTCGTCGAGCCGGATACCAATCTTCCATACTAGGCCAGATACGAATTTAAATTGCGGAATAGACAACGAATTCAAACAATTATTAGGCCGAATTTAAGTTCTTAGTCCATTTAAGATGCCTATTCTAACAATTACCACGCAAATTACTGCGTACCTTTAAATGATGCCCACAACTCAAAAGAATCAAAAGAAAATCCAGAAGAATCCACAAATCATATTCAAACATCTTTTTCAAGAAATCGAATTCTTATAAGAACTTAATCTATACTCATTTATCTACTTATATCAACTTTTATTAAAATCCTGTTTGAGCAGACACTAAATAGGAACCCCGCTATGGCTGCGAATATTGCCCCACCAAAATACGGACAGTTCTCCTTTGTCTGTCAAAGTATTTCCTTTTCTCTTTGTTTATGGTGTTTTATTACAAAACCATCAACAAAGAATTCATAAACCAAAAACATTCATTTTTCAAGTAAACACACATTTAAAACAACAAATTCACCATGTTAATCTAAGGTTTTAAGTCATTTACTAAGTCAGGTTGATTAAACTTATATAATCTAATTCATTTTAGCTTAGTGAAGTTCATTAAGCTAAGTTGGACTTAGATTAATTACTAATTCATTATATATCTAAGATTCATGTTAATTAATCCTAAGTTAGCTTAAACCTAGCCAAATTCATCAAAGTTAAACAATCTCATCCATTTTAGTTCATTCAAGTTCATTTAGTCAAGTTGGACCTACGTTTATTAACTAAGTTCATTTTATAACTAACTTCTAGATTTAATCTACTTATTTGTTAAATTTATAAATCTACTTAACTCATGTTTAATTACATCAATTAACTCACATAACACATCAAATATCACTCATCTATCTCATTTTAACTTAAAAAGATTCATTTACACTTAACAACAAACATTTAGAAAGCAAATACAAGTTTTGACTTTGTTTGGAAAATATATTAGCTGAAAAGAAGCAAAATTTAAGCATTGATACTTTTTGATTTTGCAAAAACTTAAAATAATAATAGATCTTTTTTAAGTTTTTCAACGCAATTTGAATCACCTAAATCTAAGTTCGGATAAAAAGGTTATGATTAAATTACAAAACATCATCGCAGTAGGGAATTTCATACCCAAGGCTAACCAGACCTAGGTCACGATTGTGATTCTTCGAAAGCTATTATAAAATGACTTCTAGGCTATGAATCACGCCCATGATTGTTGAGTTTCAAAGTGTTTTTACGAACCCGAGGCTAGCAAGGCATGGATCACGGCCATGATTGATGGAAAGTTTGCAAAAAATCACTTCTAAGTCAAAAATCATGCCCATGATTGCCTAAAATTGTCTAACCTGAGCCTACCAGGGTCTCAATCACACATGTGATTCATCAAATTTTACAAAACCGAGCCTAGCAAGGCCTTAATCATGCCTGTGATTGATGGTTTCCCTTGAGTTATGAATTTCATTGTTGTTCAAACTTCATTTTATCAAATTTTTACACATTCTACTTCCATCAAAACTTCATAAAAGCTATATGCTACTCATATCAAGTCTAAACAACACTTCTACACTCATTTAACATCATCAAACAACTCCAACTACTTCAACAAAACTCAACTTCACTATTCATCATCTTCTTCCTCAAACCCAACTTCCATCAACATTAATCCAACATTTACATATGTAAACAACAATTTGAACCCATTTCTAACGTCTATATATCAATTATAAGCTTGTAAATAACAATTAAAACAAAGATAATTCAAGATAGAAAACTTAGCTTTTGGAAGACATGAAACTTCTCTTCTTTCTTTTTGTTGGAGCTAACTTTACTTGATTTTCTTCTCTTATCTCATCTTCTAGTTTGATTCCTCTGTTTCACTTCTTGAAATTGAGATTCATGTATTTAATTTTGAGAGAGAAAGAAGAAAGAAGAAGAAGGAGGAGGAGGAGGAGGAGGAGGAGGAGGAGGAAAGAAAGGGAGAGAAAGAAAACGTAAATAAAAAGAAAATGAATGGCAGGAGAAGGAAAAAGTAAAAGGAAAGGATAGGGTTTATTTAGGATATTTTAAGATTTAAGTATAGGTTTATAACTATTAGATCAATATCTTTAGTTCTAGAAATATTAAGGAAATGATTTTAGAACCATTAGGTTATAAATTAAGAACTTAAAATAAGAACTTAATTTATGAATTTATTTTAGATAAAAAAATATTTAATTTGAGTTCGGATTTAAGAACTAATATTTTGATACAACTAATTTGTGGGGTTTACAACATTCTCTTAAAGCTAATCACACTGCTTTTTGTGAGATATGCTCAGGACCACATTTGACACTTGAATGCATGTCCGAGACCCCTCAGTCTCAACTAGTGGAGAGAATGCCAATTATGTTAGCAACTTCCAATGGGGTAATCAAGGACCTTACTTGAACACTTATAATCCAAGGTGGCGTAATCATCTCAATTTTTCATGGAGAAATGAGAATAATGTGCAGAGACCACCTGGATTCTAGAAGCCAGGTCCTAATCCCAATGTCCCTACTCAACAAAGTTAGTCTAGGATGGAAGAGCTTATGCTGAACTATATGCAAAAGACTGATACAGTGCTACAGAATCAACAGGCCACTGTAAAAAATTTAGAGGGACAGATAATCCAAAATTCTCAATAGTTGAGTATTAGACCATCAGGGTCTTTACCAAGCAATACTGAGGAGAATGTTAAGAGTATTAATGCCATTATGTTGAGAAGTGGAAAAACATTGAAAGTTCAGTGAAAGACAAAGGTAAACAGAAGGAGGAACCAAAGCAGAAACCATCAGTGGTGAAACCCTATGTTTCTTCTATTCCTTTTCCAAGGAGGTTAAAGTAGCAACAACTAGATGCTCAGTTTTTAAAATTTTTAGACATCTTTAAGAAGCTGTAGATCAACGTTCCTTTCGTAGAAGCACTTCAACAGATGCCTTCATATGCTAGATTTATGAAGGATTTGCTCATCAAGAAAAGGAAAATTGATGGAAGTGAACTTGTTATGCTTGTTGGGGAGTGTTTTATGATTCTCCAAAGGGATTTGGCTAATTTACCAAGAAAACAAAGAGATTAAGGAAGATCGTTCCTTGCAACAGGTAAAGCTTTAATCGATGTGGAACAAGGTAAGCTCACTTTGAGAGTAATGGATGAACTGGTCACATTTAGTGTGTATGATGCTGCGAAAAATTTGATGATAGCAACACCTATTACACTATTGACATTATCCATGAGCTTATCCATGAGTCTGTAGAAGAGGAAATAGTTATAGGTACAATGGACTCCATTTTTAGGGATATTGATGATTGAAGTGATGATGAGGAACCTAAGGAAGAAATTAAGGAGCAAGTGCCTATACTCAGAACTAGATAATATTAGGAACTCGTCACCAGTGAGAAGAAACTAGTACCATCTTTGACACAACCCTCAGTGCTAGAACTTAAACCCTTACCTAATCACTTAAAATATGCTTATCTTGGAACAAATGATACTTTGCCAATAAGTATCTCTTCGTGTTTGACAGGTGATAAAAAACAACAACTCTAAACTTTGTAAGAGAGCATAAGGAGGCCATCGGATGGATAATTGCTAATATAAAAGGAATTAGTCCTTTGATTTGCACTCAGGCTGAGTGCAAATCCACAGTGTAAACATAAAGAAGATTAAAACCAACGCTCAAGGAGGTAGGGAAGATGGAAGTGCTTAAACTATTAGATGCAGGTGTTATCTATCCTATCTCTGATAGTAAATGGGTTAGTATTGTTCAGGTAGTGCCCGAAAAGTGTGGTATGACTATGGTTAAGAATGAAGCTAATGAATTAATCCCAACTCGTATTGTAACTAGGTGGAGAGTATGTATAGATTATAGGAAATTGAATGATGCCACATAAAGACCATTTTCCCCTACCATTCATAGATTAGATGTTAGAAAAATTTGTAAGGCATGACTATTACTGTTTTCTAGATGGTTATTCTGGTTACAATCAAATTCATATAGCACCCGGGACCAGGAGAAAGCCACCTTTACTTGCCCTTATGGTACCTTTGCCTTTAGGAGAATGCCCTTTGATCTCTGTAATGCACCTACAGCATTTCAAAGGTATATGATGTCTATATTTTCTGACATGTTAGAGAACTTTATGGAAATATTCATGGATGACTTTTCTGTTTTTGGCAAGTCATTTGAATCATGTCTGACTAATTTAGGCTATGTTCTCAAAAGATGTAAGGAGACTAATCTGCTTTTGAATTAGGAAAAATGCCACTTTATGGTAAGAGAAGGGATAGTCTTAGGTCATAAAGTGTCACAAAAAGGGATTGAGGTTGATAGGGCCAAAGTGGACATAATAGAAAATGTACCACTACCTACTTCAGTAAAACGAGTTAGGAGCTTCTTAGGACATGTTGACTTCTATAGAAGATTTATCAGGGACTTTTCTAAAATCTCTAAACCTCTTTGCAATTTACTTGAAAATGATGCTGCTTTTAATTTTGATGACAATTATTTGCAGGCATTCAATTTATTGAAAAAGAAGCTCACAATCGCACCAGTCATTGTTGCACCTGATGGGGAGCTTCTATTTAAACTTATGTGTGATGCCAACGATTATGCCATAGGAGCAGTACTTGGGTAAAGGAAAGGTAAAATATTTCATGTTATTTACTATGCTAGTAGAACCTTGAATGAGACCCAAAGAAACTATGCCACAACAGAAAAAGAGCTTTTAGTGGTTACATTTGCTTGTGACAAGTTTTAGCCCTATTTAATAGGTACTAAGATCATACATAAACCATGCAGCTCTTAAGTATTTATTTGCTAAAGCTGATGCCAAACCTAAGTTAATTCGATGAATTCTACTGCTGCAAGAGTTTGACATGGAAATTAAAGATAAAAAGGGAATTGAAAATGTGTTGGCTGATCATTATCACGTTTGGAAACTAATTGTGTTGTTCTACCGATTGATGAATCATTCCTTGATGAACATTTGCATGTAGTAGAAATCCAGGGACTACCTTGGTATGCCGATATAGTTAATTATTTGGTCTGTAAAATTACTCCATATGGGTTGTCATATCAACAGAAAAAGAGATTTTTGCATGATGTGAAACACTATTTTTGGGACGAACCATATCTATTAAATGTTGTCTTGACCAAGTAATAAGACGTTGTGTGCTTGAAACCGAACAACTTAGCATATTACAACACTGTCATACTAAAGAAGCAGGAGGTCACTTTGGTGTGGAAAGAATTGCAGCTAAGGTTTTGTCTTGCGGATTTTATTAGCCCAGTTTATTTAGTGATTGCAAGGATATATAAAGTCTTGTGCTCAATGCCAAAGGACCGACAATATTTCTAGGAGACATGAATTACCGCAAAATAGCATTCTTGTAATTAAGCTTTTAGATGTGTGGGGAATAGACTTTATGTGTCCTTTTCCCTCATCTTTTTCAAATAAATATATCTTTGTGGCTATTAACTATGTGTCAAAGTGGGTAGAAGCAGTTGCTCTACAAACTAATGATGCCAAGGTTGTAATTAGATTTTTGAAAAAGAACATTTTTTCCATATTTAGGGTATGTAGAGCCATTCTTAGTGATGGGGCATCACATTTTTGTAACAAGCAATTTGAAAAGTTGTTATCAAAATATGGAGTTACTCATAAAATTGCCACCCCTTATCATCCACAAACTTGTGGACAGGTTGACGTCTCCAATAAGGAGATTAAGTGCATTTTAGAAAAAACTATCAATGCATCTAGGAAAGATTGTTCTTTAAAACTTGATGATGCATTGTGGGCTTATAGGACAGCTTTTAAAACCCCTATTGGAATGTCCCCATACATGATTGTCTATGGTAAATCATGTCACCTACCCGTCGAGCTTGAGCACAAAGCATACTGGGCAATAAAATATCTTAACTTTGATTTATAAGCTACAGGTGAAAAAAGGTTGCTCCACTTAAACCAATTGGCTGAGTGGTGAGATGAGGCCTATGAGAATGCTAGGATTTACAAGGAGCGAACAAAACGATGGCATGACAAGAACATCCTAAATCAAGAGTTTTTGCCTGGTTAGAACGTCTTATTATACAATTCTTGATTGAAGTTGTTCCAGGTAAGTTGAGATCTAAATGGTCTGGTCCATTTACTATTACTAATGTGTTTCCCTATGGTGCAGTTGAGCTCAAAGCAGAAGATAACTGCACTTTTAAAGTCAATGGTCATCTTCTCAAGCATTACTATGAAAGGGAAAATAACGATAGTACAACTACTATTGTGAATCTAGCAAATCTGTGATCAAAACTGGGAAAGTCGGGCTAAGCGACTTTAAGCTAAGCGCTTCATGGAAGGCAACCAATGTTTAACATTCCTATAAAATAGTTTATCTTCTTTATTTAATTTACTAACTTTAGTATTTTGGTATAGATTGTAGCTAAGGGGTATTTGTACTTTCAATCGGCTACAGAGAAGCTTACGTTTAAAGAGAGTGAGAAATTCAAGTCATACATATTGATTAAGGCTCTGAGAAATTCCAGGTAAGTGCTTTAACTTTCTTAGCACTAAAATGTTGTTTGGGAGCTAGTTTAACTTGAATAATAAAAAAAAAAGGCCAACAGCGTAAATTGGAAAGCCACCGACCATTTCCTCTCGACAAGATTTTTAAAAAGGAAAACGCTGTCTCTTAAGCTGATGACGTACATAAGAGAATGGCCATCGTATCCCATAAGTCGACAGCGTAAACTGGAAAGTCACTGGTCATTCGCTATCGGCATGAATTTTAAATTTCAAAGTTGGATCTTAGGCCGGCGGCATAAACGCACATTATGCCGGTGTACTTGTTTTGAAGCACGGTACGAGATATTACTCTGGTATGTCTTCTTCCTTTGCTTCATTTATTAGATCCCTCCCACAAAAACACACGCTTCCATTCCCAAAAACACCCACACACACCCACGAACTCACACATGCATCTCAAACTATCTCCTGTGGATTAAGCTCCCTCCCATGATCATCAACTCAAGTAAGTGCATTGATCTATCATTTACTCATTTTGCTTTCGTTCTTATATGATATTGTTTGGATTGTGGTTGTGAATAATAAGATGAGGGTTGGATGTTTGTGATTTGGGAAGAGATGATTGATTATGATGATGGGTCAGGTGTTTGGATTTATGATTTTTCTTTTTTGATTGCATGATTGTGGATCTCGAATGGACTTAAGTTCGGAAATTTTTTTGAAAATCTGCATTTTTCACGAAATTAGGGTTCTTACCGATTGTGTTAAGGAATTTGGGGCTTTTGTGATTTGGGAAAAAATTAATGGTTCCTACATTGCATGTATGTGCTGATTGTTGAATTATGATATTCCAATCGAACAATTTCACAATTGTGGGTTATAAGTCGAGAGTGGGGCAACATTTTTTTTTGTTTCCATAGGTATTGATATTCTTCATTGGTTTGGGTATGCTTCTCAATGGTTTTTAATGATATACATGTTGTTTTGTTTCTCCATGCAATTTGAATTAATCACAGGCAACGGTTAAAAACTAAGCTGCTTAGTTTAGGCTGGCAGCTTTGAAACCATATTACAAAGTATAAGAGCATGAACAAGAGTTGTAGGATTGGTTCTCAATGATAACATGATTCTGGTTTAAGTGAATTCAAATTTTATGTAAAGCATGTGTTATGAACAAGGAAAACAAACATATAACCCAATGGAAATGATTTTGCTAGAATAAAATTTTGTTGAATTATCCATGATTGAAAGCCTTTACCTTAGCTGTTTTCATTTCATAGATAAAGACATTTGTTGGAAGCACAATTTGATTTATCATTTCTAAGCTGAGCATTCCTTTATGCTGAACTCACAATTTGTTATATAGGGATGCCACACAAAAAGACCCAATCAAAGAAAAAGAAGCAAAAGACCATGGAGGCGTCTTCTTCAAGCGCTCCACAAGAGGAATTACTTTCTAATTAGGTGTACACAAAAGAGAGGAAGAAGAAGCTCTAGAAAATGAATGTCACGAACCACCAATACCTAGATTTGGACTTATTAGAGGACTATGGGCTGCTAGATTAACTTCCACAGGTTGTGAAAGATGATACTTGGTTAAACTTGTTCGCTATAAGGAAACTAGCCTTCAAGGAAGTCACTATAGAGTTTCTAGCCACTATGTTCATCAAGACTGAGAATCACATAACTTCTTTGACCTTTCAGGCCTATGGAGAGGTCTAAAGGATTGAATTGAAATAGGTGGGATACTTATTAGGACTCTATAACTCTCCACAAGCCAATAGTAGCTTACCAAACTCTTCGCCGACTGATATGGATGTTGCAAAGTTATGGGTGGAGTTAAGTACGTCAACCGCCAGACCATTTATTTCATCTATGTCCTTTTTTACCTCTTTTAAATCCATGGAGCACAAGTTGCTTCATCATATTCTATCCCACTTTATTTGATGTAAGAAAAATAGTCATAGTAAGGTGACTAGTGTTGACATGTTCTATATATATAGCATGATTTCTGGCTATAGAATCGACCTTGGAGTGGAAGTTGTAAATTTCATTGATAGACAAATAATAGATACATGAACCAAGGTCATCCTGTGTGGAGGATATATTATAGCAATATTGAAGGGGATGGGGATATTTAGACAACCTGAAAGAGAAGTGGGTGTTGAGTGCAAGAAGATTTCTGGTGTACCGTTCAGGCTATGGGGTCTATCTAAGTCACACTATAGAGACAATGAGGAGCAAGAACCAGAAGGACATGAGATTCCTCCTGTGGAGAGAGCTTCTACATCACATCCTCCTCCTCTTGTGAGTGAACATGAGCAATGGAAACAAGAAATTCAAGAACTCAAGGAGGAACATAAAAAGGAAAGAATGAAGAATAAGAGATTCAAAATTACCATGCTCAATATGTTAAAATCTATTTTGACTTACATGAATTCAGCAACAACTGAGGACTTTCAGTACCAAAATTCCAGTAAGGAGTCTAGTAGCACAGAGCCTAATAGCTAGAGTTCCTGCTAGCTTTCTATCTTGTTTTTATTTTGTTGATTTCTTTTGCTTTGCTCCTAGTCTGTACTGTATTCAACACCCAATTCCTTGGGTGGACTTTTTAATTTAGCTGTTGATCTAACTTTCAGGATAGTATTATTTGTGCTTTCTTTGCTTGTTTTTGTTGGTACAGGGCTGAACTCAGCAAGATTAATCTTTCTCTAATTGCTGATCTAATAGGAATTCACCTTTGATTATGAAACATTAAGCACATGGAAGTACCAGTTTCTTTCTCTTTTATACCTCTATTTT
Source organism: Combretum micranthum (assembly GCA_024138025.1). Classification (NCBI taxonomy): domain Eukaryota; kingdom Viridiplantae; phylum Streptophyta; class Magnoliopsida; order Myrtales; family Combretaceae; genus Combretum; species Combretum micranthum. The sequence goes on from JAMXBD010000352.1 coordinate 1,061,476, forward strand.
TATTTCTCTTTCCTTTAAGATGATTTAGGAACAATGGGGACACTATTCAATCTAAGTATGGGGAAGGGATACAAGGATATAGAGAATGGAGTTGAGTATAACATGGCAATTTTTGAAGTGTTGCAATATCTATGACCCCCATACCATGCTTTAAACTTATATATGTCCTTAAGCATTATATGGCAATTTTAGGCCAAATTTTTGAAATTTTTATGAAATCTAGAGATTGTACTAAATACTGTTGATAACATCTAAAAAGAATGTAAATTTGACTTGCTAAGTACCTTACTCACCTACTATTGTGATTAGTTTACTTAGTTGAAATCAAGTAATAAAATCTTTAAGAAATAGATTTACCTTGTATTTAGCTTTAGAATTTGAAGTTTAAAGGTAGGTCGAGTCCCTAGGAGAAAAAAAATAGGTTTACCTTTAGGAAAATTTAGCTTGTATAGATTCTTTCGAAGTGCTTTGAGAACATTTTAACACTTATTGAAAGAGGTAGAAGAAACTTTTTACTTAGTGATCCTTTATAAAAAAGTCTTAAATTGGAAGTGGTATTCAAAAAAAAACAAGCATAGCCTCTATCCCAATGACTCATGAGACTGAGTTAAGAGTATCCAAACTTGAATATTAGAGTAGAGAGAGAGTTCGTAGGTGTCCTTTTAAAACCTAGTCACTTGGGTGATGAGCCCGGGATGTGCCGACTCAATGAACTCACTATAACGAAAAGAGAGGAAAGGCAAAAGTTCAATAAATGGACTTTGAAAAAAAAAAGGAAATTGAAAAAAAAAGAAAAAAAAAGAAAGAAATGAGCTGAAAAGAAGCAAGCTACACCTCGTCTAGAGAATCTTCTTTGAAGGCTCAATGGATGCTTGAATGAATCAAAAAGAATATGAATGCAGAATCAATGGGTAGAATAAGACTTATAATAGAAAGGGAGAAAATCTAAGGAAAGAGTAAATACCACATACTTTCACTTTGTGTTGCCTTGTTTAGAAAGGTGATTAGAAGGATTACATGCTTACTAATAACCAGTAAAATTTAAATGGGTATTTTTCCTTACTGGACTGAGTTATTTACATTTAGACTAAGATTCTTTTATTAAACACTAGGATTAAAACCTATTTTGTTTAGATTAGTTGCTGAATTTCAATTATAGTAATCTAATTACACGTGCTTAGTTTGGTTAGAGCAGTGTGCACTAGTAATGCAAGTGGTGAATTATAAAGAGAAGATGTTTGAAATTGTGAAAGTTAAAATTTTGTACTTTCTATGGTAGATTTCTCTTTTTGGTTTTATTTATTTTGCTCGAGTTCAAGCAAATGTTACAGTGTGGGGGAGTTGATAAAGCCGTAATTTACTCATTTTTCATTAATTAAATTGTAATAAATTATTATTGATTTTATAGAAATCATAAGATAATGGTACTTATTTGTGATTATTTTGATAAATTCAGATCTTGAAGAAATTAGAGAGAATTGGACAAAATAAATAGGCCGTTATTCACAATTCAAAGCCACCGGCCTAAAGGCCGGCCTTCACTCACGGTGGGACATCAACCTTCAACGCCGGCATAATCTGTAAGAAGGCCGCTGGCTAAAGTCTAGCGTACATACTAGGCTGGCCATTGAAGAAGAAACGTTGCCAGCTTAAACTCCGGCCTACATGTTTTACAAGAACTATCTTTGGATATGTTTGAAAAGATGTGAAATTTCCCTTGTTTCTCTATAAATGACTCCAAGAGTTGAGGAATAAAACACACCAATTCATAGAATAGATTAGAATTAGAAATTCTTGATAGTTTTAGAGAGAATTACATGCTTTTATTGTTTAGCTTAGAATCCATCTTGGAGATTGAAGAGTATTGCTTTTGAGAAGCTTTTGTGGAGTTTTTTGCTTCAGAGTTTTCATACAATTGTTAAGTTGAATTGGTGACTTCTGATCTCTTATCCTTTATGAAATTCAATTTATTAAATTTCATCGTTAAATATGAATTCTCTTGCAATTACTTTCATGATTATTTATTGTTTGTTCTTCTCCATGATGTTCTTATGATGAAACCTAGGTTATTTAAGATGATTATTGTATTCATGTTATAGAATTAATAGATCTATGGATTATTCATGTTGTAATTCCTATGCTATAAATCATATTTCTTAGTTGAATTAGGTTTATAGTAATCTCAATGACTTGGAAAGGAAATTAGGGTTTATAGGAGTTCTTAATTGAGATTAAATAATAAGATGTGGGAGATAAATTGTTTAATCTAATAGAAATTGTCTTACGGTTTAAAGCAATGTTTTTTATTAATATCTCACTAAGGGATTAGAAGAAATTGATTTAGGCATTAGTTAATCATGGAATCGGGAGATTTATGATTATAAATTAGAGTCCATCGTTAATTTATACAGTGAGAACTAATAAATAAATTTGTGGTTTTGAAATCTTGAAACTTGGGAAAGGATTAAGAGTTTTTAGCAATTTCATATGAATACCCATATAGCTATTAATCATTATAACATGATGACGATTTGATTAATGAAACTAGGGTGGATTTTGTTTTTCCACATTCAATTGATATATTTCTCAATATTCTCTCTATATTAATTGATAATTTAGGTTAAGTAAACATTAGTCATTAAGTAATTAATTATATCAACTCTATTGCCTAAATAATAGTAGAATATAATACCGGTTTAGTAGTTAGAAAATCCTCGTGAGAATGATACTCTATTCATCACTATATTACTTGGTTCGATCTAGTACACTTGCTAGTGATATTCGCATTTATTTCATATACATATTTGCAGCGGATCAGTTATTTTTATTTTTTATTTAAGGGGAAAAAGTGTTATATATTTAGGAGTTATTATTTATTTAGAATAGGGCTTGAAAACATCTCTTATTTACATATATGAGCTTGATGTGTTATTTCATAGTCCTACGAATAGAAACTAGTTTTGTTATTTTTAAAAAGCATTCACATGTCAACCTATTTGGATTTTAAGCACCAATGAACGTTGTTGACAACACAAAAATGTTCAAGAATTTCGTAAGTGTGCTATGCAATGCAATTACATCCGAAAGATTAAATCTAGGAGGAATGTCTCTTTATTTGAATACATCACATCTCTCGTTGCAACCCTTGTGCTTATCGAATATCGGCACATCAGCCTAAGCAACATTTCCATTCTTGCCTTTTTCGCAAGTAGTGCTCATGGGGACATAAATAAAAATTGTGGAATTTATAAATTATCGTTGAACTCTTTTAAAGGTGTGGATTTACCCCCTTCAAATTTCAAAGTAAGATTTTTAATCTCTTAAACTTTCAAGAATGTCACATAGTTAAGGACGCTTAAAATTTTGTGTGAATTTTGGGTTAAGGGGTAAATCCACAAAGATGAAAGTTTAGGGGTGAATCTGTAATCCTCAAGAATTTTCATACTAGTATAATGGTTAAAATAGTAAATGAACGATACAAAGTGAAGTTGTAAACCAACAAAAACCCTAATTAGAAACTTTGAATAGTCATGAGCTTGTTTAGAACTTGAAATCCTGAATAGAAAATTCCTAGATGTTATAAGATACCAAAGATAATATTTCATTACATGAGTCAAAAACTTGAGATATAATTATAAGTAACCCTTAATTTCAAGTGCATTAGAAAGTGAATAACTAATAGAGCTTATTGACTATAAACGATAACTTAAAGATGAACCGCCAGGATTATGAATGTGCAATGAGAATATAAAACAAACTCATAACTATAAATCTAGACATGACATAAATATTTGGATTGTACCATTAAACTAGTTAGAGAATTCTAAGACCATATAGACTAAAACCCTAATTCCACCTATCGGGCTCAGAATCCCTAATCGCATAGGATAAAACTCTAAAAATATCCAATCGAATAAACTTTAAACTCAAAATTCGAACTCAAGAACAATGTAGGAATACTATAGAAGCCTTAGATGAATTTTTAGAGATAAAATCCCCCATAAAACTGATATAATTTTACGCGTGTGATCCTAAAAATCGCATGATAACTTTGATATTTGTTTATATAAGTAACAAACTAAAATGCATTTATGATATATGGTGCAAACAGATTCCTTAGAGCCGACTACCTTCTTAAAAATTCTTCACCGTCTTTGCCTTCTAAAAATTGAACAAGTTAGCTAGTAAAAGTCAAACGAAAATGATATTTCATCCAAAACATGCTACCAAATGACCCATGAATTATGAATATTTGATTCTTAAATTAACTAGACATGCATTGCACAGACTGTAAAATTGCATAAACAGCATGACAAGCTGCTACGTGTTAGTATTTCAGTTCTATGATAATGCTTGGTTTTTTTAGATGACATGTTCCTTGTTTTACGCAAGATTACCTTTATTCCTTCGATTCCATGGGAATTAAGTGGCAAATGAAGGACACCGCCCATGGTATCTATTTGAAAGGACTAACACTTAGTAGAGATTCTAAGGCTTAAAACTGAAATAAATGCTAAGACATATTTATGATAAATTGATAAGTAAAGTGAATATTGTTGTCTTTCCTATATGCTTAGTTTCTCCTAGGCAGGTGAGTTAATTAATGCGTAGTCCTGGCGAGGTTCCTTCAACCTTGATGAGAGGGTATAAATCTCCATCATGTTTGGATTTCGAGTTCTCAAGCTTGTATTTGTGCATATGATTGATTGACGCATCGCATATGATTGTTGCAAATTTGATTGATAACTTGTTTGATGTGTAATATGTTCTGATTATTCACTAAGCCCTTCGTCCATGGCTGGTATCTTCCTAAAATGTAGCACCGGTAAGGTGTCAAAGTTAGAATGATTATGGATTAGACGGGATATTACTATTTAGTGATATATATTGGATGATGTTAGAATGTCTGTTTATGTTTTGAGAATTTTATATTCAGCTGTGGTCTATAATATCATACAACTCAGACATTTGTTGAGAAAGTATTATTTATGATGTTGTATCTTATATGTATCTATCATTCTTATCAAGCAACCATAACGATCTTGCTTTGTTAATAAATGTCATCTTCCAAGGTATAACTAGTATCAACCTGTATGTATGATCCTTTTTGATGTCACCAAGCCTTTCTAAATACAAGTTTTTAGATATCAAATAGTATAATAATAAGTGTATTACTATTAGGATATTGTTGGAGGCATGATAGAATCCGTTTATAGGTGGAAGTTTAAGGGGTATTTTGCAACTTTTCTCATTTTGTTTTAATAGAAAATGTTAAATATCCTTAATCGCGCACTTTTTTCGAAGTTAAAAAAATCAAAATGCACACAGTAAAAGTGCATGAGGTCAATCCATGCTTTGATTGAAGTTTAGGAAGGACATAAAATTTTGTTGCATTATTGAAGGAGAAAGACAATGAAATTGAAGTACATGAGTACCTCCCTTATGGCTAAAATTACATGCAAAAGATGGGAAGTAACAAGTTTCGAGGTCGCAAGCTAGACATTGCCACGAGTTGGTTTGAGTTTAAAACTGGACCTGTGGGAGTTGATCCGATCCCTACAATTCGGTTCCTACTCCAAAGGAATCGGAAAGTCAAGTTAGAAGAGAAGGGGGGTAGGATATTTTAACAAAGCAAGCATTGGAGACAAACACACGTCCAATTTTTGAACCTCAGAGAGTCTATTTCGATAAATACATTGAAAAAGGTGCCTAAGTAGTTCATGTTTTAGTTGTAGTGTGGTTAAGGCACACCTAGGATAGCTTTTGCTATCAAAATAAATACATGATTTTGATGGATCTGTCTAAGATTGCTAAGATTATCTATTCTACTTTTATAATCCCTTTTTAAATTATTTCTTTTACTATCATTATATTATATGCAATACTAATATGTTAAAAACTTAAACCACGTACTTTGCATGAATTTACGCTTCACACACTATATATATAGTAAACCCTAACATTTTCAAAATCCAAAAAAACGAAACCACTTGTTAACAATATTTACAAATAGACCCGTAGATACATAAATTATAGATATATAAGTATTTTTCTTATAAAATAAACATCTAATAAACATGTGATAAATAAATTATTCATCATTTACATTACTGAATCCATAAGATAGCAAATTAAGAATGGTTCCCGTAATTGGCTTATTGACTTTAAGAGAATGGTGATGGCATTGTTGGAAATAATAACACCAAACACCATAGTCATAACCAGGCATCATACCTTTTATCAAAATATTAACATCCATGCTTAAAAAATGCTGGCAATATTAGAGGCTGCATGTTACAATTAAACAAGAAATAATTATTTTTAATATTGTTACTTTAGTCAATAGAGTTTCTAAGATTTAATCAAACGTGGTAACGATCAGCTGAGTCGCCCAATTAAAAGTTTTTAATGTATTTATTGCATATACCGAATTTCCATTTAGTATAGCATTGCATTTGTGGAACTTCAAAATAAAAGAATCAAGAACGAGAAGACAAAACAATTAGAGATCAAAACTTTTAGGCCTGTTCAAATCCAAACCCATCAAAGAAAACTAATTTATGGACAATACCCAAGATGTAAAATCCAAAATCAAAGACAAAAAAAAATTAGAAAATAAATAAAATTGCACTCACCGACCAAGTATTTGGCCGGACATTAGGGGTGCTGTTTAAGGAAAAAGATAGGAACTACAATGGATAGAGTAATCTCTCACCAAGTTGATGACAATCTTGAAGCATCTTGCCCAACGACTCGAGGCTTTCAACGTCATCGTCCACTAAAAGGACTCTTATTCTTGGATGGATTCCTCCTCAGTGTTCATCGTGATCCAGTTTGGTTTAATCCCCTCGAACTTAGGTTTCTTGAAGTGCAATGTTTATATGGATACAGCAATGCAATGGTGAATCCGCTGAAAGTGCATGAGACCATATGGGTATTTAAGAAAATATGAGTGAAAACATTTATGGAAATTTCTAACAAAAATTTGAACCCGACCAATACCATAGATTGGTCAAAGAAAGTATTTTAGGAATATGGTTACTTGTAAAATTTAATATACCCTAATTAAATTCATCCTATTAAATGAATATATTAATTAAAATATTAAGTATTTTGACTGAGTATCATGTGAGCCGTTGGATAGTGATGAGATCGTAGAATTTTCCTTTCATATGCTTTTTATAAATCACATTTATGATACATAATCGATTTATATGTGAATCGCATTTATGGCACGTGATTCATAAATTACCATTTGAATTGCATCTTAGAGATGCGTATCAGGTAGGGGTGGGCATGGTACGACTTGGTTATTTTTATGAAATTTAACCTAACTATACGGTTAGGTTTGCTAATTTTTTTAACTTAAAAAAAATGTTCGGAATGATTTGGTATATGATTTGAACCATTCGTTATGAAAAAATAATCCAATAATATTCTCAAAGCTCAAATACTTGCTACTAGCAATTAGCATAAATATAAATCATTAACTTTATAATAAATTTTATTTAAAAAATTAAAATTTATAATATTCGCCAATATTCTTATTAATTTTGTAATGTTCCTATTTATAAATCATCAATTGAACAATATCAAGAATATTTTTTTAGGACATTTTAACTCTAGTCATTATCTTTGACCTTTTTTTCTCAGTTATTGAAATTTAATATTGAAAAAAAAAAATTCACTTGAACATAGCAATGGATGAAGAAGCAGAAATCATTAATGCTTTTTTGCGAATCTTTTTATTTTACTTTACACGGTAGGGTATTATGAACTGTACTGGGAATCAAATGCTACAATCCGAACCGAACTTGTTAGAAAATTTAATTGAAATTTTGTTTTGATTCAGTCCAGTGTGGTTTGCGGTTCGTCGGTTTTTTTTCCCCAGCCTTAGTATAAGGTATTTTTATTAGAATTGTATCATTAAGATGTGATTCTATGTATGTATTTTGATAATTAGTTTATATAATTTATATTTATATAATTTTTATTTGTTGAGTCAGTAATCATATACTTTCTTCAGATATGGATTATTCATTGCTAGGATAGTCTCTAATTAATTAAAAAAAATACAAGCAATTTTTATCCATATGTGTTTCCATCCTTTCTCTTATCATATATTTCCCTATTATTACATCTTTTTCTTTTTTATATTATTTCATGGTTGTTGAAATATTCGTGAGATGACTTTAATGGCACATATGGTCAAGATGTGATTTTTTATTTCATTTTTTACTATTAATAAATACTAATTATATTATTATTTAATTTCTTTAACCTTTGCCATTTCTCTTTTTTTGCCAAACATTTGTCATGTCAACATACATGGAGTTGTAGTGGCCATACCAATAAGGGTGTTCACGGATCGGTTAACCGGTCCGTGACCTTATTTTTTGAACCTAACCATAATGATCGGTTTTTTAATTTTCGATCCTTAACCGGTCCATTATAAATGGTTAACCGCCGTAACGGTTAACCGTTTTATTCGATTAATTTAATCGATTTTTGGTTTTTAACCATTTAACATATTGGTTCAACAAATCAAATTGATAATTTTAACAAACCTTATTTTTTAGCATTTATCATAGAGTTTTTCTTTAAATTATTATATATATTACAAGAGCTTTAAAAAAAAGAAAATCAAATTAAGGAAAAGGGGAAAAACAAACCATTGGATGTATCATTATCAATAAAATCAAACCAAGATAATTACCATATTAACTCCATCAAACATAAACAATATTATTTTAATCGAAATAGAAGGAATACTAACATAAGTAAATTATATGTATATGTAAATCATATATATAGATTAAAAATAATTATATATATGTAAATTATATATAATATATTTATAAATATTGAAAAGATTAATCGTTAACCATCGGTTTTTTGTGGTTACAAATCGAAACAGAAACCGAAAACGAAAAAAATAAAAACCGTAATCCTAAACCGAAACCAATGAACCGGTTAACCATATTTTTCGGATTAGTTTTACGTTTCGGTTTGGTTTTTCGGTTTCATCAGTTTTTTTGCACACCTCTACATACCAAGATTTTTTTGGCATGACAGAAAGGAGATAATTTCTCTTTTATGGGTGCTTTTGGAAAGAATTACACATTTACTAGTGGAGCATAGTCTTTAATAAATGTGATACTACAATTTGAATGTGTGTCACATTTATTAATTGCGATATAGTAAAATAGTAATTATTATATCGCATTTTATATAAGAGATACACATTCATAGTAGTATTGTATGTATTAAATGTGATACTTATTTTTTTACTAGTATCGCATTTGTCACATGTGACACAAAATAAAAAATTGTTATGTTTTATACAATATATGTATTACAAAATCATAATTGTGTATTTTTTTGTTTAATTGATATTTATGTAATTATTTTTTTAAATAAACCATAAACATGACTTTCACTAACAAAAAGAATTCATATGATCATATCCAAGTTGATTGTTAAATGCTATAAATAAAAGTGGGTACATATTATTATTATTACGTGGATAAACACCTCCGGATTTTACATATTATTGACTGGTTATTTTATAAAAGTGGATAAGGAATCCTAGATTAGAAATTTATCTTAATTATTTAATAGAGATAGATACATAATTAGACATCACCACGGGGCGGTTCTGAATCGCGAACTGTCCTCGGCGGTTCCGTACCCGGCAACCGCCCCGTCGGGGACGGTTATGAACCGCCGAAGGACCCGTAGGAACCGGCGGGTCTTAGCGGTTCGTCACGCAGAACCGGCGGTTCCACCGGTTCCGACCCGCCAAATTTAATTTTAATTCTTCCTCTTTTTTTTTTATAGATAACAAATATTTACATTAAGCAACAAAAAGTTTCACAAACAGTTCCAACTATAAATAATCCCCATGCCTCTATATTCAAAAAACAAAAAATAGGAGCAGCCATGGCATGTAATTACTAAGTACATTGCCCTTTTAGGACATCTTTTGGACTTAAAACGATAATCCCCGTACAAACCAAAGGAACTCCAATCATCCTCCAACAAACGTAATATAGATATTGGAGGATCTTTAAAAACACTCCATCCTCTTCCATAGTTTGAGCTAGACCTGCAATACGTCTGAGACAAGATTTAATTCTCTAAGAATTTGCGAAATTCGGACTTGATAGGAGGGGGTGGGGGGTGTAGGGGTGGGTCTGTTTAAAAAAAAAAAAAAGAAGAAAGAAGAAGAAGAAGAAGAAGAATAAAGATGGTTCACGGTTCACATGGAACCAGAACCGTCAGAATCGACGGTTCTGTGGAACCGTGAACTGCCCTGGCTCTGGCTGTTCCGGTTCAGTTCGGGTCCGGAACCGACCCTAACCGTCCCGATGTCTTTACACAATGATATATTGAAAAAAGGGAAATCGAATTGCAATTCTTTCCTTTTAAAGGCAATTCACCTTAAATCTGGAATCATTGGTTTTAAGAGATCACAATATCGGCTTCTTAAATTCAATCTAAATGTGGGAAGGAGAATGGGATACGAAATCATGATTTCATTCCGCATCCATTCCTGTATACCAATCATAACATAAATATGTGTCTTTTTCTTTATGCCCTTATCTTTAATAACTGCTAGTTTCTCTTATTTATTAGCTTCTTGTTAGCCAAAAAGGAGGGGGAAAAAAGAAGAAGTATATAAAGGGAATCATACCTTGCCATCCTAGAGTAAGCAAAATGTTAATTTAGTTTTCAACACATATTGCTCGATTTTATAAGTGCCATTTTAACTTTTTTTTTTAATTTTTAGTTATTTTTATTATTTATTTAAGGGAAAAAGTGTTACTTATGTAGGAGCTATTATTATTTTAAAATAGGGCTTGAAAGCAACTCATTTACATATATGAGCTTGATGTGTTATTTCATAGTCCTACTAATAGACAACAATTTAGTTATTTTTAAAAAGCATCCACTATTATGTTATTTGGATTTTAGGCACCTATGAACTCTGTTGACAACTCGGAAATGCGCTTGTCGGATATTGGCACAATCGCTGCCTGAGCAACAATTCCATTCTTTCCTTTTTAGTAGGTGGTACTCATGGGAACATAAATAAAAATTGAGGAATTTGTAAATTATCATTAAACTCTTTTAAAGGTGTGGATTTACCCCTTTCAATTTTCAAAGTGAGATTTTTAACCTCTTAAACTTTCGATAATCTCACATTGTTAGGGATGGTTAAAATTTTTCATGAATTTAGGGTTGAGTGGTAAATCCATATGTAGATGCAGGTTTAAGGGTGAATCTGTAATCCCTAAGAATTTTCATACTAGTATAATGATTAAAATAGTAATAAACTATAGATAGTGAATTCGTAAGCCAATAAAAACCCTAGTTAAAAACTTTGAATAGTCATGAGCTTGTTTTTAACTTAAAATCCTACATAGAAAATTCATAGATGTTAAAAGATACCAAAGACAAGATCTCATGACTTGAGTCAAAAACTCGAGATATAATTATAAGTAGCACTATATTTCAAGTGCATTAGAAAGTGAATAACTAATAGAGCCTATTGGCTATAAAACGATAACTTAAATAATTAACCGCTAGAATTATGAATACACAATGAGAATAGAAAACGAACCATACCTACAAATCTAGACATCAAATAAATATTTGGATTGCACCATTAAACTACTTAGAGAATTCTAAGTCCACATAGAGTAAAACCCTAATTCAGCCTATCAGGCCCAAAAACTCTAATCGCGTAGCATAGAACTCTAAAAATACCCAATCGCGTAAACTTTAAATTCAAGAACAATCTGGGAATACTGTGGAAGCCTTAGATGAACTTTTAGAGATAAAATCCTCCATATAACTGATATAATTATACGCATATGATCCTAAAGCTCACATGATAATTTATATTTGTTTACATAAGTAACAAACTAAAATACGTATATGATACATGGTGCCAATGGATTCTTTAGAGCCGGCTACCTTCTTAGAAATTCTTCATCGTCCTTTCCTTCTCAAAATTGAACAAGTTAGCTAGTAAAAGCCAAATGAAAATGACATTTCATCCAATAACATGCTACCAAATGACCCATGCATTAAATGAAACAAGATGACTCATTTTTGAGGCATATGGAGGTCGGTTTTTCCTCCTAAAATCACCGCGAATTGCAAGGAAAACATAGACAGAAGAATTTCCCCATGTGCAACCGTGATTGGTCCTAGAATTTTCTAAGAGTAGACTAGTCACAAAAAGTTTCATTTATAGAAGATGCCTTCAATTACTACAAAAGGAAAAAAATCCTTGTAATAGGCTATTGTAGGGATCGTAGTCCCTTTAATGAGTTGTTGCTAAAACTTGGCAATATTAGCATTTAGCCATTCATCTCTACGAAAAGATAACTCGATGGATGGCATCCCTACAAAAAGTGTAAACCTCGGTTTTCTTAGTAACCGAGTAAACTTCGAAAATCGAACCAAAACCCTAAACAGGATTAGTATGAGCAACCTAGGAACCCTAGATCCGAATTTTCTTCGATTTCAATTTGAAAGAACCTCTATAGGATATTTTGATGTGGATTATTGTTTTAAAGTATATTTCAAATGTAAAAAGTTCTGATTTCGAAAAGTTTTCTATTCTGGGTCTTCTCGAGCTCCATTACAGAAAACGGGCCCTAGAACTAGAAATTCAGAAAAATATTCTGGAATACTCTTTAGAATTGAAATTTTATAAAGATTTCAAAAATATACGTTTTATAATTTTTCGGGTTATAAAAATTACAGTTATAGCCTTTTTCCTGTATTTTCCTTGCTACCGGTAAAGTAAATGTCTTGTTCACTATTTATTACTATTCACAAGTACAACCTACTACATACCACTCATACCCTAGTCTTACATCCTCACAAACACTCCATTACATTTTCTTTTCCAAGAAAAGTTTGTCTCTTAAGAATTATTACAATTTAAGATATATTATTACATAAATTACAAAACAAATAAAATCAAACTCGCTCCCTCTCTTTCTCCCTCTTGAACCAGCGCACCCCTCCCCCTCTTTGCCTCCATTTGGTTTATTTTATGTTCTTTTTATAATAAAAACAAACCCTAATTTCACTTAATATAAATAGTCTTTTACTTTCTCTCTCCTTCACTTTATTTCATTTGTTTCAAAAGCTCACAAAAACCTCTCTTTTCTCTCCCTATTGCCGTAACCTCTACTCCCCTCACACACACACACACAACAAGCTTCATTCTTCTTCTTTTCTTCAATAAATCCAACCTTAGGTGATGATTCTTAAGCCTTACTACCATCTAACCTTGTAATGGCAAGATTATTCATGAGTGTTTTCACTCTAAGTCCCCATGAGCACTTGCTAGGGACAAGAAATGCTACTACATGAATATCAAGGTATCACAAGAGTAGATCTTGTATTTGATTAAGTTTTTGTTGAAGTATTTTTATGTTTATGCATGTAAAAGTAGGGTAAAGTAGAGATCTAGCATAAAAACCCATGTTCATTCTTTTAAACTTCATTTCATAACATAAGTAGTAGATCTGGCTTTTAGATGCTTATAGCATGCTTGACATTTATGATCTTATGGATGATTTATGTTTTCATGCATTAATGCTCATGAAGGCTTTGTTTTGTGTATATAGATGTTGTAGTTGGTAGATCCTTAGGCAAATAAAACAAGGAACTTACAAAGGAAAAGTTTTTGTTTGAAATGTTCAAAGACAAATTCGTATGATTTCAAAGCCCTATTTTAAAAACCCTTTTATCAACTTTAAAACTCATGTTTTATGTGAAAAATGAAGGATATAGGTAATAAGTATCATTAAGTAGTGATTTTCATAAGTTGAAATGAGTTTAGATGAAATTAATGTGTAAAACAAAGAGTAGAAATAAGATAGAAAATTTTGAGTTATTAGTCAACTTGTGAAATGCGTAATTTTGAATGTAGGCCATAAGAACACCTATCATCTAAGCTCAAAATAGAAGTTTTATGTATTAAATGGAGTCCTTAAGTAATAGGTATCTTAAAGTCTTAAATTTTGATGCATTAAACAAGTTTTTCCCAAAAGAATCATTCAAGAATTTAATTTCTAAAAATTCGGATTTTTGAATAAATCCTATTTGAAAACATATTTACAAAGTGTAAGATGCAAATTTTTATGTAGAAATGAAGGCCTATGTAATAGATATGATGAAGACTCAATTTAGACAAGGATAATTTGATTTTCTTAAGAAAATAACTCCAAAACAAATGGAATGGTCAAAAATTGGGAAACTAGTTTTCTTGAAAGTAGATAATCATGGAGTTCTACAAATAAAAAGTTTCTTAAATTTCCTTTTAGAAAATAATGTCAAGAGCATATATGCATCAAGTTCACATCATGCCATTCATGATAGAAAATCATCAATATTGCATGTGTAGTTAAACTATATGCTAGAAACATCACAAACATTCGCAAAACTATTTTTCGGAATTGGAATTTTCGACCAATCAGAGCTGATCAGATGATTTCGTGACCTAAACATTTTTGAAACTTGAAAATAATGTTAGGGATAGATAGATCTTTCGAAGTAGATAGAAATCAGCATATAATATGCGCGATTCCGAGTTAAATTGAGTTAGATATGACCATTTTAAGTTAGGACTTCATCTTAGGCAAAAATTAACGAACTTAGTAAATAGAATTGTTAAGTTTATTAGAACTTTATGAGAAATACTCATTGAGGGTATTCCTTGTACTTAGGTGATTTGGAGGACGGATTTCCACTCCCCGAGGACTACTACGACTAGTGGATTTCTCTCCATGGCCGAGTGAGTTCATTTCTTAAATAGTTGTACTCATGTATATGCTTGTAATCATAGTGGCATTAGAATTAGGAAAAGATAAAATTACGATGATTTGTGATCTAATCTTGGTTGAATGAATAATAAGTATATCGAGACGAGAATTGTTGAAAAATCATTGTATGAACTAGTATAGACTGGGATTGTCTGAAATTCTCTATGATCGTACTTAATTTACTTAATTAACATGCTACGATTATATGAATAAACTGTATATGCATATCAGGTAGTGGGTCACATTGCATAGGTTATTATACCTTTGTGGGAAGAAGGCATAATGACTGGGCAACGAGGGCCTATAAACTCGAATGATGGCGTATAGGCTGGAATTGAAAATATGCGTGGGTGGGCACCTGTATCAACCACAGTAAAATTTAAAAGTGGTGGCTAGGGCACTTATATCAACCATAATAAGAAGTGAAAAGAATTTAAATGTTGGTTGCATGGGCCTAAAACCTAACCCCGAATGGAGGGTGTAAATCCATTCAACATAAGATTTCCGGACGGTCTTATGTATTGTATGCTCATTTGTTTGTGCATTTCATATGGTTGCTAATAACTTGTCTATTATATACTGTTGTTGAGTATTAAATATTTGGAAATGAATCTCACTAAGCTATTAGCTTATACCCCGATAGTTTTGTTGTGGTGTTCCTATTTTTTGTTGTTCCAAGAGAACACTTTTCACAGGGTTATCTTTTGGATGAAGGAGCTTTTGAAGAAGTCGGGACCTAGCTAGAGGCATGGACTTCTAGGAAAATCTCTTTAACATAAACCCTAACGTTTGTACTATGGTTTTAGACTGGATAGACTTCTATTATTATTTTGGCAGAGGTATGCCCCCTTGACTTTTGTAAAGACTTAACTTGTTTATCTTGTTGTGATTTCTATTCTTAATGCTATTGTACGCCTTCTTAATACTATTCGATTCAAAGTGTGATCCTGAAAGTTGTGCAAATACACCTTACACCCGATATGTAAACTTATGGGATGACTAAGGATGCCACACTTAAGTTTGAATATTGGATGTGGTGGACTGTCGCGTTTTAGGTACCCTTTGGGGCGTAACAGTTTAAGTTGGTATCAGAGCATGGTTAAGAGTTTACAATCATAACTACAACTAAATAGCCTTAAAGAGGGATAAAAGAAAAGCTAGAATAGAATTAAAAAGGAAGACCTAGATAGGATGATGACCAGGGTAAGAGCCTTAGAATCCTATTTCCTAACTCTTATGGATAGTAACCACTAGGAAGAAATCGGCTTAGCATCGCGAAACATCCATGGGCGACCCCATGAGACTCTCATAGAATATCGCTTAGGTGGTCTTGATTGTTTCCGAAATTGCATTGTTATTATTAAATGTTGGTTGTTTTGTTGTTGCCTAAAACGCAAAATTTTACTTGGATTTCGTTTATGAGGATTTTTGCACGTGCTGTTTGAATCTCTATAAAGTTATAGTTATGCTTTATGATTTCAAGATTTTATTATTTAAATTCCTGATTTCCTTTTTGTACTTTTATTTTCCGCTTTTACTACAATTTCTTTTATTTCCGCTTTCTCGTTTGAAAACATTAATAAAATATTGAGAAGATTACTTGACTGGACAAAATAAAATTTGCAATAGTCGTGGTAGGAGAAGGAGACATCAAGAGAAAAGCGCCTCCAACCAACCAAATATGGAAGAAGGGCAACAAGCTGCCCTACCTCCGAACCTTCCCGCCGATGCTACTCAGGTAGCCTTACAAGCCATGCTTGGACAAATGGAATAAATGACTCAAGTGCTTGAAGCACTTCGGTAGACTCTACCGGCACAAGCACCAGCTCCAGCTCCAGCTCCAGCTCCACCACCACCAATACCGCAAGCTTCTGTAGGGATGCCTACATAGGAAAGCACGCATTCTTATACTGCGCCCTTGCCTCCTCCATCCCCAATGAGGCCATATAAGAGCTCCCTACCTGCGTTCATTAAGAGTAACAGGTACTTTGAAGGGGTTTTTGGAAAACCGGATGGGGCTGAGGATTGGTTAGCTCAGATAGAGCGATCTTTCAATGCATTTGAGGTGCGTACCACTTGAGAATTGACTATAGCACTTATATGCTTAGGCTCAACGCACGAGTTTGGTGGGACTCCAAGAAAAGAGAACTCATGCCACCAATCAATAAGGAAAGGTTCCGCCATGAGTTTTTGGAAAACTACTTTCCCGGTAGTCTTCGGGTACAGTCTAGTGCGGATTTCCTGCACATTGCTCAGAAAGGCCGAACAGTGGAGCAATATGAAACTGAATTTTGTAGGTTGCTGTAGTATGCTTTGGATTCTTACAAGTATAGCGAGGAGTTAAAAAGACAAGTTTTCTTGAATGGATTGGATGAGGAGTTGAGGATGAGGCTAGAGGAATTTGATATTAGATCATTCAGAGAATTAGTAGAAAGAGCCCGGAAAGTGGAAGGGGCTAAGAAGAGAAAGGGTGTAGAAATATCAGACTGTATTTATTTAGACACGTGGACCAATAGTTATAGAGTTTCTGTTAGTTTGTTATGTATATATACAGCATTTTGTACAGCATGAAGTTAGTTAATGAAAACAGAAAATTTCCAAAATATTTCTCTCTGTTTTTCTTCTTCGTGTATCTCCTTCGACAAACATCAGTAAGTTCCTCTTCTGCAATTTTTACTTCACAACTTTAAGATGGTATCAGAGCCTGAAATGATTAGGAAATCTTTGTTTTTATGTGATCTCTGCAACACGTTTCGTTATTTTGTTGATTTTGATGGATATTGGTGAAATTCTGAATACATCAAGAATGACTTCGAATAATTCTTGATCTGGTAGTGATCCTTTCTTTCTTAATTCATCGAATAGTCCAGGATTGATTCTTACAAATGTTTCTTTTACTGGATCTAATTTTCTGAGTTGGAGTCGATCAATTAAGCTGGCATTGAGTGCTAAAGCTAAACTAGGGTTCATTGATGGATCTTGCTCTAGACTTATTTCTGATACAATCAATGAAGAATTTTGGGATCGTTGTGATTCCATGGTTAGGTGTTGGTTATTAAACACCATAGATAAGGAACTTGCTCAGGGTTTTGTCTATGCGCAATCTGCGAAGGAATTATGGACTGATATTTCTGAGTTTTGGCATGTTAAATGGACCATTGATATATCAATTGCAAAATCAGATTGTTAATGCTAAACAAGGGACAACTAGTGTGACAGTGTATTTTAATAGACTCAAAAGACTTTGGGATGAGATGAACGATGTGTGTTGTATGCCAATTTGTACTTGTGGAGCAATTGTTCAGTGTGAGTGTTCCTTACAGCAGAGGATGTCAGAACTTGATAGTCGAACTAAACTAGTTCAATTTCTTATAGGGTTGAATGAAGTCTATGATACTACTCGAAGTCAAATATTATCAATGGATCCCTTACCATCAGTAAATAAGGCATACTACCTTATTTACCAGATTGAGAAACAAAAGGAGATTACTTCAAGTTCTGTCATGATGGAAGATGCATCTGCTTTCGTTGTTAGACAGCAGCAGCAGCGGAAAGGAATGTACGATGATAAAAGGGATCGAAGGAATAAGTCTGCTAGAATTGTTTGTACTTATTGTAAGAAAAATGGACATACTGTGGATCAATGTTTTGAGATTATTGGTTTTCCAGATTGGTATAAGTCTGGACAGAATAAACGATATTCCAAGATGGCTGCACATGTTGATGGGAAGCAGTGTGTTTCTGATACTCCACTTGAGACAGACATGAGTGCAGGGAGTGTGACCAACAATAATCAACTTATGACAGAGATTTGTCAACAGGTCATACGCATGATGAAAGAGAAGCAAGTTGACGAAGGGAATCATGTGTCTTATATGGCTTGCTCAGGTAATATTTTAGCTTGTGCTTCTTGTAGTGATAAGTGTTCTTGGGTTGTTGATACAGGGGCCACAGATCATATATCACCTTGTCAGCATTTGATCACACAGATTTTCACATTACCCAAACCAATTCAGATAAAGATGCCGGATGGGAGTACAAAATTAGTACACCAATCTGGTCATATTAATCTCAGTTCACACATAATCCTTTTTAATGTGCTTTATGTACCTGAGTTCACTTGTAACCTTCTATCTGTACACAAATTGCTCATGGATAATAAACTTTTAGCCATTTTCACTCCACAACATTGCTTGTTTCAGATTTCTATTGTGATTCATGTATGCTTGCTAAATCACATCGTTTGCCATTTCGTCTAGATCAACTAGTTTTACACATACTTTTGATTTGTTACACATAGATATTTGGGGTCCTTATAATACCACTTCTCTTACTGGTGCAAAATTTTTTCTTAGTATTGTGGATGATGCTACTAGAGTTACGTGGACTTACTTAATGATAAGTAAAGCTCAAACTTTGCAAATATTGTCTACCTTTCTGCCTTTTGTCAGAAATCATTTCCAAGTTACTCCAAAATATATTCGTACCGACAATGGCATGGAATTTGTTTCCAAAGAATGTGAGGCCTTATTTTGTAAATTTGGTATTGTTCATCAAAAGACTATACCTTATACACCACAACAAAATGGTGTTGTTGAAAGGAAACATCGACATTTACTCGAGACAGCTCGAGCTCTTCGTTTTCATGCAAATTTACCCAAATTGTTTTGGGGAGAGTGCCTTTTGACAACAACTTTTCTTATCAATCGCATGCTAATGCAATCTCTAGAGTGGAAGTCACCTTATGAAATGTTGTATCATATACCTCCTTCATATGACATTTTAAAGGTTTTTGGTTGCTTATGTTATTCTACTGCTCATCCAAAATCTAGGGATAAATTTGAAGCTAGGGGTCAAAAGTGTGTATTTGTAGGTTATCCTTCAAGTCAAAAGGGTTACAAACTTTTTGATCTAGATACTCATAAACTTTTTGCTAGTCGAGATGTTTCATTTCTTGAACATGTTTTTCCTTATTCTTCGCAACATGTTAAATCTCCAAATCATACATCCGATATGTCTTGTCTATTTCCTGATAATCCTCTTCCTGTTTCTGTTGATCATGACATTTCCTCTTCATCAGTTCAATTCCCTTCTGATTCTTCTTCGAATCAGAAATCTGTTTCACAGCAATCATCACCTATATCTCATACCACAGAACAGGCTTTGTGAAAGTCCGACAGAATTAGACATAAGCCTAAATGGCTTCAAGAATTTGTACATAACGTCACTCATGACAGCTTGTCTTCGTCATCAATTTCAGGTATTCTTTCTTCTTCTTCTTTGCTTAATCCATATCCTTTATTTCAGTCACACCATTTTTCATGTTATCCTTCCGATTATATATGTTCTTTAGCCAATGTGATTGCAATTAAAGAACCTAGGAACTATAAAGAAGCAAAACAAGACCCAAAATGGATTGAAGCCATGAATCAAGAATTATTGGCTTTAGAATGAAATTAGACTTGGATTCTTACTTCTTTGCCACATGGTAAGAAGCCTATTGGCTCCAAATGGGTTTTCAAAGTTAAATACAAACCCGATGGTTCTATTGAGCGTTATAAAGCTCATTTGGTAGCTAAAGGTTATACCCAAATTGAAGGAATCGATTATACACACACGTTTTCTCCCGTTGCCAAACTGACCTCTATTCGTGTTGTTCTTAGTTTGGCTGCTATGAGGAATTGGCATGTTCACCAACTTGATGTGAACAATGCTTTCCTTCATGGTTCCCTTGATGAGGATATATATATGACTCCACCTGATGGTTATATTTTAGCAAAAGAAGGGCAAGTTTGCAAGCTTGTTAAGTCTCTTTATGGACTTAAACAAGCTTTGAGACAATGGAATATTGAACTCAGTCGGTTTATTTTAGCACAGGGATTTGTGCAGTCCAAGTCTAATTACTCCATGTAAACTCGGCTCAATTCGAATGGTTTTCTGGTGCTTTTGGTTTATGTGGATGATCTTTTGATTGCTGGTGATTCCCTTGTTGATATAGCACTTATGAAACAAGCTTTACACAAAGCTTTTACCATTAAGGATCTTGGAGACATTCGTTTCTTTCTTGGTATCGAAGTCTGTCGCTTGTCCAATGGTTTTCTGTTGAATCAACACAAATTTACCTTGGATATTCTAACAGATTCCGGCCTTACTGCTGCAAAACCAACAACAATCCCTATTACTCTAGGTGTTTCTCTTACTCGGGATACAGGACAGCTTCTTGAGGATCCAAGCCAATATCGACGCATAGTAGGTCGTCTTCTTTATCTAAACATCACTCGTCCTGATTTGTCTTTTGCTGTCCAAAAGCTTAGTTTTGTTTCTCAACCCCGAGTTCCACATTTACAAGCTACTTTTCAAGTGTTGCGTTATGTCAAAGGAACAATTGATGTTGGACTTTTCCTTTCTAGCAAAGTTCCTTTACATTGACGGGTTATTGTGATGCTAATTAGGGAGCATGTTTGGATGATCGACGATCTTTATCTGGTTTTTGTGTGTTTCTTGGTGACTCACCTATCTCTTGGAAGTCCATGAAACCGACTGTTGCCACTTCATCTGCGGAGGCTGAATACCGAAGTATCGCTTTTCTTACTAAAGAGTTACTATGGTTATCTTATCTTTTGAAGGATTTAGGAGTCATCTTGCCTTTGTCCATCTCGATTCGTACAGACAGCAAATCTGCCAAGTTAATAGCAGAAAATCCTTGTCTTCATGGGCGTACCAAACACATCGATTTGGATGTTCATTTTGTACGTGATCATGTGTCTTTTGGTTTTTTGTCCATTGACTACATTCCCTCTTCTCTTCAGTTAGCTGATTCACTTACTAAGGCAGTGCGAGAAGCTTCCCTATCCACTTTTGTTTCCAAGTTGGGTATGTCACCATGGTCAACTTGAGGGGGAGGATGTAGAAATATCAGACTCTATTTATTTAGACACGTGGACCAATAGTTATAGAGTTTATGTTAGTTTGTTATGTATATATACAGCATTTTATACAGCATGAAGTTAGTTAATGAAAACAGAAAATTTCCAAAATATTTCTCTTTGTTTTTCTTCTTCATGTATCTCCTTCGACAAACATCAGTAAGTTCCTCTTCTGCAATTTTCACTTCACAACATTAAGAAAGGGCAAGAGTGCAGAAAGGACACCTTCGGTATTTGAAGGAAGTTTTATGGAGGATCAGGATCTGGATTCTCTCAAAAGAAGTTTAAGCCGTCTTATGGCTTTAAGAGTAACACTAGTGGGGGACAGCTTACCCCTAAAGGTGTTAGTTGCTGGAAACGTAGGGGGGATCACTACCCCAAGAGATGCCTACAGTTAAAGGATAAGTGTTATTTCTGTGGCGAATTATCTCACAAGATTACTGATTGCCCAAGGAAGGCCACCACCATATGTTTTGTCAGCAAGCAAAGGGGTCACTTTGCCAATGAGTGCCCATAGAGGAAGGATGCCCCAGCTAGATCTTTTAGAGGATCAGCAATGGCAAGACCCAGGAATGGGATCGGTGGAAATAATGGTAGCCGCTCTGGGTCAGCGATGCATGGGATGAGGATCTATAACCTCGAAGGACGATGGGTATGTGAGGAGATGGGAGATGTAGATTGCGGATTGGCTGCTCTTGAGGAGGATAGTGGTCCGGACTTCGGCCTTGGTACAGGTACATCTCCTACTTTTTGCTCTTGTTTATCTACTGTTTTTAAGTTGTTAAGATTCAAGTTTAAGGAAAGAAAAAACAAGCTCAGTTAAGTTAAGGAAGTTAGGAAAGTAAGTTAGGATGGTATGAAGTTAGTGATTAGTAAGTGTTGGACGCATGATACATATGGGTAGCTAAAGCAACTGCCTATGCTTTGTTTGACACAGGAGCCACACACTCATTTATCACCACCAGATTGGTTAGACAAGTTGGTTTACAATAGTCACTGTTGCCTCTAGCTTTCGTGTTAAGACCCTACTGGAAGTATTGTGAAAACAAGTGAGATGTTAAAGGATCGTCCAATGGAGATCCACGAATATAGTACGAGGTGTGATTTAATAGTGTTGGAGATAGGTAGATATGAAGTGATTTTGGGAATGAGTTGGTTAGCCGTTGTGGACTATCGAAAGAAGAAAGTGAATTTTAAGGATGCTAATGGATTGGATGTTGAGTTCATGGGTGAGACCTTATCTTCAAGAGGAACAAACTAGGCTCATTTGACTTGAGTCAAAAACTCGAGATATAGTTATAAGTAGCACTATATTTCAAGTGCATTAGAAAGTGAATAACTAATAGAGCTTATTGGCTATAAACGATAACTTAAATAATTAACCGCTACAATTATGAATACATAATGAAATGGAAAACGAACTCATGCCTACAAATCTAGACATCAAATAAATATTTGGATTGCACCATTAAACTACATAGAGAATTCTAAGTCCACATAGACTAAAACCTTAATTCAGCCTATCAGGCCCAAAACTCTAATCGTGTAGGATAGAACTCTAAAAATACCCAATCGCTAAACTTTAAATTCAAGAACAATCTGGGAATACTGTGGAAGCCTTAGATGAACTTTTAGAGATAAGATCCTCCATATAACTAATATAATTATACGCATATGATCCTAAAGCTCACATGATAACTTATATATTTGTTTACATAAGTAACAAACTAAAATATGTATATGATACATGGTGCCAATGGATTCTTTAGAGCCGGCTACCTTCTTAGAAATTCTTCATCATCCTTTCCTTCTCAAAATTGAACAAGTTAGCTAGTAAGAGCCAAATGAAAATGACATTTCATCCAATAACATGCTACAAAATGACATGAATTAAATGAAACAAGATGACTCACTTTTGAGGCATATGGAGGTCGGTTTTTCCTCCTAAAATCACCGCGAATTGCAAGGAAACATAGACACAAGAATTCCCCATGTGTAACCATGATTGTCCTAGAATTTTCTAAGAGTGGATTAGTCACAAAAAGTTTCATTTATAGAAGATACCTTCAATTACTACAAAAGGAAAAAAATCCTTGTAATAGGCTATTGTAGGGATCGTAGTCCCTTCAATGAGTTGTTACTAAAACTTGGCAATATTAGCATTTAGCCAATTATCTCTACGAAAAGATAACTCGACGGACGGCATCCCTACAAAATGCCATCTATTGTAGGGACATACATCCCTTTTATTGCTATTTTAATTTTCTAAAAATAATACATATTCAAGTAAGAGAGATGTATGTCCCTACCTTAAATCCTATTGGAGGGATTGCATGCAGAAGGCTTTAGAAGGGATGCCGCCCCTAACTAAAGTAGCTTAACAAAGGGACTGTATCCCTACAATAGATATATATTTATAAAAATAAATAAATAATAATTAATTCTAAAAATGAGCATTAATATCTTAAATTAAGAACAATAATAACAATATACAAATATTAAATATAATAATAACAACAACACAATCAATATATTAAACTAACACCATACACAATCAAGTTATGTCATAAGTAGTATACGTCCATACGAGTTCTAGCTTCATAAGCACTCTCTTATAAATAAAAGATTATATCAAAAAATAATTAGGCTTGCTCATTTTAACAAAATGCAAGCTAACAAAAACCTAAAACTCAACCACATCCAACAAAATACTCTTGGATTGTTTTGGTTTCTCTTTAACTTTCTCAATTTCTTCAGCCTCGTATGGTTGTTGATTCAGAAATTTCTATAATGACAAAAGTAAGGTTACATTAAAATTAAAGCAAGCAAAACCTTAATGCCTAAAAAAATTTTATCATAAGTAATCATAATCTAATAATGCTTCAAGAACAAATGTCGCCTATGTTCATTCAAGAACCATAAGAAGAAGCAAATCTAACAAGTGTGAGGCATCTAAGAGCTATTAGCATATTTGTAAACAATCTATTGCAAATGAACATAGCATGAAAAGAGGCATCATAGTATAGGTTCTTTGGATGCAAAAATCATTATCTTTAGGAAAGTGGAATACATTTCCATTAATTGTTCAATTCTAATGCCGAAATTAGTTACTACATTCAATGGTCCATAGCTATCTTCACCTCCCCCATCCTATCATCCGAATGCCAAAAACTAATAATCAACACAACCACCTAAAAATACTACAATATATTACAACTGCAAATAACATATTACAATAGATATATATAAGTCATGAAAACACTCCCTGTAAATGCAATACTAGAAAAAGTATAATCATGAATCATAATCAACAAATATATAAAGAGGTATGGTTGTTTGCTCAACACCAAAAGCAAATGGGATAATATCATCAATGTAATGCCATTGCAATATAGGAAACACTATTTTAAACAAAATAAAAGAAACAACTAAAATCATAAAACTGAGAAAATTAATGGCTATTGACCATGGAAGATCTACAAATAAATTCTTAAAAGCCAAAAAAATCAAGTCAATTAGTGTTCCAATAAAAATGCCATTTAAAATCAATCTTTTTCACATTTCAAAGTAAGTTTTCATCTTAAACACGTGCTTTCAATCACTCTCAATTCCTACAAATTCGAACTTGAAAAATTAGAATAGCTACATGCTTCATAGTAAGAGAATGTCTCATTTATTAGCAACAATATAGCTTTTTAATGGTTTAGCCATTCAAAGCTAAGTTTAATATCTAGTACCTCTTTTTGTAGCTGTAATGCAATCAAAAAAGTTAGTTTGCATGACAATAATCAATGTTATGGTTATGTAGTCTCAAGGCAATCGACTTACAAAATAATATCGATTATATGGAAAAAAATGGTATGTGAATCAAAGAAACTTAAAAACGAAAACCCTTCTTTGTTAGTGCAAGTATGGATGCCATTAAGAAACCCTGTAGTTTTTGTCTTTCCATGAGCATTCTCCAGCACTCTCAAAGGTCAACTGAACTCTTTGGTTCCTCTTTTATGGCATTCACTGAATTGGACATGAGTTCCTAAGAATGCAACCTTGCATCAACACCAACATCTGCCCATCCACCTAGATCATTTGCAACATCTAATTTAATTCAAAGACCATGAAGGTGCTTGAAATTTTGTTTTTCTATCATAAGAAATGAAAAATGCTTAGGTATAGTAGTTGTAGTTGACTCCAACATAATTCGCATTAATCTAATATCAAAACGCCCTCAAAATCCTTTCTTTTCCTCAAATTTATAGGATTCCTCAATTCACAGTTATAGCAGAAAGTTGCATCTTCTTCCCTACAACAATTAATATCCTAAGTTTTTACAATCATTTTATTCTAAAACCTAAATTCTTGACTCGAAATTATAATTATAGAAACAATAAAGTGAGCAAGTATAAGTGATATAATTTTTATTATTTAGCCTTAACATTAATAACATACAAAATGAATTACAACACCTAACTTTAGAGGAAAAAAACAAATAGTCAATAGAATAAATCCTGATATTTATTCCACTAATGTTCAAAAAGGAAATGTGCGAAAAGATAAACTAAATATAGGTTAAAGAACTAAAAATACCTTCAGATAATCGGTTTCTGGTGAAACTAAATGTAACTTCACAATAGTTAACAATAAAGATAACTGAAACTGAATGTAATTAACTACTTTTACTAAAACTTATAAAAACTGTTAAAAGAAATAGACTAGGAACTGCATAGACTCTAGCAAGAAAGTCGAAGTCCAGAAACTTGAAGATGCCAACTTCAATTGCTCGAAATTGAACTCTTTAAACCCGAGCAACACATTTCTCTCATTGACATCACCATTCTCTTAATAAAAATAAAAATTTGAAATCCTAAGTAAAATCAGCAATGTAAAAAGAAAGAGTAAAAAAAATAATAAAAACATCATTTATGGTTGGAAATAGTACCATTGTTAGATTCGTTGAGGTTTGATAAGTGATTGGAGGACCACTAGCACATTATTAACTTGAAGCAACGTACTACCATTGATTCATTTTACAAGTTAGTGCGTGTAAGAGAAAGGAGATGTGATATGAGAAAAAAAGGCAAAAGAGAGCATAAGAATAAATTAAAAAGAAATTAAATTGGCTGCCTTAAATCAATGGAAATCCTTAGGTCAAGTCGTACTTTTTATTGTATGGCGACTTGTGCACAAGTGGTGATTTGGTTATCCAGTAAAAATCGACTTAGAATAAACAAACAGACCTAGAACATTTGGTATAGACCTAGAACATTAAGAAATCTAGGAGAAATACTCAAAAGTGTGCTACTATTGTTTGTCCTAAGCATTAGCAAATGTTCTAGGTCACGAGGCCCAGGTACTAGGACCAAGGTTACTACATATCTCTCAGGTCAGAGTGGAAGTTCCAGGTCATAGTACACCTAGAATAAATGCAAAAACGTAGAACATATTAAAAGAACCTAGGATATTCCTTCACCTAGCACAAAATAAAGAACCTGAAGGTATTAGCAAATGTTTTAGATCACGAGTCTTAGGTACTAGGACCAAGGTTACTACATATCTGCCAGGTAAGAGTGGAAGTTCTAAGTCATAGTACACCTGGGATAAATGTGAATACCTATAACATATTAAATGAACCAAGGATATTCCTTCACCTAGCACAAAATAAAAAATCCGGTACATTTAAAACATGTGCTACTATACTTTGAGCTAGACATTAGAGAACGTTCTAGGTCACAAGTCCTAGGTGCGACGTACCAAGTTACTACATATCTCCTAAGTAAAAGTGGAAGTTTCAAGTCATAGTATACCTATAACTGCAAATACCTAGAACATATTAAAAGAACTTAGGATATTCCTATACCTAGGACAAAATAAAGAACCCGGTACATTTCAAACACATGCTACTATTGTTTGTCCTAGGTATTAGCAAATGTTCTAGGTCATGAGTTCTAGATACTAAGTCCCAAGTTACTTTACATCTCCCAGGTAAGATTGGAAGTTCTAGGTCATAGTACACCTAGAAAAAGTGCGAATACGTAGAACATATTAAAAGAACCAAGGATATTCCTTCATTTAACACAAAATAAAGAACCCAGTACATTTCGAACATGTGCTTCTACTATTTGTCCTAGGTATTAGCAAATGTTCTAGATCACGAGTCCAGGTACTAGATCCTGAGTTACTACATATTTCTCAGGTAAGAATGGAAGTTCTAGGTCATGGTACACCTAGAATAAAGAACCTAGTATATTTCAAAATATCTTATAGTAGTTTGTCCTAGGTCCCTTTTAACGTTCTAGGTCCTTATATATGTCCTAGGTTACTTGTAATACGTCACATTATAAGTATTCGAAGTCATTTATCCAAGATTCCTTCCAAGTATTCTAGGCCATTTGTTTTAGGTACTAACAAGATGCTAAGTCTTTGTCTTAAGTCATTTTTAAATGTTCTAGGTCTTTTTTAGCATTCTAGTTGATTTGTAATAGGTTCCTTTTAAATATTCTAAGTCCTTACACATGTCCTAGGTCCCTTATAATGATATAGGTTATTTGTCCTAGGTCAATTTAAAATGTTCTATGTCCTTACACATGTCTTCGGTCGCTTTTAAATTTCTAGGTTATTAGTCCTAGGTCACTTTAAAATGTTCTAGATCCTTATGCAAGTCTATGATCCCTTTTACTGTTCTTGGTCATTTGTTCCTAGGTTCAATTTAAATGTCCCAAGTTACCACATATGTCCTATGTCAGCAAGGATGTTCCATGTCCTTATACAGTTATAACAAATGCAAATACCTTGTGATTCTTTCTGATGTTGCCTAGCCTTTCTAAATACAAGTTTTTAGATATCGAATAGCATCATAATATGTGTGTTACTACCAAGACAGTATTGAGGGCGTGATAGAACCCGTCTATAGGTGGAAGTTTAAGGGGATATTTTGCAACTCATTTATTTTTATTTATATAAGAAATTTAAATATCCTTAATCATGCAATTTTTTCAAAGTTTTAAAAAATCAAAACACACACATAAAAGTGCAGGAGGTCAAACCATGCTTTGATAAAAAGTTTACGAAGGTACATAAAAATTTGTTGCATTATTGGGCAGGATAAGGATAATGAAATTGCAGTACACGAGTACCTCCCTTATGGTCAAAATTACATGGAAAAGGTGGGAAGTAACAAGTTTAGAGGTAGCAAGCTAGATGGTGCCATCGGTCGGTTCGAAGCCAAAAAGTGGAAATGAGAGCTAAATCGCATTACTTCGATAGGAATCAATTGTTTAAATTTAATTATTTATTTATGGGAAGTACAAATGAACCCTATTTGTGTAATGGTTAAGAAAATATGTGATGTGTTGCATAATAAAAAATCAAATATGTTAAAGTTGCAGAGAAAGAAAGAATGATAGAAGCAAAATAGTTGCAAAATCAGTTATGTCATGTGTAGAAAACAGGAGGAATAAAGAGAAAACAGCCCAAACTTAACTAAGAAAAGAACTATCAAAACGCTAAACATCATCAATCAAAAGGCTATCAAGCATCTCCTCCGTTGTAGCATCTCCTCAGTCCTCTCCAAGATAGATAGTTTCCATTCTGCAATCCAATAAGCTCAACTCATAAAGTTATTCATGGGAAATCCAAATCAACCTTGTTTTTGTGATATGTCAAAGTCGAAGAAAATTAAAGAACGATAGAATACAAGAGGGACAAAGCAGGGATCATCGATCAAAAAGCTATCAAGCGTCTCCAAGATACATAGTTTCCAATAAGCTCCACTCATAAATACATAATAAAAATGTTTTTAGGAACCACATTTGTAGTATGTATATTGACAAGTTTATGATGTGATACTATGATATTAACTATTTTTTTTCTTATAATTTCAGCTACTGTTTCGTGATGAAAGCATCTTAAAAGGGGTAAATTGAGGAAAATTAAGGGAAAGAAGTAAATAGAAAGGACCAAATTCAAGTAAGTAGTTCTTCTCTAAAGTAAATCAAGGATGAACTATGTATAGAAAAGAAAAGAAAAGTCAATTGTTTGAACATCTAAGCTTTTAGTGCAATCCTCAAATAAATAATGTTTAAAAAGCATGGTTTATGCATGATTTATTTGCCTATGAAACATCCTTTTAAAGTTTTAAAAATACATGAAAACAAAAGAAAAGAAAGATATCATACTCTTGATACCTGGTGATGGATGGCCTCATCAAATTTTCATCTTAACGCAAAAGTCGGAAGAAATCGTGACTTCTTCCTTGGATTCAACATATCCAATACTGCTTGTTCTTGCGATGACATAGATATGCTGCCATATGAGTTTGACAAGGTAAATGCGGTCCGGTTTGATCATAAAATCCAACGCTCCTTGATCAAATGCCCTTATAACCGAATCTACTGTTGCATCTTTATTCGAAAATACTGTCACCGAAACACACACACACATACATATATATTAGTTTAAAACCATTAAAAATAAAAATTCAACCACATACCATGGAAAGTATTTGGATGATAGAGTTAATTGTTTTAACATTTGTCAACATTTAATATCTGTGGTAGCGCAATGCTATTATAATGATAAGTTAAAGTAGCTATACTATTTGGTTCCACTTCATGCATGGCCTGTTAACAGTGATGATAAAAACTCATAAAGGAAAATGAAATCAATTGAAAATTTCCCCCTAACTACTAGTACACCTTACTTAATGCCCTGATAACCTCTAATCACTAATTGTAATTAACACAGTGAATTCAATTTACTAATTTCAATAAGAGCATAATCATATTTTAAGAGCAATCAGAAAAAAAAAAAGCAAAAGAAAAAGAAAAATAAATTATAGCTTCTAAATTTTTTGATCATAGTAGGAGGAATCAAATTCTTTAAAGTTCCAATCTATGATCTCTTAACCTTCCCTTCATGGCATTTTCCTTCAATATAAAAAGATTTGTATATATAGAAATCCATATAACTCTATCCCAACGAATCAAACAAGCCCTAGAATTAGTTTAGATGTTGATCACGATAAAATTGGTAATGTACTTCACATATTATTCCGCAAATCATGTGAATCTTAATTAAATTTGGGCCATATTTTTTAAGGGAAAGGAAAAAAAAAGAAAGAAAGAATAGAAAAGTGGGAGAATTACTTACAAACAACAGATAAGGTAACCCAAGTCATAGTTTATTCGACGAAGAAGTTGAAATCCATCCACTTCCGACATGTGAGCTGCTGCCATTACAATGTCATATCCATCTTTTCTCTCAAGAAGCTCGAGCAAAGCTTCTTTGCCTCCCTTACACTTTGTCACTGAAACTGTAAT
This sequence comes from Combretum micranthum, assembly GCA_024138025.1. Lineage (NCBI taxonomy): Eukaryota > Viridiplantae > Streptophyta > Magnoliopsida > Myrtales > Combretaceae > Combretum > Combretum micranthum. The sequence continues at coordinate 1,092,568 of JAMXBD010000352.1, forward strand.
TATATTTTTCTTATGCAAAGCATGTGTTTTAAAAAATAAAGATATCTTGATACATTCATTCCATGCGAAAGTACAACCATAAGAAATTTTCATTTTTAAACAAACTTCAAACAAATAATAAATATTTTTACTTATAAACAGGTCAAACAAATCGAACCGTAAGGCCCCTATATTTTCTTTTCAAGAGTCGTACGGTACCAGTATGGCTGAGGAAAGGAATGCCGAATTCAATTGTAATGAATCACCTTGCAGTCTTTTAATAATAACAAGAACCAAATAGCGATGACAAGGACTCAAATAATAATTGTAACTTGGTTGATTTTCAATTGATTCCAAATACCCCTTAATACCAAAAATTAGAGCACTATTCTACATGAATTCCCTAACAATTTAAGATTTTCTTCTCCAAAATTACCTTCCAACACATGAATTGCTCTATAAACATATTTATAATAAATTATAATTCCAACGCTATACCTAATCACATAATTAAAAATTCGAGATTTATGATATCAAGAAGACACAAATACCCTAATGCATCAATCTTTGGTGTTCCTTTTCTTTTCTTTTCCTTTTTAATGCATTTAAGGTAATTACATTTAAAAGCAAGCATTTTTCTTGAACAAAAACCAAAAAGAATCAAAACCCAGGAGACAAAACAATTAAAGATTGAAGCTGTTAAGCCTATTCAAATCCAAAAATCCAAACCCATCGAAGAAAACTAATTTTTAAACAATACCCAAGACGTATAATCCAAAATCAAAGACAAAAAAAATGAAAATAAAATAAAATTGCATTCACCGACCAAGTGTTTGGTCGGACATGAGGGGTGTTGTTTAAGGAAAAAGATAGAAACTACAATTGATAGAGTAATCTCTCACCAAGTTCATGAAAATCTTGAAGCATCTTGCCCAACGACTCGAGGCTTTCGACGTCATCGTCCACTAAAAGGACTCTTATTCCTTGGATAGATTCCTCTTCAATATTCATCGTAATCCAGTTTGGTTTAATTCCCTCGACCTTAGGTTTCTTGAAGTGCGATGTTATGGGGTTTCTTGAAGAGCAATGTTTATATGGATATAGAACTATAATGATGAATCTGCTGTAAGCGCAGGATACCGTATGGGTGTTTTAAGAAAATATGAGTGAAATATTTATGGAAATTTGTGACAAAAATATGAAACCGACGAATACCATAAATTCGTAAAAGAAAGTATTTTAAAATTTAATATATGGTAATTAAATCCATCAAATTAATGCAATTCATACTATCCATAAAATTTAATACGTGTAGTTTTGATACTTGAAAAAACTTCTACAATGCATTTGGTCAATCATCTAAACGATATAATAAATATAATGATTAAAATATTAACTAGTGATTTGACCATGGGATTGAGAATAATGTGAGCCGTTAGATAGTGACAGCTTTAAGAGGTACTTTTGCATCGATATTTTAATAATTAATTTTACATAGTTCACATTCATGTAATTTTTATTTGATGAGTATGCAATCATATATTTCTTCTAATTATTAATTGCTAGGAAAGTCTATATTTAATAAAAAACATACGAGTAAATTTTATTTATTTTCATTCATTTTCTATCTCTTATTGTATATTTCCCTATTATTAGATTTTTTTTTAATATTATTTCATTGCTATTGAAATATTCATGTGATGAATTTAACAGCACGTATGGTCAACAAGTGATTTTTTTAGGGTATTATATGTTATAAGTATATAAATGTGGCGTATAAAATAACTACCTTGCATTATATAAATCATACACATTAAAATTTTATTAATACTTATCTATATTATTAAGGCAAAACCATCACCCCTTTTGGTGACTTTAGTGTAAATATTTTTAAGGTAAATGTTTTTAATATAATATTTTTAAAATATGAGTATAAAATATTTTTTCCTATCCTTGAAATCATGAAAATTAATAGGATTTGAAAATAATTAAATAAAGGTTGAATATACATAGTCTTTACCTTTTTTAGCATATGGACGTAAAATATTTTTGGTATCCTTTAAATTATGAAATTAAATAGGGTTTGAATAGCATTAAATAGGGTTAAATAGACATAGTCTTTTCCCGTGTAAAATATTTTTGAAATTAAATAGGGTTTGAATAGAATTAAATAGAGATTGAATGGACATATTCTTTTCCTTTTTTAATATATTGGAGTAAAATATTTTTGGTATCATGAAATCATGAAATTAAATAGGGTTTTAATATAATTAAATAGGGTTGAATAGACATAGTCTTTTCTTTTTTTGCCTAAGCATATCTTTATATATGAATCTAAAACTTTGATACCATATTTATGCATAGCATTTATCAAACATGGAGAAGTTACCTATAGAAAATACAATTGTAATTATGAATTGTAATTAATTTTCTAATTTCTAGGACTAATTAAGGTTATCCTATTCCAACCTATCAAAACAATATATCTATTTAATTTATATATGTTTAGGTTGTTTTATTTGCATGTTATCACGGATGCGTTGTCTACTTGTATATTATATATACATAACATGTATAGCATAATATTAAGTAAATTCTTTCCCGAAGGATAGAATTCTTATTATTAAGCATATTTTTAAGGGATAAGTATACTTTTAGTCAACATTTCACTATTGTTCTATTTCAATCCTAAACTTTTTTTTTTTTGTATTTGAGTCCTTAATAGTTGCAAAAATTTACAAACAAGAACTTTTTAATATCGTTAGTTTTTCCCATTAAGTTTTAATACTTAGGCATATTTTCATTTTAGAAATTATTAATTCAAACTAATAAAACAACTAAATTAAGATAAATTTAATAATATAATTAAAAATAGCAAAAAATTTCAAAAATTAATTTAAAATTGTAAAAATTAAAATGAAAGAAATAAAAATTTCTATAAAATACAAACAACATGAAAATATGTTTGACAAGCAATTGTCGCCATTAGTGATTTGTTCCCACCACTCTTCGACTTTCCTTCCCTTATCACTCGCAATAGGTGCTTTCTCACTCCTTCTCCCTCCCTCTCTCTCTCCATTTCTTTTAGATACTGACATTCAATTTTTACCTTTTTTTAATAAAATGAACTTATCATACTAGTGCTAATATGTTCCAATCCATTATCCCAACGTATGCAATCAATGACGAGTTGTCATTGTCAACATGTTTGTAACAAAAGACATAAACGAAAACTATAGTGATGCAACTTCCTCAAAGAACATATGTTGTGGAAATTCGTAATGCTCATGTTTCCGGTTTTTAATCATTAGCTCACCCATTTGTCTCGAAAAGTAGAAGGATGGCAAATAAGCAAAGGGTATAATTTTCAACATGCAGCAATACTGAAAATCTTAATTAGAATAAAAATGCCCAGAACAAGTTTAATGATTTTGGATAGAGTTGAATTTATGATTGTTGAGTACTATTGGCCTTCAACCCCAAAAGCTAGCTCATGATGTGAGACTTTCTCGCACTTATAAAGCAACACCCAGCCTTTTCCCATAATGTGTGATATTAACATCTCCCTATCACACATCGAACCATGGGAATAACTGTCCATGTCCGGCTCAACCAAAGATGTTGCAAACCTTGACTCTAATACCACTGTTGGGTGCTATTGGGCCTTCTCAACCCCAAAAGCTAGCTCATGAGGTGAGGCTTTCCCTCACACTTATAAAGTAGCACACAGCCCCTTCCACAACGATATAGAATATCCCCAGCATATTGTCCATTTGTTGTTGCATATATATTCTCCTTATTATCTATGGTTTGCAAGGAACAAGTATGTGCCTCTTCTCAAGCCTAGATAGAAAATTCTAAAGAGAGAAAGAGAGAAAAGTGAGGAAACCTAGACTGAGAGACTCTAGACGAAGGAAATCTTGTTCCTATTGTAATCCACCAGTTGTGGTGAAGTTTTTGTGAGATCCACGGTTTGATGAAGAAACAGAAATCTACCATTTTGCAGTGATGATTGAGTAATCTACTAGACAGATCTATGAAAACAAACTATAATCCCATATATTGATTATAGTGGAAGGTTTAAGCGTTGCTGATTCCATGGTTTTTCCCGATTTGGGTTTTCTACGTAAAATCCTAGTGTCATTTCAATTTTCACAGTTTGATTTATATTTTGTTTATTGTTGATCGCATTGGCAAGAGGAAAAGATCATATCTTTTCCTAACAAGTGGTATCAAAGCACATGATTCAAAAGGAAAATTAGATTCTTATTGTAGCACAGACATGGCAGAATCATCAGGTACGATGATCAAACGAATTCAACAAATTACTCATATAGAAATCTATGATGGAAGATCTCCTGTATTATAAAGGTTTATATTTGCCTTTGGGGTGTGACGCTACGAACTCAGAGAACAAATCTGATGCAGATTGGGTAATCATGCATAGGGAAACTGTCGGTTATATCCAACAATGGGTAGATCACAGTGTGTATCACCATATGGGCCAAGAGACGAGAGCATATGTCTTATGGAGGAAGTTGGAATCCATGAATGAGAGACAGACGGCCTTGAATAAAACCACCTTAATTCGAGAGTTGTAAATTGAAATACAGGGATGGATTCAACATGATGGAACACTTGAATGATTTTCAAGGGCTGGTGAATCAGTTGTCTAACATGAAGCTGGTGCTCGAAGATGAGATCCAAGCATTGCTGTTGCTGAGCTCCTTGCCTGATAGTTAGGAGACACCACTTGTGTTTGTTAATAACTCTGTCCTAGAGGGAACGCCCACCCTTGCAATGGTGAATGATAGCCTGATGAATGAAGAGGATCTGGATACAAGATCTGATTCTAGGGCACTTGTTACTGGCAAGCCAAGAAGGAATGGTAAAAGAAGATTCAGAAGATCATCTGATGAGGATGATGAATTAGAGAAATCCAAGGGAAGGTCCAAGTCTGAAATAGCCATGAATTTCCTTAATTTATATTTTATAAATGTATTATTGGAATTATATATGATTTTGAAATGTGATATATGATTCATGTTGATGTATGAATATGGGTTGTGTTGTTTTGTTAAAAATAATTAAATACTTTAGAATGGTTAAATATTGGGTTCATAAATTTTAAGTGCATTAGAATGTATGAAATATGTGATTAAGTCAAATTATCATGTATTTTAAGCCTACATTTAGTAGAAAATTTTAGTCACAAAGTAAGCCCAATACCACCTTTAATTAGCCAAGATACAAGCTCATTAATTAGCCAAGCTAAGCCAATTAAAGCCTTAATTTGGCAGCCACTAAAGTCAACAAATGGATAAGTATCAACTTCTAAACGTGCAAAATTCGTCCAAATTTTTCAAACCAACATAACACACTTCAAAAAGCTTAAAAACCCCATTTTTTCCTCTCCTAAAAGCTCTCTCATAGCCATATATAATTAGATCTTTCATCTTCCACAAAAAACCCTCAAAGGCTTGCAATAAGACTCCTAACCAAGGTACAGGTTTTATGGTAAGTATGTTTCTCTTGCTTTATGTGTACTTAAGTTATGCTTTTATTAGCATAGGGTTTATATGCTAAATGGTGATAGGATGATCTTTATACTTTGATGGTAGTTTGAGTAGTGTTATGTTGCTAGAGGAGTTTGTAGTATGTGTTTTATATGAATTTGAAGTGTTGGGATGGTTGTGTTAGGATGAAAAAGGGTTGAGTAGTGTAAAAGGCATATGGTTTATATGCTAAAAGCGTTGGAACGTACCATGATGAATTGGAAGTTGAATAAGAGAGAAATGAACATATGACATGTTTTTTCCATTGCATTGTTATGGCACGAAGATGTGCCGCTACTTAACAAAGCAATATCCTAGCATTAGTGTAACATAAAGATGTTTGAATATTATTTAATATTTTAATTTTAACTAGTAGAAATGCAAAAATTGAATCATCATTTTTAATATTATCTTTTGTATTTCTAATGCATGACAATGTTATAATATATTTAAGAAATCACCATTGGAAAATATTAAATGACACGTGGTATCACACTTGGACAGCACCCACATGGCATAAGCATCGTACGCGATTAAATGCATGGCACATGACTGACGTGTAGATAAGTGGGCGAAATATGGGCTGGCAAGCGAAGCATGGGCATGCCATGCATGTAAGCATAAATAGGCTAGACACACAAAAGCATGCAACATATAATGCATACAAATTCTTATCATGCATGCGAAACATGGCGATAATGTAACTTGATAAATTCCACATTTTTCCATTGTTGCTTACTCATCATTTATCTCCCAATATCTCATATTCAAGGAAAGTAATATAATTGGAGACCATATGGTGGCTTGAACTACTATTAATTGAATTATGCATTATTGTCATACAACATATACAATAATGTGCTAAGAAATCTGGAAATAATAAACTTAGTCCAAAATGTTATGGCTAAAACACTATTAATTTTGAAATAGTATCCTCTACTGGGATCAAATAATTCATTTTTAGTGACAAGGTAGTTTTTAAATTGCTTTTGGTATTTTTGAAGACAAAGTTTTCTGACCCTAATAGGGTCCGATTTATATCAATTCAAGTACAAAAGGAAAAAAAAAAAAAGCAATGTCAATCGGAAAAAGTACCAAAAACAAGCCCACAAGCCCAAGCAAATAGAAAGAAAGTAAACCTGTGGCCTAAACTATTTTGACTTCTAACCTCATTCAGTTTCATTGAATTGTGCAAAACAGTAAGATGGAAATGATAGCTAAATCATTAGAGTCCTTCATAAAATCAAATATCCCTAGTGGGTGTGTTGAAACTGACCGACAGGAGAGGGTTTCACTTTTCACCATTTAGGCCTTCTTTTGGTGGGAGATTCAAATCAAGTGCATTTTTGTTACGGAATTTCTGCGTACAACAAGTTGAATCACCAAAAATGTTAGCTTACTATAACTTGATACATTAAAAGGAATGGAAATGGATTGAAATTGTACCTGAAGGTGGCTGGAGATATGTTGTCTATTTAGAGAGTCTAGGACACCATCCAATCCTTGCATATATGCCAAAATATCTCTAGGAACAACTTCTGTAAGGTGTTGACAAAGTTTAAGTTGAAGTGTTACTAAAGGGGAAAGAAGAAAATCATTGCATCTAGACACATATTGAAATAGGGCATAACATTAATCAATTGTATGACACTGAAAAGAAAATTTATTCCTACTATACTTTGCCATTTATATTTTTTCAATTTGCAAAGAAAAAAAAATGATTGTAATTGTCTCAAAATTTTCAAATATCTTATGACATAATTATATCATTTTCTTCTTTAAAATTTCAACTACCAATTACACATGGAAGCATCCTAATTAGGTAATTCAAGAAAAGTAGGGGAAAGTAAATAAAAATGATAAAATTGATAGTCAATGGTTCTTTTTTAAACTAAATTTATAGCTGTCAAATATATATTGTCTAAAAAACATGGTTATTTGACGCATGAATTATTTGTCTATGAAGTGACCTTTCAAAGTTAAAAAATGTATGGAAAGGAAAGAAAGATAGCATACTCCAAATACCACCATAGTGATTGACAGCCTCTTCAAATTTTTGTCTTAATTCAGGAGTCCAAACAAATCGTGGCTTCTTTCTTGAATTTGACATATCTGGATTTTCTCCTTCTATTCTTACTTCTGCAGGCTTCTAGGAGTTTTTATTTGTTCTAACTATGTGGCTGCTAAAGAAATGATGCCTTATGAGTTTGACGATGTTAACACGGTCCGGTTTCATCATAACATCGCATGCGCTTTGGTCATATGCTCTCGTAACTAAATCTTCAGTTACGTCTTCATTTGAAAATACTGTCACCAAAACATGGATACTATTTTAAAACCATTGTAGAAAAAAAACACTATTTAATATTGTCTTATTATTTGTATGTATTTAATATTTTTAGTAGTGATATTATGGTGATAAATTAAAATGGCTTACATCGATCAATCAAATAAACCCTAAAATTAGCTTATATTAGTCAATCTTGATAAAAGATACTTACAAACAACAACCAATGGCAAGTTCATGTCCTGGATCCGACGAAGGAGTTGAAATCCATCCATATTCATCATGTGCGCAGCCGTTAGTACCATGTTATATCCATTTTTATCTTCATAAAGCTTGAGTAGAGCTTCTTCACCTCCCTTGCACCTTACTACCAAAACTTCCTTAGGCTTTGTTACTGAAACTAAATTAAATTATAAAATTAGACCTTGTATTGGTCACACAAAACCTTAAAATGTTAGACGTAGCGCACAAACAAATTATCTGAGAAAGCTCATTGCTCAAAAAAATTTCTAAAAATTTTATTGATAAAGATGCGATGGGCGGAAATCGGAAAGTCAAGTTAGAAGAGAAGGGGGGGTAGGATATTTTAACAAAGCAAGCATTGGAGATAAACACATGTCCAATTTTTGAACCTCAGAGAGTCTATTTCGATAAAAACATTGAAAAAGGTGCCCAAGTAGTCCATGTTTTAGTTCTAGTGTGGTTAAGGCACACCTAGGATAGCTTTTGCTATCAAAATAAATACATGATTTTGATGGATCTGTCTAAGATTGCTGAGATTATCTATTCTATTTTTACAATCCCTTTCTAAATTATTTCTTTTACTATCATTATATGCAATACTAATCCGTTACAAACTTAAACCATGTACTTTGCATGAGTTTACGCTTCGTACACTATATATATAGTAAACCCTAATGTTTTCAAAATCCAAAAAAACGAGACCACTTGTTAACAATATTTACAAATAGACCCGTAGATACATAAATTATAAATATACAAGTATTTTTCTTATAAAATAAACATCTAATAAACATGTGATAAATAAATTATTCATCATTTACATTACTGAATCCATAAGATAGCAAATTAAGAATGGTTCCCGTAATTGGCTTTTGAGCTCTTTAAGAGAATGGTGATGGCATTGTTGGAAATAATAACACCAAACACCATAGTCATAACCAGGCATCGTACCTTTTATCAAAATATTAACATCCATGCTTAAAAAATGCTGGCAATATTAGAGGCTGCATGTTACAATTAAACAAGAAATAATTTATTTAATAGTGTTACTTTAGTCAATAGAGTTTCTAAGATTTAATCAAACGGGGTAACGATCCAGCTGAGTCGCCCAATTAAAAGTTTTTAATGTATTTATTGCATATACCGAATTTCCATTTAGTATAGCATTGCATTTGTGGAACTTTCAAAATAAAAGTATCAAGAACGAGAAGGCAAAACAATTAGAGATCGAAACTTTAATGGCACATATGGTCAAGATGATTTTTTATTTCATTTTTTACTATTAATAAATACTAATTATATTATTATTTAATTTCTTTAACCTTTGCCATTTCTCTTTTTTGCCAAACATTTGTCATGTCAACATACATGGAGTTGTAGTGGCCATACCAATAAGGGTGTTCACGGATCGGTTAACCGGTCCGTGACCTTATTTTTTGAACCTAACCATAATGATCGGTTTTTTAATTTTTCGATCCTTAACCGGTCCATTATAAATGGTTAACCGCCGTAACGGTTAACCGTTTTATTCGATTAATTTAATCGATTTTTGGTTTTTAACCATTTAACGTATTGGTTCAACAAATCAAATTGATAATTTTAACAAACCTTATTTTTTAGCATTTACCATAGAGTTTTTCTTTAAATTATTATATATATTACAATAGCTTTAAAAAAAAAGAAAATCAAATTAAGGAAAAGGGGAAAAACAAACCATTGGATGTATCATTATCAATAAAATCAAACCAAGATAATTACCATATCAACTCCATCAAACATAAACAATAGTATTTTAATCGAAATAATCCAAGGAATACTAACATAAGTAAATTATATGTATATGTAAATCATATATATATATTAAAAATAATTATATATATGTAAATTATTTAATATATTTATAAATATTAAAACGGTTAACCGTTAAGCATCGGTTTTTTGTAGTTACAAACCGAAACAGAAACCGAAAACCGAAAAAATAAAAACCGTAATCCTAAACCGAAACCAATGGACTAGTTAACCATATTTTTTGGATTAGTTTTACGGTTTTGGTTTGGTTTTTCGGTTTCATCGGTTTTTTTGCACACCCCTACATACCAAGATTTTTTGGCCCGACAGAAAGGAGATAATTTCTCTTTTATGGATGCTTTTGGAAAGAATTACACATTTACTAGTGGAGCATAGTCTTTAATAAATGTGATTCTACAATTTGAATGTGTGTCACATTTATTAATTGCGATATAGTAAAATAGTAATTATTATATCGCATTTTATATAAGAGATACACATTCATAGTAGTATTGTATGTATTAAATGTGATACTTATTTTTTACTAGTATCGCATTTGTCACATGTGACACAAAATAAAAAATTGTTATGTTTTATACAATATATGTATTACAAAATCGTAATTGTGTATTTTTTGTTTAATTGATATTTATGTAATTATTTTTTTAAATAAAACATAAACATGACTTTCACTAACAAAAAGAATTCATATGATCATATCCAAGTTGATTGTTAAATGCTATAAATAAAAGTGGGTACATATTATTATTATTACGTGGATAAACACCTCCGGATTTTACATATTATTGACTGGTTATTTTATAAAAGTGGATAAGGAATTCTAGATTAGAAATTTATCTTAATTATTTAATAGAGATAGATATACAATTAGACATCACCACGGGGCGGTTCTGAGCAACGAATCGTCCTCGGCGGTTCTGTACCCGGAAACAGCCCCATCGGGGACAGTTATGAACCGCCGAAGGACTCGCAGAAACCGGCGGGTCTTAGTGGTTCGTCACGCGGAACCCGCGGTTCCACCGTTCCGACCCGCCAAATTTAATTTTAATTCGTCCTCTCCTTTTTTTGATAGATAACAAATATTTACATTAAGCAACAAAAAGTTTCACAAACAGTTCCAACTATAAATACTCCCCATGCCTCTATATTCAAAAAACAAAAAATAGGAGCAGCCATGGCATGTAATTACTAAGTACATTGCCCTTTTAGGACATCTTCTGGACTTAAAATGATAGTCCCCGTACAAACCAAAGGAACTCCAATCGTCCTCCAACAAACGTAATATAGATATTGGAGGATCTTTAAAAACACTCCGTCCTCTTCCATAGTTTGAGCTAGACCTGCAATACATCTGAGACAAGATTTAATTCCCTAAGAATTTGCGAAATTCGGACTTGATAGGAGGGGGTGGGTCTTCTTAACAAAAAAAAAAAGAAGAAAGAAGAAGAAGAAGTATAATAATAAAGATGGTCCACGGTTCACGGGGAACCGGAACCTTCAGAACCGGCGGTTCTGTGGAACCATGAACTGACCCGGCTCTGGCTGTTCCGGTTCCGGTTCAGGTTCGAAACCGACCCGAACCGTCCCGATGCCTATACACAATGATATATTAAAAAAAGGGAAATCGAATTGCAATTCCTCCATTTTAAAAGGGGAATGCAATTCACCTTAAATCTGGAATCATTGGTTTTAAGAAATCACAATATCGTTCTTAAATTCAATCTAAATGTGGGAAGGAGAATGGGATGCGAAATCATGATTTCATTCCGCATCCATTCCTGTATACCAATCATAAACAAATATGTGTCTTTTTCTTTATGCCCTTATCTTTAATAACTGCTAGTTTCTCATATTTATTAGCTTCTAGTTAGCCAAAAAGGGGGGGGGGGGGGGGGGGGGGAAGAAGAAGCATATAAAGGGAATCATACCTTGCCATTCCAGAGTAAGCAAAATGTTAATTTAGTTTTCAACACATATTGCTCGATTTTATAAGTGCCATTTTAACTTTTTTTTTTAATTTTTAGTTATTTTATTATTTATTTAAGGGAAAAAGTGTTACTTATGTAGGAGCTATTATTATTTTAAAATAGGGCTTGAAAGCAACTCTTATTTACATATATGAGCTTGATGTGTTATTTCATAGTCCTACTAATAGACAACAATTTAGTTATTTTTAAAAAGCATCCACTATTATGTATTTGGATTTTAGGCACCTATGAACTCTGTTGACAACTCGGAAATGCGCTTGTCGGATATTGGCACAATCGCTGCCTGAGCAACATTCCATTCTTTCCTTTTAGTAGGTGGTACTCATGGGAACATAAATAAAAATTGAGGAATTTGTAAATTATCATTAAACTCTTTTAAAGGTGTGGATTTACCCCTTTCAATTTTCAAAGTGAGATTTTTAACCTCTTAAACTTTCGATAATCTCACATTGTTAGGGATGGTTAAAATTTTTCATGAATTTAGGGTTGAGTGGTAAATCCATATGTAGATGCAGGTTTAAGGTGAATCTGTAATCCCTAAGAATTTTCATACTAGTATAATGATTAAAATAGTAATAAACTATAGATAGTGAATTCGTAAGCCAATAAAAACCCTAGTTAAAAACTTTGAATAGTCATGAGCTTGTTTTTAACTTAAAATCCTACATAGAAAATTCATAGATGTTAAAAGATACCAAAGACAAGATCTCATGACTTGAGTCAAAAACTCGAGATATAATTATAAGTAGCACTATATTTCAAGTGCATTAGAAAGTGAATAACTAATAGAGCCTATTGGCTATAAAACGATAACTTAAATAATTAACCGCTAGAATTATGAATACACAATGAGAATAGAAAACGAACCCATACCTACAAATCTAGACATCAAATAAATATTTGGATTGCACCATTAAACTACTTAGAGAATTCTAAGTCCACATAGAGTAAAACCCTAATTCAGCCTATCAGGCCCAAAAACTCTAATCGTAGCATAGAACTCTAAAAATACCCAATCGCGTAAACTTTAAATTCAAGAACAATCTGGGAATACTGTGGAAGCCTTAGATGAACTTTTAGAGATAAAATCCTCCATATAACTGATATAATTATACGCATATGATCCTAAAGCTCACATGATAACTTATATATTTGTTTACATAAGTAACAAACTAAAATATGTATATGATACATGGTGCCAATGGATTCTTTAGAGCCGGCTACCTTCTTAGAAATTCTTCATCGTCCTTTCCTTCTCAAAATTGAACAAGTTAGCTAGTAAAAGCCAAATGAAAATGACATTTCATCCAATAACATGCTACCAAATGACCCATGCATTAAATGAAACAAGATGACTCATTTTTGAGGCATATGGAGGTCGGTTTTTCCTCCTAAAATCACCGCGAATTGCAAGGAAAACATAGACACAAGAATTTCCCCATGTGCAACCGTGATTGGTCCTAGAATTTTCTAAGAGTAGACTAGTCACAAAAAGTTTCATTTATAGAAGATGCCTTCAATTACTACAAAAGGAAAAAAATCCTTGTAATAGGCTATTGTAGGGATCGTAGTCCCTTTAATGTTGTTGCTAAAACTTGGCAATATTAGCATTTAGCCATTCATCTCTACGAAAAGATAACTCGATGGATGCATCCCTACAAAAAGTGTAAACCTCGGTTTTCTTAGTAACCGAGTAAACTTCGAAAATCGAACCAAAACCCTAAACAGGATTAGTATGAGCAACCTAGGAACCCTAGATCCGAATTTTCTTCGATTTCAATTTGAAAGAACCTCTATAGGATATTTTGATGTGGATTATTGTTTTAAAGTATATTTCAAACGTAAAAAGTTCTGATTTCGAAAAGTTTTCTATTCTTCTCGAGCTCCATTACAGAAAACGGGCCCTGAACTAGAAATTCAGAAAAATATTCTGGAATACTCTTTAGAATTGAAATTTTATAAAGATTTCAAAAATATACGTTTTATAATTTTTCGGGTTATAAAAATTACAGTTATAGCCTTTTTCCTGTATTTTCCTTGCTACCGGTAAAGTAAATGTCTTGTTCACTATTTATTACTATTCACAAGTACAACCTACTACATACACACTCATACCCTAGTCTTACATCCTCACAAACACTCCATTACATTTTCTTTTCCAAGAAAAGTTTGTCTCTTAAGAATTATTACAATTTAAGATATATTATTACATAAATTACAAAACAAATAAAATCAAACTCTCTCCTCTCTTTCTCCCTCTTGAACCAGCGCACCCCTCCCCCTCTTTGCCTCCATTTGGTTTATTTATGTTCTTTTTATAATAAAAAAAACCCTGATTTCA